>OY747136.1:68888630-69395095 GCA_963556465.1 Berberis vulgaris
TTTTATAAAAAAAAACCCTTATTCTCCCTTTTCTTGAACCCCAAGCCAACAACCTAATGAATGGGAGGAGGAGAGTGGATCTTGTAGGGAAGATGAGGAGGGGGAAGATGGCAAATGGTGGCTGCAAGTTGAGTAGGAGAGGAAGAGGTGGTTGCTAGATGAGGAAAAAGATGGGAGGAAATGGTTGCAAGATGTGGAGGAGCGGCAAGTGATGGTGGCACTCTTGCAAAGATGAGAAGGATTGTGGAGAAGATGGTGAAGGAGTTGGGCATTATTTTGTTATTAATTTGATTACTTTTATCCACAAGATTGCCTCGTGTACGCATTAAATATCTAACATAACACGGGGTACACACACACATATATATATATTGGACAAATGTAGAACCCAAACTCAAAGCTGATAACTTATGAACCCCAGACTTTGGGTGTCAGAATAACAATTTTTATTGTAACAAATCATTATTCATAATTTTTTCACTTTAACATTGGATATTTATACGAGTGTGCATAATAAGGAAATATGAATCACAACTTTTTGTGAACTTAAGATACCATTTTTATAAAATATTTAGGGATTTGCTCCGTGTACCCGACTATTTGGTTCGATGTCCCCAACTTTATCTTTTAGATTTAGCTTTTAAAAATTGTTTGGTGTATCCAAACAAAATTTGTTAATGTTAAAATGTACCAAATACGTTACTCATATTGCTGATTGAGGAATTTGTATTAAAGATTCCTAATATAAATGTTTGGATGTCGGGTTTTTTAAAGGTTTTGAATGCAATTTTTTGGAATTTGATATAATTGCAACAATTTTAAAATTTATTTATTAATTTATATTTTTATCTTTATTTATTTTTAATACATATTGGTTTTGTCAACCCCTGTATGGTTAATGAACACATTGAAATTTAATGAATGAGTGATTGAATTTTAGTTTTATAATTTATAGATGATGGTTACTATTGTTCTTTCATTCAATAGCCAATTAACGCTCCTAAATGAAAAAATTTCACACCAAATGATTTTTATTATTACAAAAAATGATAAGTCGGCGTTACAAACATTAAGTTGGTGCAGCAAAGTCGAAAACATCCCAAACTACCAGTGCAACAAAGAGTTGGTGCAACCGAGCTAAATAGTCGGGCATATGTAGCAACTCCCACTATTTAATGTTTATCATCGAAAAAATAAAACCTTCAATTTTTTTTTTCAAAGTTATTGGTAGAAAATGTACAAGAGAAGGGCGCTCTAGAAGAACTAAAGCCTCAAGATTACATTGTTGTAGACAAAATAATATTCAAAGGACATTCTAGGAAGGAACATTTCAGTGGAGGAGAACATTCCAGGAATGAACATTTCAATGAAGGATGGGTGTAAGTAGATAGATGCCCAATCTTTATTGCAAAACTAATGTTATTATAACATGTGCAAGCGACAACCATATCTAAAATGTATGTCGCACCAAAAGAATCAATAATACCAGAGCAAACAACAAATTAACAGTAACAAAAAACAACATTGTCAGAAGCAAAAACAAGTAAAACCTTGAGGCTAAGGGTGTGTTTGGTTGCATGGAATCCTATGCCATGAGAATCCATGAGATGACCCATATATTTTAGGTTAATTTGAGGTATCACTCCACATCCACCATTTGATTTTGTGATTAATGGTGGGAATAGAAGTCTTATGAACATAAGAATCACATGTCTTGGGAAAACCAAAGAGTGAGATTCACATGTTCATGAGACTTTCATTCCCATCATTGATCACAAAGATCAAATGGTGGATGTGGAGTGATTAATCAATTCAGCCTAAAATGTAGGAGTCTCTTTATGAAGAAGAATTATGATCCTGTTCCTCATTGGTGATTTTACCCACTTATGGTTTTGGTCATTGCGCTCTCAATTTTCACTTGCGAAGGATTTGGCGGGCAATTGCAACTTCCCTACTGGGGAGTCTTACTAGCAATTGCCTTGGCTTTTGTCTTCACCCTGCCCATTGGTATAATAACAGCTACAACAAACCAGGTAAGTTTTGTTTAAGAATTTGGAATGTACCTTTAGTGCAAAATTTACTTGTCCTGCACAATTAGCACATATTCAGGTAAGTGAAATTCATTTACATTATATCATTTGAATCTCTTGATGTTACGGGATATTAGAGCATCTTAGCCAGCTCAAACATCTTGTTTAGTGGCTGAGGCAAAAAAGTAGATATTACGTTGATAAGTGGTTAATTTACCCGTAAGCAAAGCATGTTCTATGAATTTTAATGATTGATTTTTCTTAATGAACTGTTTCTTACATTTACTATTTGTTTTTCCTTGCCAATGACAGGTTTTTATTTTTATTGATGTAGGGGAGGTGCCTGAAAATTGATTTTTTTTTCAGGTATGTTAACATAACCGGCGCTTTCAAAGCGCCATTAAAAGGTGGGTTTTTACAGGTTTGTTAACACAACCGGCGCTTTAAAAGCGTTGCAAAACATATTTATCGGCGCTTTAAATCGCCATTAAAAGGTTGTAAAATACTGGGTTTTACAGGTTTGTTAACGTAACTGGTGCTTTAAAAGCGTCGCAAAATATCTTTATCGGCGCTTTATAGCACCATTAAAAGGTTATAAATACGGCGTTTGTATCCAATTGGGAATTGACATATCCATTTCTTTAGCGGTGCTTATATTAGCTATTACGACGCTTTAATGTGGATTTTAACCGGCGCTTCACATAAAGCGTCGTTAATCTTTTGGCGGCACATACTTTTTTCGGCGCTTTATAAAATGTCGTCACTGATCTAAACCGGCACATTTTTCCCTATACCGGCGCTTTGCGAAGCGCCGCTTAAAACAAATATGTTGTAGTGTTTCCAATATTTAATTTTCTAAATTAAAATCAAATAAAAATAAAAATAAAAATAGGCTGCCATGCATAAACTCTCAACAAAAGACAAATATTAGAGGAAAGTTATAATAAATGACAATCCATTTTAGGTTTTCAACAGATTATATAAATGGTTTGCTAAGGTGTAGAGGAAAGAAATTTGAATTTCATAAACAAATTAGTATAAATGCTTCAAATGATTTCAGTTCATGCACAGACAAATAATAGAGTAACAAGGAATAAAGTGTTGCTGGACCAAATGCAGGCGTTAGGAGGCTTACACAGAAGAAAAAAAAAACAGCATGGGTCACGACATGACCAAGACCACCACCTGCATACACAAATTATAGTAGTGTAAGCAGGATGACATGGAAAAAGAAAATAAGTTAAGACACGAAGCTGCGTAACAATGCTTTAAAACCTCTTTAGTCACCTTCCTTCTGTCCACTTTCGATGCATACACGCTGCATAAGAGATTGCTATTCTGCTAAGAGAAGACAACCATGAGCACTTGTAGACTCTACTAATGAATGTTTGTTCCTGTTATATGGTAAAAGATATTATGATTTTCTCCTATGTGAAGAAAAAAGCACACACCATAGTGCATTGGTGATACATAGCTTTTTATTTCTTTATTTTGTGGTTGCAAAGATGAAAGAAGAACGACCTATTATAGTTTCTCTTCTTTAGCTCTCAGTATAGACAGCAGTAGCAGCTGTTGCTATTACAACTTGATGCGTGTGTGCTTGTGCTTATTTTTCTTCTCAGCTGCAAACAGATGCATCATTTCCATCCTTTTTCCTACATCTTTCTGTTTTATAGTTTTTCATTCACAAAATTACATTCAACCATAGTTGTCCTCGCAGTTGTGCCATTCGATCATCATCATCATAATTATTATTATTATTATTATTACCATTATTATTATTTATTTATTTCAATAAAACTGGACTCTCAGTAACAAGGAGAGCTGAGGAAAAAACAAGTACAAGCTAGTGACTAAGATGGTCAGCTAGCAAAATGCAGAGAAAATAGGAAAATGATCTATTATAGGTAGAATATGCTATCCCAATTAAAGAAGAACATGAAGTAGCAAAACTTGTGAATTATTTATCAAACTTAAAATTGCGAATTTCACATTCCAAATCCAGAAGAGCATTAAGTAGCAAAAATAGTAAAACACTTGAGACTTTCGGACTAAGAGCAGAATCAATTCTTTTCTTGCATGCTGTAAAACCACCATAATATGTTGTAATGTAAATTGTTAATTTGTATAAGAAATATTTTTCTCTTTCTTGCTATGACAGGGCAAGAAACTGTCAACTTTCTTTTCTTTCCTACTAATTCATTTTGAGAGAAAGAAAGTGACACGGAGAAAAGGCTGTTGGGATTTAACCAACTATGTGAATGAATAAGAAGATAAGGAATACAAGAGAGAGTGTAATCTCTTGGTAAAACAAGAACTCAATTGTGTAGAGAACTCACTTCATTCACCATACTTGAAACCAAATGATACATAGGTTTAAATAGGACTCACATGACCACTAATAATTAAAGAGACTCTTAGTAAAACCAAAAGACAATACAATTATCTAGAGACACTTAGTAATTCTAAAAGTCACACTAATGGAACACCAAAGGACAATGCATATGGAACATCAAACATCTCTTCTAGGACTAGTCTAGATTAATCTCTAACAAAGGCAAAGTTTTTAGTATGCTATCCGGTTATGGCCCAAAATTTTTCACTTTGTGGAATTGATGAAACTTCTAAATGGGTGAAGACAGACAGACTAAAAGAACCTTTATAACACAACCATCATGCATACTAAATATACTTATATATTACAACAATGACAGTAGTTTATGCACAGTTGCATATTCTCTCATGGAGCACGTACGAGCTCTGAGATAATAAGTAGAAAAAAAAACAAACTAGCTAAATAAAACATTTACTTGAATCCGAAGATCTATGTTCTGTTTATATTTTGGTTTGATACAATCAGAAGCTATAATCTGTTTTGAAGACTTTGTTGCTCCTCAGGGGATTAGGGTTCTGCCTCAACAACTCCTTTCCCTCCAGTGGTGCCTCCTCAGTGATCATGTCCGCTTCAACTGATTGGAAAGCTGGGTGCATGAGAATACTGTTAAGGAGCTGGACTCCTCTAAGAGCATTGGTCAAGGGAAGGTGACCCTCAGGCGTGTCGTCGTTCAACTCCCAAATGAATTCATTGGGAAAAGCCCTGTAATTGTGCTGCTCTACTTCAGTATCTAGCTTCTTCATCCACCCAACCTTTATGAAGAACCTGGTGAAGTCTTTCTTTTGCTTTTGCCATATTTTCTTCTGCACACTGTACCCGAATTTCTCATTGCTGTATTGGCGCCATAGAGCGTCTATTTTCTGAAGGTCCGATTCAGAGATGAATTGGACCTCAGAGAAGAAGACGTATCCTCGCTTTTGAGCATTTTCACCTGCAAGGATTATGAGGAGACGACGGGTCACCTCGTCCGCTTGGCGGAAGTCTTTGGATGATAAATGCTGTTGCAGGAGATCAAATGAGGGTTCAGGAGGTGTTGCAGGGGTGGTGGGGTTAGTGGTGGTGGTGGAAGCACTAGAAGAGGTGGTGGAATGGAGAATGAAATGGGTGGAAAGCTTTTGTGATAGAGTAGTAGTACTAGTGGTGGGTTTGAGGAAGAGTGAAGAAGGAAGAGAGGAAGAAGACTGGTTGTCTAAGTTGTGGCGCCTAAGGAGAGAGGGTTGAAGAGATTGAAGAGAATTGATGGTCATTGTTGTATGAGAATTAAGTGTGTGTGTGTGAAAGAGAGAGTTGAAGTGAGACTGAGACACTGTTAGGAGTGTTGCCATCTTTTGGGCTGGCTACACCACAATCAATAAGATTGCTTGTCCTTTTGTTGCAAACGTATTTTCCTTTTTATTTTTTCCAATTTAATGAAATTTTAAAAGAAGAAGAAAGGGTGGATTATTTAGTTGAACTCTTTAATACATATTAAATTGGAACAGATGAACCTCCCTTTCAAATGTAGAAGTGCATTGTATTATTTCTAGGATCTCTTGTGCGAGGCGTGGTGGTGCTGCAGGCATCGATGAGGCAGGCGGGATGATAGTACTTGATAGAGAATAAAGGAGAAGAGAGGAAAAGAGGTGGTGGTGATGGAAAAGGGCGGGAGAGAGGTGAATTTTTTATTATTATTATTTATTTTTTAATGTTGGTTGTGAAAAAAAAAGAGGTAGGGTGAGGTGATGTTGGACACTTAAAAATGGTGACATGGGATAGGGGTTGCCTTAGCATATTAGTTCTCTTCAATAAACTCCAAGATAAACAGTAAGAAAGAGTCTTTGATAACATAACATGCAAACAAGAAGAGCAAAAACGTGGCATTTGAAGGACGCTTGTCAAATATGTTGGCATTCCCAAAAAAACGCGTGTACAAATATAAAGCTCTATCAGCAGAGCTGACTCAGCAATCACTTGTTCCTGTATATATTATTATGGATGGATGATGACCATCAACTTAACAAACACAGAAGTTAAAAAAACCAAAACTAGAAAGAAGAGATTAGAAGGAAGGAAGAAAGGCATGGCAAAGAGTAAAGAGGAGATTAAGTATGGAACATCACAGGCAAAGCTATCAGAAGATGAAGCTCTGAGGGTGGCTTATAAGGCAGGTACCCCATTAGAAGCAGGAAAGATTGCCGAGTCTCAACCTGTTGATCTTTTTGCCCCTGCACATCGCATTCAGGATCGAAAGTGCGAAGAACACCAACAACATGGTCGCGACGACAGTGCAAAGGAGGGTTTGGATTCCTCCACAGCTACCACCAAATCTAAATAGTTTGTAACATCATGTTATGACTTTGTGTTGTGAATAACTGGCCTATGTTAGAATTGTTTGTTGAAGCTTATGTAATATGTTATAATATTTACTTTCAAATTGTTAGTGGGGAGTAGGAAGACACCTTTATGGATATGTTTTTGCCAATTTATGGAAGTCCAAACCAACTTGTTTGAGATGTTGGGCTAAGTTGAGCGTGTAAATTTAGTTTCACATCAAATAACGAACGAAGTGAGTTTAATAAACATAAATTCTAAATGGCGAGGAAACGAGCGAGGAGAGGGAGGTGGTGGGGTGGGGACCGTTCACCTTGCTCGGGATGTGTGCACAAAAAACGACGGCATGCATCCCAAGGGGGTGAACGGTCCCCACCCCGTCACCTCCCTCCCCTTCCTCGCCATGTAGAATCACTCGTAATAAATGATTGAACATATACTCAATGACTCAGTGACAAGACCTTTAGTGTGGGCTGGTAGAGCCCAATTCGTAAAAGCCAATGATACTCTCATTCCATGCTATATATAATCTATAAACTCATTAATTCCTTAAAAGATCAATTTAGTAAAATTACAGAAATTTTTTTTTTTATTCGTAGAGCATCCCCCACTTAGAAAGTTAATTAATAATAACTAACATTCAGCTCAAAAACTGGTTGTAGCCAGCTCAATTGCAACTCATTTTCAGCCCATTTGGAGCCTAGCTAATTGCTGCAAAAAGAGGTTGCAACCCACTCTATAATAAGATTTTATATTTCTTGGTGTAATATGTGATAAAAACAAGATAAAATATTTTTAAGTTTTGATAAATTTGTCATTTTTTATGTTATTTTTTGGAGAAAACATACCATGTTTTGATAAATGTGATCAACATCAATCTTGATTTGTCATAGCTTAATTCAAAGATTTTTATGCTTTTGTGATACTAATAGAGATTATACTTGTGGATTTTTACCAACAATTTCTTTTAACAAATGTTCAATATTCTCAAGTTTTTATTCTTTCAAGATTATTGATTTTTTAACAATTTAGTGGATGTTTGCAAATTACTTGACACTTATGTAGTGCATCTTTTCGCTATGCTATGCAACTTTATTATATTTTCATTTCGATTCTACGTAGTTGTGTCATTTTTTGTACATATTTGCTTATGATACTTATCAAAATGATGATGTATACTACTATGCTGACATGTTTTAATTTATTATAAAAACTCTTTAAAAAATATTTTAATTCTAGGTAGCTGTGTCACTTTTTGTACATATTTGTTTATGATATGTATAATACTATGCTAATATGTTTCAATTTATTATAAAAAAATCTTTAAAAAAAATTAACACCGCCTCAGTGAAGTGAGGCGTCCACCTCGCCTCAGGCCTCACGCCTGAGGCGTTTTGATGCAGGAGGGTTTTTAGGGTTTCTAATTTGGGTTTTTAGGGTTCTTAATTTGCTCTCAAAGTTATTTACTAAATAACTTATTCGTAGTCTTTCAATTTAATTAGAAGTCTTTTTAGTTTCCTTTTAGGATTAAGCTTTACTTTTTCGTTTAGGAATAGACTGTTTGTTATTTTAGTATTTGATTCTACTTTTTCTTTTAGGAATATGCTGCTTATTATTCAAGTTATTTGAGTACTATTTATAGAGTTCTTCCTCAATATTGTAGGATACCTTTGATTTGAATAATTTAATTAAACATTAGAGTTATTTCTCTGTGTTTTGGGTGAATCTCTTGTATATTTTCCTTGTTAATTGTCTGTTGAACTAGCCTGCAGGATAATCACTATTCTGCTCGGCGTCAGTTGGTATCAGGGCTTTAGCATATTCTTGGGGGTGAGATTTCATCAGTTTCTATGGCTGGTGGTCGTGGTCGTCGCGGGCAGGTTCCGAACGAGGAAGCCCCAAACCGTGATCGTAACGTTCAGGATGTGATGATTGAGGATTTCGGTGATCGTGAGATGGAAGATCACGATTCTGATTCCAGTTTCGAAAACCCGTATCACAATCGTGCTCAATTCTGGGAGCACCGTTGTCGGTCGGATCGTCATGGAGACCTCGGTTTAAGAGTGGATCTGCCCGAGTTTTCTTGTACGTTACAGGCCGAAGGTTTCGTAGATTGGTTGAATGAAGTAGAGCGTATTTTTTAGTATAAGGAAGTTCCAGATCATGTCAAAGTGAAATTGCACTACACCAAAAGGCTTGATTAGCTACACGGAGATGGCCACGGCTCAAAACAGTTAGTTTATTTGCCACGACCCACAAACCGTGGCTAGATTGGCCAAGGGCCTAAAACCATGGCTATAAAAAGAAATGCACCTGTGTAATTGCGAAAACACCTGTGTTGCCACGGCTCACATCCATTTCACGATTTGGCGCGCCATTGCGAAAACACTTTCGCTTGCGAAAAAAATTGGCGCTCCCGCCTCCTTCCATTTTCATTTTAGGGTTTGTTAGAAAATCAAATAGTGAGAGAGATGAGCAGAGGAGAGTGTGAAGAGAAAGAAGAAGAAGTGAAATAGGTTCGTGATTTATGTGTTTTTTGGGTTTTTTTTTGCACTTACTGTATTGAATCGATTCGTGATTGTTTGCGATTGTTTGATTTCACTTACTGTTATTTGGGTTGTTTGATTGTTTGCGATTCGTGATTGTTTGCGATTATTTGGGTAATTTTTGCACTTATTTGGGTTTTTTTTTGCACTTACTGTACTGTGTGTTGTTATCGATATCGATCGATTTGAGATTCAATTCGATCTGGTTTCGATTCATGATTTCTTGCTGACTAATGTTTGGTTTGGATTGCAGCACTGTTTTGTGTTTGTTGAATCTGTTTAGTTTCCTGCTTAATAGTTCAACACTACTTCCTGATAGAAATTTGAAGACCTACGGCTGAGCTGCTCTTCTCAAACAAACTATTTGAAAGTACTACACACTAGATCTATCAATCAGCTGACAGAAATTGAGATACACAGTGCGAGTAAATTTTTTTTTTTGGGTCATTTGGATAGTAACAAAATGAAGCGTGTTTTTAATATAAAAATGGCTTTAATTGTTGGTGTTCCGAGCATTGACATTTTATGGTTCACCAATGACTTGTCTTTTTCTTTCTAATTCAAAATTTTATTATGGGATTGGGAAGTTGCATAGTTATGGATTTAATGCATCTGACAGAATCTATTGACATTTTCTCTTCTTACTTGCACTTTCTTTTTCACATTGTAAGTCGACTTCCCAAGTTTGATTGTCTCACTCATTCATTAGGTGTTTTATATAAGCTCTATTGATCTATGACCAACTTTAATGTAGTTACTTGATGTGTATTATATAAGGCCATTTAAAAAATGAATGAAAAAAAAAACATAATGGAAGAGGATGTAAATATTAGTAGGTTAATGGCTTTACAGCTAATGCTTTTGAGTAATCACTATAACCTACTGACTATTTAAGATGTATTAGACTTTTCCCTTTTTTGATTTTCCCTCTTTAGGATTTCAACTTGGTTGATGCATAGTTCTAGGACATATTTTGGACAAAATTTGAAAGAGTTTTGCATTCTGTTGATTTTGTTGATATTTTTGGTCAGGCATTAATAATGTCTAACCTAATAGTACCGTTATTTGTAGGAGAGAATTCGTATAGGTAAGGAGCTTCTTGAAGCAAAGCGGATTGAGGGAGATAATGAAAGAAAACGGTTTGTCTTGATACGAAAAATCTTTTTGGTTGAAATGTTTTATTGTCTTCAGTCTTCACCATTATCTTGTTTCACTTCACCCATTTCTGTGCAATTTATTTGTTTGCCCCCTAAAACTAAAATAGATTCATTTTCCCGTTGTAGGATAATTGCCTTGCGGAAAACAGAAAAGGAGGAAGAGAGAAAAGCAAGGGAGAAGATCCGTCAGAAACTCGAAGAGAATAAGGTATATGTTGAATTCTCAACTTATCTTTTATTGAGGTATGATTGAAGAATAATTTGTTTAAGTTCATACTTCATAAACACATTTAATGCGACTAAGAATTCTTATTTTATTGAGGTATGATTTCAGTTGGCCACCCTCCCTCCTTTTTCCTTCTCTCTTCAGTTTGTCACCACCCCAGATCCCCTCCCCTCTTCTTTTTCTCTCTTTGCAGCAGCAGTTCACCACCACCCCACTTCCAGCCACTGACCCTATCTTTCCCCATCTATGATCGGTTCATCGCCACCCAGCGCCGTTGCCACCTCCCCCTCTCGTCCTCTCTTTACTCAAGGGTAATTTTGTCAACAAAATTAGGCACGTGAGGTGTTTAACAGTCGAGGGACGAAAACTATTAGTCTTGGTTATGACTGCAATACGGATAGCTATTCGGGTGATCTCATATTAGCTATTTATTATGGGTGTAAATCACAACTAACCCTTATTATTATTGTTATTACTAATATTATTATTATCATTATTATTTTGGGTGGCCTTCTTTTACTTGAGCATATATCTAGTATGGACTATATAGTAGACCTTATACATGACAATTTTTCTGTTTTTCAAAAACTCCCTTGAGATTGGTCTGCTAAAATAGTAAGCAACTTTACCAATATTTTCTAGACCAATTTACAAATGGATCGCACATTTTCTTTTCTGCGAATCCCAACATAACCTCTAATAGATTATACAGGAACAAATATTGGTTTAGTCCTTCCTGCAGTTGAAGCATGGCCATTGAAATGTAACTAAAGATCCCTAAGTGGTTGGAATAGGTTGACAGTTCCAACCTCAGACACCAAACTACTTCCATTGGTCTAGAATACAGCTGTTCAATCAGAAACCCTTGTTTTCGCATTCTCTCTTATGTATCACCATTCATCGCCCAATGTTTCTAAATGATTTTCTCACAAACAAATTTTCATATATTAATTGTGCCACCAAAGCCCCTTCTGATCCATAGATCTATTGAATTCAGTCCAACAAGCTCCTCCAACCCCCCTCTTACCAGTACATTCACTACAAGAAAAATTGTGATCAATAGCGTTTAAAAACCGCTATGGTAGGATACCATAGCGGTTTAGTAACCGCTATGACAGCCGGCGCTATAATAGACCCAGGGGATATTATAGCGGTTTTAAAACGCTATGGTAAGTTTGGCTTTTATAGCGTTTCAAAACCGCTATGGTAGCCTCTTCCATAGCGTTTTAAAAACGCTATAGTAGACTCTAAAACCGCTATGGTAGACTTTACCATAGCGTTTTAAAAACGCTATGGTAAGTATACATAGCAATTTTTTTTTTTTTTTTTTTTTTTTTTTACTATCAAATGACTTTTTATTACATCTTATCATGTATGCATTAGCCTGAGCACTCGAAATTCATTGTGACAAAGACAAAAAACACCATGTTGGTGATCAAGTTATTTTCACTTCCTTTTGCTAAAAGAAATGTTGAATGATCTAAACATTTTTGTGATGATGAATGTACATAATGTTTCAAGGGAAAAAAGGGAACGAAAGCAACGACATAATTTTTGTGATGATGAATGTACATAATGTACAAACTCTTATTAATCTACACCTGCAACAACAACAACGACAGCAGAAACAGCAACATCAACAGCAACAGCAACAGGGGCTGTCGACAGCAACAACAGCAATGATAGCAACGACAGAAACAACAACAGCAACAGCAGCAGCAGCAGCAGCAGCAGATAGCAGCAGCAGCAGCAGCAGATAGCAGCAGCAGCAGCAGCTTACCCTTGATAGGATCATAGAACCTTTCTATAAGAGCAAAGACGATGTTGACTAACCGTGGAACACGGTCCAAGCCGTCGTTATATTCTTTTCCCATCTCGTTATACCAAATATTCACCTCAAAGTTCTTTTCATCAGAGTTCAATAAATCATAAGCTGCAAAAACGTTTAGATTTTTCAAATTCACCTACTAGTATTGAACTTATCATGCCAAGTATTCAAGAAAACAATGTGAGACCACAAACCTGCCATGATTTTGTCATCCTTCTTCTTTGGTTTACCTTGTTCGTTTGTGTCAGTTATCGGTCTACCTTGTTGGTATGTCTTTAGTAATTCAGCATTTATCACTACCGAACTCTTGCGCCATGAATATAACCCTGTCATACACCTTAGCTCTACACACACATTCAAGAAAGATTAAAGGAACAACGATAATATATCACTCTTTGAAAAATCTCCCAGCATTCAATAGTAAAACCAATCACTTTTATTATCAAAGATACCAGACCAACCGATATTCTTAGTATACCTGTTTCAATTGGACTATTAATATTTGGAACCTTCACATTAACAGTGGATGTGATATTTGCTTGGCATTGTCCTTGAATGATATCCAAAGAAACACCATCATAATCATCATCAAAAGCAACCTCAATAAAATTATCTGTGCTGGAACGCTTTTCAGACCCCTGAAAAAACAATATCGAAGGCACATTAGCATGGAAACCCGGAGAATTGAAGAAAACAACAATGAAAAACAAAGGACAACCAAGAAACACGTACAACAACGAAATTGGCAAAATCATCCAAATTCACTGAGTTGTTGAAATTGAACCCCTTGGGAAACAAGTTTTCTCCCACACCTATCAATCAAAATAAGATAGATCAATCGATATTCAAATTGCAAACCAGCAAACACAATAATTAGTGGAGATCAAAAGATGGTATTGTGGAGAGAACCCACTTGATCCAAAAGACTGATTAGCACCAGTTAATAGTATTGTGGTAGCATCTGCGAGGGCGGGTAATTGCACTAATGCAGGCCACTCTGGAGGGTGATTGATCGGACATTTCGAATATTGACCAGGATCAGAATTGATATTATTACCGATAGTAGAACAATTCAGTGGTTTTGCATTGTCCTTGTTCATAACATGATTCGTCACACCTTGCAGTACAACTAAAATCAAGCAGAGGACAGCAGGGAAGGCAACAAGACCCAGATTGGTTTTCAAATTCCTTTTCTGCAATAATCACCAAACAATCAAATAAAATAAAGAATGCCAATCGTCGATATAGATACAAAATGTTCCAACTCGTGTTCTCGATCTAAATCAAAACTAATCAACCCTAATTATGAATAGGAATGTTTGATTAATAATAATGTATTTATACACTTGCGTTCACAAAACTAAGTCTAGAAGCCTTAACCAAAAGTGCAGAGATTGCCACTATATATATATATATATATATATCATGGAATGGAGGCACAACAAGCATTCATTACATTGGCCTAAACTCACCAACAGCTGTTGATGTTTGAGAGAATTGTATTTGATGAAATGCTCAGTTGCCACGAGATTGTGAATTGTGATTGATTGATTGATTGATGGAACCATCTTGGAAATTTTTTATCTCCAATGTTCTCGACTCCTGCCAACCATCAGGCACATATATTGCACATATATTGGTTAACTACTCTCTTATAAATTTGAACTTAACACTTAACAGTGACCCATAGTAGCACAGAAACATATAACTGAACTTCAGTTAAAATTTTCATAGTTATTTGATTACATTTTAAATAAAAACACATACCTGACATAATGTGCAGCAGGGGCATATTAGGTGGTTTACACAATCATCCAAAAAGTTGTCGCTTCCCTGTACAAGTAAACCAACCCAATAGGTATGTCAAATCGAGGAAATCAAAGCAAATAATACTATCAAAGAAACAAAAATGTGGGTTCATTTGAGATTAACATTATGGTAACATGTGAGAGATTCATGGAGGCGATTCATTGATGTTGCCCAATCGAAGCAGTTTTTGCAATGCCATGTATTCCATGCAATCATTAGCAGGTATAACAGACAGTCTCATTATTATTCTGGGCATGACAATTTCATATGCAACTGATTCAAGGATATCAGTCATATACAGACATGCAAAGATTGTATGAATCCATAACCAAGGATCAAACTGAAATATGAAAGCCATCAACGGCCTTCCAATTCAGAACTAATACCCTTCCTGGTTTGAAAAAAAATGAAAGAATCTGATCTAATGACAATGAGGATACCATCATCAATAAGAGGCTAAATTTGAAGCTTAAAAGCACATGGTTTTTGTTTTGCACCCCTGAAAGCTCAAGATGCCAGTTGTTCAAGCATGGAGTACAAAGGATATGATTTTAAAAGACATGGACTATACAAGATCTTCGCAGTTTTGTTTCTGAAGAAGTGAAAGGGTCTTATCCCACCCCCATTCCCCAGAAATTAAGGAAGAAGACATAAGCAAAAGAAGTGTAGGAAGGTAACGGACCTAAAGCATAGATCTAAAGACACTACAAACCTATTCCTATTGGTTTATTTCATATATTTCAATGATGCATCCCTTGTTTTTAAGTAATTCGTTTATGATGTTTTCATGTTTTTGCTGGAATAAAAAAGTTGAGTCTTGACCCTGGAGGCTTATGCTCAGCCTCACAAAAGCAAGCAACTTGGCCTCCACTTCTAAAACTCTGACCCGGACTCCATCAAGTGATTCTTAAAGCAAAGCCTTTCATGAATTTACAGTTGCTATTTCTTAGAAGACAATGGTGGCTTTAGATGTGGTTTAGAACTGCATTTGAACCTCATATGGCGAACAATGTTACATAAACCAGAAGTATAATTTTACTTACCGTGCGTTTAGCAAACATCTTCTTCAACTCGACGTTTGCCAATTTTGAGTATTCAGCGTCTTCGCCAGCCTATCATTTTACAGTTGAAAATAGACGAATGAGGAATGAGATTAACAAAAAATCAGTGTATTTACTTGTAATTTATAAAGACTTACAAGTCATACAACTTCAGAGATTTCAAGAAAATAACCATATCATTGTGCTAAAAAATCAGGCTAGCCAGGGATCAGTTTGTCCATGGTGCCACACAGTACACGTACCTATATGTGTCAATTAAATGCATTTTAACAATTTTCAACTAAAGAATTTCACTTTCAAAATTCCCTTGGTACATAAGTAACGAAAAAGGGATCCATAGATGCTTTAGTGCCTCTTACCTCACGAGGTGCACTTTGAACAGAAAACTATAGCCAATTAACTAGGCTTAGTAAATATTCTCACGTAAATTCGTGGTCTGGATTTAGATAATCAGATAATGTGGACATTTACCTGAGCATTTTGGTGCCCGACTCCTCCAAAAGCCTGATACTGAAAAATTCAGACAGCAGAATTATGATATAACCAAGAAAAGAGTTTCATGGCTTTATAGAAACCAATAAATGAATACTGACCGATGGCCGTTGGTACTATAATTGTTGCTGATTCTGGAACTGCGTCTGCATCTGATTCTGTGGAGCTGGCGTTTGCGAGACATGTTGTGTGTGCAGAACCTGTGGATGTGAATGAAGCTGTGGCTGTGGCTGTGGTTGAAGTTGAACTGCAGACTTCTGTTGTTGTTTCTGTTGTTCAAATAGCGCGAGCTCCTCAGGCTTCTCCCACTACACATTCATTTTGATGGTTATCTACCAGAATCTGAGATACCACGAAGCAGTGAAAGCTTTAGATAAAACACATACCCTGCTCTCAGTTGTTTGACTGTTATAGTAGTACTGTAGTACTTGTAGCCTTCTGGAGAGGTGTGTTCTGTCCAGTTACAAGTTGGAGCCGTTGCCTGCATGCTTACAGGTGCAGCAGGATTAGCTGATGTAGTCGAAGGCACAACTGAGGCTTGAACAACTGCAGGTGTGCTACCAACTGTCTGTGGTGTTGTCCCTCCCCACTGCGGCTGCAGTAAAAGATATCATATTTAGCTATAACCACCAAAAATTTTGAGCATCAAAGTAAACGTTAGCAACACTAAACTAGGAATGGAACTGAACGGAAGACAGCAGCCGTTACACGTTAGTACATTTAGACAATTCATTAATGAGAAACCATTACACATAATACCTACTCCAAAAATAGCATTCCGATCCAAATAAAGGAGATATCTTGCATGGCATAACTCTGCTCTTGGAAATTTTATAGAATCTATGAATACGTGACTTCTCAATTCTCAATATACTTATTTCAATGCCAAAAGAAAGAAATGGGATGGATATTGGAAAAGTTCAAGGACCCCTAATTTGTTTTAATTTCTTGATTTTAGATGCCAAACAGCTAAGAGCAGTGGAATATGGATTGACAAGTTTCAACCATATAAATATTTCTTTTGGCCAAGAATGCTTCCCTGACTAATAGCTGATATATTTTCTTGTATAAATCTCTAAAAGACAGATAGGCTTGCAATAGTCAAAGTACCTGCTGCTTGTTGGCCAAGAATGAGGAGACAAGCATGCAACTATTAAAGATCAATACAACTATGCTCCTTTAGAAATTCTACATGAATGACAAGAAAAGTAAATAATGTATATATATATATATATATATATAATCGAGAGGACAAATTAAATGCTCATGTGAATCCTTATTCCACATGCTTTTCATATATTTGAAGAATTGTCTACAACAGAGTCCTAAACTCAATGGCAAAAAACAATAATAGAAGGGTGTTTAACCTCGAATCTGAACCTCGAGACCTCTTAGGATCAGCAAACCGAACTGTTAATGGCTGGTCACAACCCTGAGTAACAGCGAACAAATAATAATGAACGTGAAGCACAAAACTTGAAACAGAGATGAAATACATAGCAGTGTCATAAGCTAAGGCTTACCCTCATCACATATGTTCCATTCAGACCAGCTATAGCTGCTGCTGCCATGTCTCTACTAGCAAACTTGACAAAGCCACAACCTTCAAAAGATAAACAAAAAATTTAAAGAGTTAAAGCTTAAGAGAAGGCTCGTATCACCACAATGGCACAATGTAAGGGTAACCATAGCCCAGAACACATTGGAAATATGGTTTCTAACCATCAAAAATATATATAACAGTTAGGACTGGTAACATATTGTCAGGTAGTTACCAAATCATGCTATAAAACATAACCACAAGCCATTCAAAAAAATAATAAAAATAAATAAAAAAATAACAACAACAACAACAATCACAAAGGTCATGATAATCTTGTTGGTCGTGATCCAGTTTACCACAATGCAGAGAAAAAAAGTTGTTTTAGTTCCTAACCTCGAAGATAAATTCGAAAAAAATTTTGATTAAAACATTACATACTCATAGATTCGAACTTCTAATTGATAGAAAACAACAAAATAGATTGAACCAATTGAAATCGAAAACATACCGTAGAACCTCTTCGTGAAGTCAGTCCTTCGGAGAGTGTTCGAAGCCCTAACTCGAAGATTTTGTGAAATCCGAGAAAACAAGTGATCTACCACGCAAATGGACGTCGAAATCACGTAGAACCTCTTCGTGAAGTCAGTCCTTCGGAGAGTGTTCGAAGCCCTAACTCGAAGATTTTGTGAAATCCGAGAAATCAAGTGATCTACCGTGCAAACGGACGTCGAAATCAACTCCGGAACGTCGAAAACAGGGTAAGAGGAGAGTTTGGATCAAGTTGGGGAAGAGGAGTTCGCGAGAGGTAACTGCGTGCCTTCCTTCCTTCCTTCTTCTTTGTTTTGCTTTTGTTCTTTTTTTTTCGATTCGAGCGGGATTCTTGGCGCCCTGCGAATTACAAGTCCCGCCTATGTATCTTTCATAAAATTTTACAAATGCTCAATTCAATTTGGCGATTGATAGCATTTTTCAACTTTTTATAGCGTTTTGCAATGTTTCATAGCATTTTGGCCACATTGAACAAATTAGGTTTTGAGTTTTCATAGCACTTTATGAAAAAACGCTATGGTCATATGCTATTAATGACCATTTGTGTTGTAGTGATTTAGCACCTCGTGTCTTTGAAACATGTTAGGCTATTCTAGTATGGTAATGTGCTATTAATGCTTAAAAAAAAATTCTATAATTCAATATTGGTCATTGGTCTCATTTGAAAAATGACATTATTTTTTTTTCCCAGAACACTAATTACCGAAAAATAAATAAATAGAACACTGATATATGGACAAAATTTATGAAATTTTAAATTTAAAAAGAAGTACGAGAGTTTCCATCTTCGGCTCATGTAAACCCTGCCTTTCCTCAATGTCACCACCTTGGGGTAATGATTCTAAACAGTCACATTGTTGGATGCCATTGGGATATATTCTTGATTTTGACAATCTCAATTTAATCTAAACCAATGCTTAACTTATATATGTGTGCGTGTAGGCTGCAATTGGTCGTGTCAAATCTAACTGTTTATCTTGGCTTGGCAGGCAGAAAAAAGGCGGAAGTTAGGATTGCCACCAGAAGATCCTGTAGAGGCCAAAGCTGCACCACCAGTTCAAGAAAAAAAGGTATAGCTTGTATGATGTACAAAATCTTGTTTAGTTTCCTGCTTAATAGTTCAGCACTGTTTACATATTCAACAAGTAAATTCGCAATAGTTCAGCACTACTTCCTGTTTAGTTTCCTGCTTAATTTCCATCATTTTCGTTATGTTAAATGTGTAGAACAAAACTAAAGGTTTTTTTGGTTGCATGGAATCCATGGCAAGACCAGTTACCTATAAGTTGAATCTACAACGACTGGTACATTCAACTTAAATCCTAGAAAAAACTAAGCTATGAAGCATGTAACCCTTTGAACATTGCCCTGTAATATTGAAACCTAACTTGTCGAACCAATCTCACGCAATCTTCAAGGAGCAAAAATTGCAATTACATAGCTGGACTCCTCAGGATATTAAATCTCTGATGAACTGAAACTGATTGGAAAGATGGAGGTAGTAGGGTACTCCCATGTATTCCATGTCTATTGAATACTAGTTGATTAAGCAGACACTCTTAGATATTATTTTAGTAAACTAATTTGCTTCCTATGCCAATTCATGGGCCTCAGAGGGAGATGATTAAGGGGAAGATAGCCTCCTCATGGTATGGTTCCTATGGAGGTTATCCTCATAAAAATGTCACTCTCAATCTTTTAATTTTCATGAGTGTTTGACTAAAGTTAATCTTTTAATTTTTGGTGTGTAGAAATGTCAACAATTCCTTTAGATAAGTCATGGATGAACAAACGGGGAAGTGCAATGTATATATACGGCGTTAGACAATTCCAAAAGTTTGTTGAGGATAATGCAAATGGAGAGAGTATTTTTCCTTGCCCATGTGTTCGATGTAGGAACTCGAGGGGAAACATTAGTGTTGATGACATAGGTGTTCATTTGTTAAGCCATGACATTGATACCAATTATGTCACGTGGATACATCATGGAGAGAATATAAACAAGCATGTGATTGATGTACCTATGACAGAAGTGGTTGAACCTGATGATGCCTTTGAATATCCTAGGATGAGTGACCTAGTTGATGATGTATTCCTCAACATGCAAATTGTGGATGCTGATGATGGGATAAATGACTTGAATGACACCGTCGAAGAATGTTTTGGCGGTAATCCAGATGGTGGTCCGGAACTTTCTTGTGAACCTGAGACAATTATGAACAAGAAGTATCAAAAGTATAAGGAAAAAACGACTGTGCCTTTGTACAATGGGTGTCCTAAGGATAAGACCACGTTGTCCACCATGATTGAATTGCAGAAGTTCAAGACTCGTTTTAGTTGGAGTGGTAATAGTGTGACGATGTTGTTAAAATGGCTAAAAACCTTATTGTCGGATGATTGTAATTTTTCAGATAACTACCCAAACATGAAAAACACAATTAAAGATATGGGGATGGAATGTAAGACAATACATGCATGTGCCAATGGATGCATACTCTATTGGAAAGAATATGAGGGTCTGGTTACTTGTCCAAAATGTGGTTCTGGTAGGTATAAGGTTTATGTGGATGACGATGACAACGAGTCTGGCAAGGTATACAGGAAAGAAGCTAAAAAGGTTGTAAAGTATTTTCCATTGATTCCAAGGTTGAAAAGATTTTTTAGCATACCGTGGATTGGTGAAGCAATGACTTGGCACAAGGATGCTTGTTCAGATGGGAATTTGATGAGACATCCATGTGATTCAGCACAATGGACTTCAACAAATATGAGATGGCCAGAGTTTGCCTCTGATAGTAGGAATTTGAGACTTGCAATATCGACTGATGGTTTTAACCCACGTGGAAATCTAAGTAATGCTTATAGTTGTTGGCCAGTAATAATAGCACCTTTGAATCTTCCACCTTCTTTATGCATGAAAAAGGAGTTTTGTTTGTTAACCTTGTTAATATTAGGGCCAAAAGCACCCGGAAAGAATATTGATGTTTACCTAGAGCCATTAGTAGAAGAGTTGAAGGAATTGTGGGCAGATGGTGTTTCAACTTGGGATGTGTGTACTAAAAACAATTTTCGGTTGAAAGCAATGTTGTTTTGGGGTATTCATGACTTTCCTGCTTATGGGACTCTAGCTGGTTGTAATGTTCATGGTTATAATGCATGCCCTATTTGTGTTGATGATGTAGAATCTGAACGTCTTTCAAACTGTCGGAAGATATGCTATAGAGGCCATCGACGTTTTTTTACCTACAAAACACAAGTTTAGAGATGACAAGGGATTCAACAAAGATGTTGAACATCGTCGTGCTCCACGACGATTATCTGGCGAAGAAGTTGAACGAAGGATAGTGGAAATTTTGGAAGGTAGTTCTACACAAGGTAGGGTTAGTGGTCAAAAGCGCAAGAATATGGTTGATAATGATAACGTCAATGATGAACCAACCAATAACATTGCGCCACCGTGGTCTAGAAGGTCCATTTTATTTGATTTTCCGTAGTGGAAGTTTGTTGAGCTACGACATAATATTGATGTGATGCATACTGAAAAGAATGTCATTGAACACTTATTGAACATATTGTTGAATGTCTCTAAGAAAACAAAGGATGGTGAGAATGCTCGAAAAGATATGGAAGACATGGGAACTCATAAGAGATATTGGTTGAGCCATGACACTGAAACGGGAAAAACTTCAATGCCTTGAATTAGGTTCATCCACTTTTTGAAATACCCCAACTTGGGATTTTCTGTACCATACCAAAAACCTCCTCCATTCCGTCATCTTGTGCATGCTACAGTTAAGTTGTGCTATACAGGTCTGTCTCGGCGCCTCAGACATGTTATCACATCCACTGAATAAATTTAAACATTCTTTCTAAGAAAAAATTACTGCATAACCACAGGTACTAAATATAACTCTATCACTGAGCAAACTGAAGTACATGATTGCACAGCCTTGAATTAGGCATTTATTGACTACTCACTGAACCCAATACCTTCCAGAAAAGACCTCCATTTATTGGCATGTTTTTATTGATGTCTTCTAATTTTTTGGTTGTTTTTGTAGGCTGTGATAAAGTTGGTTGCTCAACTAAGTCAAAAGATGAGAGAGACATCAAATATATGGGCTCCTGCGATATATAAAAGACTTCTTAGCATTGATAAAAGGGAAAGGGATATGGCAGAAAGATGCTTTCTGAAGATAAGATCTGTTTTACTTCCTCCTCCTTTGGTTCTTTCTAAGGTATTCCTCATAGTCTTTCCTTTTATGTCTGAAACTTGTTGAATGCTTCCTATCATTACTTACTAGTGATGCACGTGTGCATGGCATCTATTTCAGTCGTATATGTTCCTTACCTAATGCATTGACTAAAATAAATTTATATTTTCTGAATGAACTATAAACTAGTTAAGTTGTACATCATGATTACCATGTAAAAGAATAACCAATGTTTTTATATTTGTGCCGAAAGTGTTGTTGATTTCATGTTATAGATCTTCTCAAGATTTTTCATGTATACGGAAATCCAACTTATGGATCGAAAGTTATGAAGTTTGCAAATCTAGGAATGAAAGGCAGAAAATTCTAAACAAGGGATAACATATTATAGCAGCTGATTTTCCTTGCCTATATATGCCTCCATGCTATGCTATCAGTCCATTATGGCCATCCACTGGAATCAAGAAATATGCCTAGCTAATGTTCTAACAATCTTCGACATATAAGGTGCCACTAAAGGTGAAACAATAACCACCTTGGGATATTCTCTAGAATTCTTCTTAACTGCCATCCCTGTCAAATGCAAGCTCGTCACATAAGCGACTTAGAATTTTCTCCCTCAGAACTTCATGGCTATATTCTCCTTTGACTCAAAGACATCTGATCATACCTGATTGAATGAGCATGTATTTTATTACTAGATGTTTGGTCAATGATTTATGTTTTCTAAGCATGTTTCATTTTATTTGAACAAGGTCTTGTTACATATATTAAGAAAAGATTTCTTTCAGAGATGAAGGAAATGGTAAAAGACCATGGAAGAAAAATTCAAACCGTCCAAGCATGGGGATGGTTCATTCACTTACTTGGATCCTATGCTATGAAGAACCGGCACCTGGTTAATGAAATGTTGAAAATCCCTGAACAAAAATTTTCTCATTCTGACCCACAAGTTCAGATAGCATCTCTGGTATTCCTCATTAACCCTTCTATCTAATGTTATCTTGATGCTAAGTCCTCAGACATGTACACTGAATACTGTCGATGAACAACTTTGTTCCTACATATCATTTTCAAGATTGTTGTCTATTATCCAATCTGCCACATCAACTACCTAGGCCGTTCAGATTGTGCTTAGCAAGTTAAGCATTTATATCTATTACCATACCCATGGATGATTGAAGTCAAAAGCAACACCAGTTTGTGTAACGACAGTCATATATTCTAATATATATAGTCTTTAGTATGATGTGTTGTTGAAATTTCATCCTCATGGTAGTGACATTCTTATCTAGTTAGCTAAGCCATCCTTAGGGGATGTTCGTAAAAAAAACTCGTGCATTGCAGCCATATAGTTTTTTTTTTCTTCCTCTCTATAGTAATCTATTTTATTAGCCATAAACACTACAAGAAATCTATCTTTTACCAACAAAATTATTGCTACGAAAATTGATTTCCTTGTTAATATTGTAGCATTGTCAACGAATAAAAAATTTCCTTGAAAAAGCCATAAACTTGTTACTATTTTCCAACAAAATATATTTTGTAGGAAACATTCCTTGTTAAATAGGTGGCGGGAAACATTCCCTCCAAACCCAATTTTTCGCTAAATTGATTTAACAATGAAATTATTTTTATGGCCACAAAATACTTGTTCCTTGGTAATTATGGCATCATCTGAAATGAAATATTTTGTTGCTAAAGAAGACTAATTTTAACAACAACTAACTTTCCTTGTTAACGAATATTAAATCTTATTTGTCCCTCTTTAGTAAGGAAATATGTTTTCCTAGACAATAATCACATTATTAGTAATGATTCGGTTCGTTGATAATGATTGATAATTTTTTTCATTAGGTTTTTTCTTGTTAAAGCTCGTTTATTAATTTATAGCAACAAAGTAATATTTCGTTGAGAATTGTCACACTATTGGCAACGTTTTTTATTTTGTTGGAAACAATATATTTTTTAATAAAATCTTTGTAGCTATGAAATAAGATTTTGTTGGTAATTATAACATTGTTCGTAACAAATTTTTTTTCTAGGTAAAAACTGATAATATTTTCATGAAAATTTGTTTCTCATTAAAGTTCACTAACTATTTTATAGCGAGAAGTCATTATTTTGTTGGAAATTGGTATACTCACTACAAAAAATGTTTTAGTTACTAACAAATTTTATTTTCCTTAATATGTTACTATTTCTAACAAAAATAAATTTCATTGAAAAAACCATAGAGTTGTCACTTTTCGTAACGAAATCTATTTTGTTGGCAACTTTTCTTTGTAAAGAGATGACGAAAAATATTTATTCCAAAACCAATTTCCCACCAACATTATTTAGCAACAAAATATTTATTTTTCAACGAAATTTTAGTTTGTTAGTTATAATGACGTCATTTACAATAAATTATTTCATTGCTAATAAATATTAATATTATTGACAAACATTTTCTTATTAAATGCACTATAACACTTGTTCGTGTCTCTTCAACAATGAAACTAAATTTTCTCTAGTTAATTACCACGTTATTGCAACGATTTATTTGGTTACTTATATTGAATTTTTTTTCATGAAATTTTTTTATATTTAAAGCTCCTAGCTTCTTTATAGTGGAAAAATATCAATTCGTTGAAAATTTTTATTAGTAGCATTGATATAATTTCATCTGAAAAATCAAATAAAATTTATTTAACAATACAACATTATTTTACTGTTAATTATAATATTAATGGTAACAATTTATTTCGTTGCTAAATATTGATAAAATTTCCATGAATATTTCTTATTAAGGCTCATTTTCTTATTTACAACAATTTAATTTTATTTCATTGTGGATATAACCAATTTCAATAACATATTGCATTGAAATGCTATTACTATTTTGTTTCTAATTATAATGGTGTAACTGTGAAATTTTTTTTCATTGCTAAAAGTGGTAGATATTTAACATAAATCTTATAATCGTGAAAATATTTAGTTTTAATTTATAGTGACGAAATATTATATATTGGTCTCTATTATATACGTAGCAATGGTTTTTTTATTGCAAAAAATGAGTAATTTGATTTAATAAGCTATAAAGTTGTTTCACACAACACAATTATTCAAATAGCTCAATTGGTAAATATTGCAACAGATTTTACTATAGGTCAGGAGTTCGATTCCCGTTGAGCCTAAAAATAAATATATTATATATGGAATTCCATAGTGGGGTCTTATCATCAAGAGTGGTGTCCTTAGAGTTTGGGAGGTAGTGGGTGATGTCCTTAGAGTTTGGGACCTAGATTAGGTCGTCTCTTAGACAACTTTAATATATCATTTTTTTATTGAAAATAATTTCCTTGGTAATTGGTAACGATACCGATGACAACTTTCGTTGATATTCATGCATTTTACCAACGAAAAAGTTCTATGATAAAGGTTGTTACCTTTGCCAACGACAATTTTCCTTGATGATTTTAAGATTTTTCGGGAAAAATTTTGTAGGTAAATAAAATAGTTCTTGCAACAAACAATTTGTTGGTAACGATATTTGATTTTTACCAACGAATTTCCTTGGTAGTTGTCAATATTACCAACAAAATATTTTCTTGACTTAGCATCCCTTTTACCAACAAAAACTGTAATTCCTTGGCAAATACCTTTAGCTACGGGGATGCCTCCAGGAACTCACCAACGAATTTTTTTCCTTGTTAAAAGTAGTTTTCAACAAAATTTTGAGTTTTGTCAAGGACATTTTTTATTGAAAAATGCCTTAATTGTTGTAGTGAAAAGGCAGTATTAGCTAGCTATTTTAGGTGAGCTCAGCTCGTGCCTAAATGATAAAATTTAAACGATTCTGGTTCATGCATATGGTCCTAAATGATAAATAGCTCCTTATTATGCGCATTGCCTTCAACAATAAGTTCATCAGAACTAAATTTGAGACGGATGTCATTGTGAAGCTTATTACAGCTATTATGGAAAGTATGTTCATACCATCACATGTAATATAGGACGATCATTAACTTGTGTTTTATAACTACAATATTTTTTTTTTTGAAAAAATTTGTATCTTTTAATAGGCTACACATATACTGCACCAATCTAAGTAATCAAGTTCTAAGCGGACGAAGCCATCTACAATGGTAGTTTTCAGTGACAAAAGAAGTCCAAAGCCAAGAAAATGCTACTATCCATGATTTTTGTTTTCCTTTTAAGTAAGTGCTTAAGAAAATTTTTTTAGATAACTCAGTGCGACAATTGATGGAAGAAATTAGATAACTTAATATGAGAAATCATTGACTTTGATGTAGATTATTATTATTTTTTTGTAAGCTAGTTGTGTGGAATTGTATATAGATTGATAGGTGGGTATTCTGACACGTATATATTCCAGGTCAACCAAGAAATATGGCGCTGATGGAAAACGCTTTGAGCATCTTTCATTTTTTAGCCTTGCACAAAATGTAGTCTGTTTGATCTGGTCATTTATAAGTAAGTTAACTTTATTGAATCTTTTGATCTTCTCTCACTTCGGTAACAAGATAGTCTTAGTTGTTCAAGCTTAAAACAATATTTCAATTTGTTGTTTTCTCGAGCAGTGTTAAAGCTTTGGTCGAGAAGTAGCAGTGGTGGTGCTCCGAGCTATTGGAGTGCTGGCATTACCAACACAATTGGTCCAGCCATGGGGATTGGAGTTTTGAAGTACATCAGTTACCCTGCTCAGGCATGATGATCTTTCTGAATTTCATTATCGCACTTAACCTTTTACCATCCAGTTGTATGACCGTGAAGGGAAGTTTTTTAGGCAGTTGCAGCTTATTAAGTGGATAAGCATTGATAAGCTCGGAGCTTGTCAGGCAAACACCCTACCTATAAACAATTTAAAACAGAACCCAAATTTTAATTTGCTGCATTTATATGTTTTATGTGTAGTTCAAACAAAGTTGAGTGAATTCAAAATGATTGACAGTTCAATCTACAAAATTTGATTATTCTTCTTTTCACAAATATTGTGCTATGTCGGAATTGTTGTAGCCCTATGAATTAATTATACCTGATGTTAGTCTCGTTGCCTTGCATTGCTTGCAGTTCTTGGCAAAATCTTCAAAAATGATTCCAGGTAATAAGTTATTATCATTCTTTTAGGTGGTCACAAAGCTTCGCTTCTTATACACATCTAGGCTTAATTGCCTAAGAAGTTATTTTTTTTGATAATATTTGTATCTTGTTGGTGCAGAACGTGAATTTAATAGATACTTGGCTTCATTTGAATGCAATTCCAAGGTTTCATTTTATGGTTGATTTTGTATTTATCTAGCATATAGTTTGTGGAATCCTATTCGTGCCAGAGGCATGACACGGTAGCCGTGTCGTAGGCACGGGTACACGCCACATGGCAAGTGTTTGATCGATCTTAGTAAGGACTGATTTTGCAGGTGTGGGGCAGTGATTTTGCTACAGCAGCAAAAAAAATGTAATTTTTTTTCGATTATATTAATTTGCAACGGTTTCAAACCCTCACAACAAACCAGATTTCTTTCTTTTTTTTGAATTTTGTTTTGACTGGCAACGGCTTAAAACCGTGATCCTTCATTCATGCCACGGCTTAAAATCGTGGTCCTTCATGCTTGCCATGGCTGAAAACCGTGGCCTTTATGCTTGCAACAGCTGTGAGACCAAAGAAATTCAAAATAAGTGATATATATTGCCACGGTTAGGGAACGTGGAACATCTAGCCATGCCGGGTAGCCGTGGCTAAATCGTGGAAAATAATCAAGCGTCCTCGAACATAAAACCGTTGCTAATATGTTTTGCCACGGTTTATAGCCATCAATGGTGATTTGGCGACGCCTCAAATGGCTAGGCCTCTAAGCCGTGACAAGAGGTTACCCCCATTGTCCCAAACCGTTGTTGATGGATATTTTTGGTGTAGTGTTGGTCGCCGTCAAACTCAAAGGCAGGGCATCTGCATGGTGGGAGCAGTTGAGGCGGTCACGCAACAGACAGTGCAAGGCCAAGATCACTGATTGGGAGAGGATGAAGAAGAAGATGAAGGGTCACTTCCTTCCTTTTGGCTACACTCAAACCTTGTTTCAGCGACTTCATTCGTTGAGGCAAGGCACGCGATTGGTTGATGATTACACGGAGAAGTTTTATCAATTGATGGCCCGGAATGACTTATCTGAGACGAAGGAGCAGATGGTGGCATGGTATTTGGGGGGATTACGACAGCCCCTACAGGATGTCCTCAGCATTCACTCGTTGTGGACCGTTTTTGAAGCATACTAGCGTGCACTTGCTGTGGAAAAACAGGGTAATTCTAATTCAAATATTAGATATTTCAGATGTGGTGAACAGGGACATAGAGCGACTAAGTGCAGGAAGCATGCTATTCAGAAGGGCAACAATCTCCTGATTGAGGAAGACGTGGTAGACGACAATGAGGAGCTTGGAGAGCCTGTGTATGACGATGATAGAGATGTGTTGTATGGGGATGACCATGAGACTCTGGTTGTTCGTAAGAGCCTACTGATTCCCAAGAGTGATTAAGGGGACGATTGGTTGAGAATCAATATTTTCCACACGATCTGCACAGTTGCAAATAAAGTCTGCAAGATGATCATTGACAGTGGCAGTTGTGAGAACGTAGTGTCTGAAGAGTCTGTCCTGATATTGCAGTTGAAGACAGATCGTCATCCCAAGCCATAAAAATTGTCGTGGCTGAATAAAGGCAGTGAGGTAACAGTAGATAGGTGATGCCTAGTGTCTTATTCGATTGGCAGGAAATATTTTGACAATGATTGGTGTGATGTTGTGTCTATGGATGCTTGTCATGTATTGTTAGGCAGACCTCGGCAATATGATCGCAGTGTTATTCATGATGGGTGAAAAAATACATATTCCCTTAGCATCAAAGGGAGGAAGATTGTGTTGGCACCTCGTTGGGAAGGAACCACTCCTACCCTAGTAGCCAATAATACTAATCTGCTTTCTAGGTCCAGGTTTTTAGTTGAGATTGAGCGTGGAGACATGGTCTATGCTCTGCTGCCTTGTGGGAATAGTGCAATTGACGTGAATCCAGATTTGCTAGCAGAGGTGCAACAACTGCTAGCAGAGTTTTCTGACATGATACTAGAGGATTTTCCTCTTGGGCTGCCGCCAGAGGATTCCGATGAAGCTGTTGTGAACTCGTGGATGAGTTTTTTCCAACCCAGGGCGACTGATGCAGGAGGGTTTTTAGGGTTCCTAATTTGGGTTTTTAGGGTTCCTAATTTGCTCTCAAAGTTATTTACTAAATAACTTATTCGTAGTCTTTCAATTTAATTAGAAGTCTTTTTAGTTTCCTTTTAGGATTAGACTTTACTTTTTCTTTTAGGAATAGACTGTTTGTTATTTTAGTATTTGATACTACTTTTTCTTTTAGGAATAGACTGCTTATTATTCAAGTTATTTGAGCACTATAAATAGAGTTCTTCCTCAATATTGTAGGATACATTTGATTTGAATAATTTAATTGAACATTAGAGTTATTTCTCTGTGTTTTGGGTGAATCTCTTGTATCTTTTCCTTGTGAATTTTCTGTTGAACTAGCTTGCAGGATAATCGCTATTCTGCCCGACGTCACGTTTTCAAGCCTGTCTGCCTCACCTCCGCTTCAACACCTTAACTACAATGGTCCTAATTATTTTTCTAGAATATCTGTTTCACCTTCAACCCTGTTTTTTTTTTTTTTTGTTAGTTGACTAGAGTATCCTTTTTTACCTTCTAGAGAAACAATTATATTGTATACCGAACTACCAAACAAAGTAAAATTTCCAAACAAATTCAGTCTGTAATTCCAAGGATTTTATCATAGAACGAGTACAAAATTTACATGAACACTGTCGAGTATAGACCACATAAGTTTATCTGTACTTCTCTTCATCCTCACTTTCACTAACTAGTTAAGCTTATAAAATTGCCATCTTCCAATCTGTTTACCACCAGCACTTTATATGTTCTAGGCATGTTGCTTAAGCATCATTGGGTTCTAAAATTCTAGATTGTTATATATTTTGAGACATGCTTAAGGTGCACTAAATCAAGCTAATTCTTCCTTATCTATCGTCATCGATACATTTGGATTTCTCATTGTTTATCTATTTCCTTGCAACGTTACTAACTCCTCTGAAACTTTGTGATGGCTTACTTTGATTATATGTAAGTTTTCTAGCTTTTGTGAATTAATTTAAGTTCCAGTCTCTCCCAATTAGCTTTCTACTCCATTCCCTCTAAGTCGGACTATGGAAGTTCGCACCAAGTCGAACAGTGGAGGTTAGTATTCGCTCCGAACTATGGAAGTTCGTGAAGCTTGAACTATGGTATTCGCTCTGAACTATGGCAGTTCGTGTAGCATTGAACGATGACCGTTCCATTGTTTGAAACTTCGAGTTTCATTCTAATCCAGTTCCATGGATATCTGTTTCTTGGAAGCATTGGCTCATAAACACTAATTTTGTTCACTTTGCATTGTGCAAGACATTCATTCTTTCGAGCTCCCCGAAGCACTAAAAGGAATCCGCTTCAGTTGACCAATGTTGGTCCACGGGCCGCTGTTGCCGCACCAAGGGGTGCCGCCATGCATGCAGCTCGCTCGTTCTGCAAAGCTTGTTCATTGGGAAAATTAGGACTGAGACCGTCCTATGCAAAGATTTCTAAAGAGTCCATCCCATTTTTACAGCGAATTCAAGGGGATATTTGTGGACCTATCCAACCAACTTGCGGACCATTTAGATATTTTATAGTGTTGGTTGATGCGTCGACACACTGGTCACATGTCACGCTACTGTCCACCCGAAATGCTGCATATGCTAAACTCTTAGCCCAGATTATTCGGCTGAGGGCTCACCACCCGGATTACCCTATTAAGTCAATTCGACTCGATAATGCCGGAGAGTTTACATAAAAAACATTCGATGATTATTGCATGTCCATTGGGATTGTTATTGAACATCCGGTTCCCCATGTTCACACCCAAAACAGTCTCGCGGAAGCCACCATCAAGAGGTTGCAAATGGTCGCTCGAATGTTGGTTATGTGCACCAACCTGCCTATATCCGCATGGGGCTATGCAAATTTGCACGCAACAATGTTACTCCGTTTGAGGCCGGTTGCCCCCCAACCATTCTACGCGTCACAGCTGGTGACTGGGTACGAACCAGATCTTTCGTACTTACGCATTTTTGGGTGCGCGGTTTATGTGCCAATTGCGCCGCCACAACGTACCAATATGGGGCCTCAACGAAGGATGGGTATATATGTGGGATATGATACACCATCAATTATCCGCTACTTGGAACCCTTGACAGGCGATCTCTTTACCACACGATTTGCGGATTGTCACTTTGATGAGACAGTCTTCTCGTCGTTAGGGGGAGATAAGAACGTTAACGTTCAACAGGAACGACAGAAATTATCGTGGTCTGTCCCCACTTTGTCTCATCTTGATCCCCGAACCGCACAGTCCGAGAGTGAGGTGCGGCGGATTCTCGATCTTCAGAGCGTAGCAAATAATTTGCTAGACGCTTTCACTGATATCGCTAGAGTGATGAGATCACATATACCTGCTGCAAACGTGCCTGCAAGGATTGACGTCCCCACCATAGGACGTAGCGCCGCCCCGGGAGACACCGGGCACGGCGCCGCCGTTCATGACGGAAACGGTGCGCGTGGTACTCTGGCGGTTAACTAGTCATCTGATCCCGCGAGGAAGTGCGGTAGACCACTGGGTTCGATGGATTCTCGTCTTAGGAAGAGGACGCAGACGGAACAAACCAATCTATCTGACATCGCTATCTCGATCAAACCATCCCATAAGAATATCTCGGACTATGGATATGTCCGAGAGGAGTCATCGTTAGGGGACGCCTCAACGTCAGTACCTACTCCCGAGAATAGAGAAATCTCGGTCAATTATGCATGCATAGATGGGACATGGAATCGAAATGAGATCATCATCGATGATGTATTTGCATACTCGGTTGCGCGCGAAATCATAGCTTGCGATGATATCAAACCCCGCTTTGTTGAAGAGTGTCAACGTAGAGCTAACTGGCCAAAATGGAAAGATGCGATCCATGCTAAATTGGATTCCCTAACTAAACAGAAATTGTTTGGACCGGTACTGCCAACCCCTCCAGGTGTAAAACCCGATAGATTTAAATGGGTATTCGTTAGGAAGCGTAATGAGAAAAATGAGATTGTGAGATATAAGGCTCGTCTCGTGGCACAAGGTTTTTCTCAACGCACTAGGATCGATTACGAGGAGACGTATTCTCCCGTAATAAGGTTCCGCTACCTTGTCAGTTTGGTAGTTTTCGAAAAATTGAATATGCAGCTTATGGATGTGGTTACGGCATATCTCTATGGGGATCTAGATATAGAGATATACATGAAAGTCCTGGATGGACTTCGTTTGCCCGAATCAAGTAGCTCTAAACCACGGAGCACGTTTTCTATCAGATTGAAACGTTCACTTTACAGATTGATACAATCCGGACAGATGTGGTATAACAAAATAAGTGAATACTTGATCAGAAGGGGATACATAAACAATGAGTTATGCCCATGAGTGTTCACTAAGAGAACAAGTTTCGGGTTTGCTATTGTAGCGGTTTATGTTGATGACATGAATTTGATTGGAACTCTAGAGGAGTTAAAGGAAATCGCTGAGCACCTGAAGTCTGAATTCGAGATGAAGGATCTTGGGAAAACACGGTTTTGCCTCGGATTGGAGATTGAGCACCATGCCGATGGGATTATGATTCACCAATCGGGCTATATTAAGAAATTGTTAAGGCACTTTAATGAGGATAAAGCTAAGCCTTGTAGCACTCCCATGATCGTTTGGAGTCTGGATCCGCATAAAGATCCATTCCGTCCCAAGGAGGAGGACGAGGCATTACTAGAGGCAGAGGTGCCCTACCTAAGTGCAATAAGCGCATTATTGTACTTAGCGCAATGTACGAGACCAAACATCTCATTCCCTGTGAACTTGTTGGCTCGATTTAGTTATGTGCTGACACGCCGCCATTGGACCGGCATTAAAGACATATTTCGATGCCTAAGAGGTACGATTGATATGGGCTTGTGTTATCCCTATAGAGAGATATCAAAATCTGACGTTGATCTTCACGAAATGGGAAAATTCCCAAAAATCGACGACAGAGCCACATCTCCCACCACTGGCCGACCGTCAGTCAAGCCACCATCAAAGCCGGCAAACTTGCTGCCGCTCGCTTTGGTCAAACTCCAAGTGATGTCTTGACAGGTTTTGCTGATGCCGAGTATCTCTTTGACCCGCACAAAGGACGTTCCCAAACGGGTTATGTCTTTACCATGGAGAACACAACAATATCTTGGAGGTCGACAAAGCAGACTCTTGTTGCTACTTTTTCGAATCATGCAGAGATTATTGCTCTTCACGAAACAATTCGTGAACGTGTATGGTTGAGATCCATAATTAGGCATGTTCGAAGTACTTGTGGTTTGAAGTCAACCACAGATGAATCTACGTGCATTTACGAGGATAATGTCGCTTGCATTGAACAAATGAAGCTAGGTTACATCAAAGGCGATAATACTAAGCATATATCACCGAAGTTCTTCCATAATCAGCAGCAACAAATGCTCCTGAAGATTGAAGTAAAAGAGGTTAGATCTGATGACAATGTGGCAGATCTTTTCACGAAAGCTTTACCGAAAGCAACTTTCGAGAAACGTGTACGTAGTATCGGACTACGTAAATTGTCTGATCTCCCTTGATTGTTGGTATCAGGGAGAGATTTGATGCGCAATGAAGATTTTCTCGAAACGTTTACTTCATCTTCAAGGAAAAGACGCGTTGTACTATTTTTCCTTCAACCAAGGTTATTTTTCCCACTAGGTTTTTGTTACTTGGCAAGGTTTTAACGAGGCAACATGGCATGCATCATCGACGTAACGTAACGTCGCATTTGGACATCACAAGGGGGGAGTGTTGCAGTTAAACTAGGATTGTGTGACTAGTCTAAACGAGGAAGGATATCTTATTTGTTATGGAGTAAGATTTAGATTCCTTATTGGCATAGGTCTCCTATCACGTTTCAAATTGGGATACTATGTAATTGCTACCTTTATATATAGAGGTTCATATCAATGAATAATAGAGCTATCTGTTTTCCTCCCTACTCTTGTTTTTTGCTTTATTTACGTTACTTTCAACATTTAATAATTAATAAAATAAAATATCCACTAATTAGACACCTTGTTTTCCTTTTTCAACAAATGAGGTGCTTTCGCCTGCATTTGGCATTCTAGAAATTGAAAATATTTTCAGTACTTTCTTTATGATCGGAGATTTCACATGGTTTCTGTTGTCCAACATTTTTTCGTAAAAGTAAACCTGATGAATGAGGATCAAATGTTGGGTCAGAGGTTACTGTAGTAGTTGTACTTCTTGTTTTTGTTGGGCATAAATTAAAATTCTTATCACAAAAGAGTAGTAATTGAAAATAGTGCCATTTCAATTTGACTTCTGGACACAAAATTGTTAACGGTTCTACTTTCCTTTTAAAGTTCAATTTTTTTTTTAATAAATCTCCGTTATGGAGAGGCAGCTATAGGATGCCAGACCTTAATTACTTGTTGTACTTGCCGGTCTAAAACGAGATATAATAACAAAGTGGGATATAATAACAAACCCAAACCCCTAGATCTAGGGGTTGGTCCAAAACGGGATATAATAACAAAGTGGGAAGGAAAAACAAAAACTAGACATGACCAAACCCCTAGATCAATAACTGTTACGTTTCTTTATTCTAGATGATCTTCGAGGAAAAACCTTGAAGTCTTTGAAGCAGTCGTGATCCATCATATTCTCTATTGTCATATTCGTCTTATCGAATCTTTTCGTTAATCGTATGTGGTCTTTCTTTAAATCTGACACTATTCTTGACCTGATAGTGTATTCATCCAAATCTTTTTCATCCGAACTTTTGTCATCCGAATTGGTTGTATTGGACTCCTGGCCTGTTCATTTTCGTTGTTGGCCTGACGAACCAAATAGTTCGCAATAGACGGACTGAATTTCAAATCCTCTTTTTCCTCCACTAAAACAAAACCCGAGTGCGCAATAGGCGCCTGTGCATTTTATGAGTTCGACCCCTGCATAACCACTTCATCGTGTGGTATATCCCCAATGATAGGACTGCAAGTAACCAATTCTAAATCCCTGCTGAGTGCTGCTGAGTTCGACCCCAATGATTCGAAATTGACTCACACTCATCATTAGTACTCACAAGAGTATTAATATTCAATTTTTTCCTCTGTAGCAGCCTATATTCTTTGAACAAAGATATAGCCCTGTCCAAAGTGTCTACAAGTTTGCTTGGTACAAATTCAGGGGATTTAAAACTATCTTCCTTTTCCAACAAACCCTTGATCTTAATTCAAGATTTGTATTCGTCATTGGAGAGGCCCCACACACCATCTCCGTCTGGCTTATCTCTAACAAAAATCTTAATCTCATCATCCATAAGTTCCTGCAAAAGTTCCACTCCCTGTTGACCCTGCTGCAACTTATGGCCTGATTCTGTCCTGTTACCGCCATTCATACTACGCACCTTCGCGCTTGTTGCCTGAATATGTCATGTTCCCTTCACGCTTGCTGCCATAATATCCCCTGACACTGTGCTAGGAGCAGCCGCATCCATTGCTAATCTAGGAGAAACTGCAATCATTGCCGAACTAGGAGTAACCCCATCCACTGTTTTTCTAGGATCCACATCCACTGCTTTTTTATTAACCATTAACGCATCCACTGCTGTTTTAAGCACCACACCCACTGCTGATCCAGGCGCCACATTCACTACTGTTCTAGGCACCACACCCACTGTAGATCCAGACACCGCATTCACCACTATTCTAGTAACCGCAACTACTGCTAATCTAGGCTCCACAACCCCTATTTTATTAGCCATAACGTCCCCTGATCTGACCATAACCTCACCCTGTGTTGCTGGAATTTCCTGGAACGAAAAAGTCTTGCTATTAACTTGCAACTCTGCTACACAGTTGTCCTCACCTGAAACAGTCATTCTCGATCCTAGCCCTTCCCCCATGTCCTCGCTAGGTGCTAACGAGCTAGCCGAATCCTGAATTCCTTCATCTAACACCGCTTGAATGGCTCTATCAATCTCGCTAGAAGAGTACCCTGCATCTTTACAATCCAATTTGAACTTGGAAAGTCTTTCCTTCTCCGAATCATTATTAGTATGTGCTTCCATTTCATGATTATCATCTTTTTCCATATAATTGTTTCCATTGAAATCAAAATTCTTTTCCACACGAGAATCACGTTTTGTCTTCAACTTTTACACCCGAGTATCATGTTTTGTCTTTTTTTTTACTAAACAGTATGCAAATTTATATGAGCTGCAAAGGCGAATCACTACACCAAATTGGCATATTTGTAACAACTTAAAAAATAGTAACACTTTTGAGCTATTACAATCCACCAAACAATTTTAAGTCAAAACTAAATTTAGTCAACAAAATGAAAAATAGCTACACAAAAAAAGTAATATAATAAATTAGATCACCATGAATAGCATCACTTGTAAGCCCATACTATTTGTAGTGATACAATTATTGAATCACTTTGTTTAAGAAAATGTGTAAAATTGCTTTGTGAATTGTTATAGCTAAAAAATGTTACTATTTGGATTAGATCACCATGAATAGCATCACTTGTAAGCCCATACTATTTGGATTGTTATAAAAATGCCAATTTGGTGTAGTGAATGTTTGGCTAGCATCGATTCAGATCAACATGCAGAAGTTGTGGAGTATGCACCTAGAGATTTGGTATAATTTTCTCGTATTTTGCTTTCTCTCCCATTTTTTTTTTTTTTCTTGTCCCATGCAAAATTCTCGTTGGACCAAAAAATACCCTAAATATAAAATTCCTTGGTTCGTGCAAGTATGTTTTCATTGTATCATTGAAGTATAGAAACCAATTCGGTTGAATGTCTCTCAGTCCTTTATATTTCAATTGTCTAGTAGAACAATCGGCCTTAATTAGTGATGCAAGGATTTACCCTTAATCTTCCTTCATAACTTCTCGTTTCAACCAAACTCCCAACTTGATTTTCATATGAACTGAGGTTTAAGAAAATCTTACTAGTGGGATGGAGAAAAAGATGAGTTGCATTCAAAGAATAATCTGTCATTTCAAGGCATGATTGGGTTTACCCCGATTCCGATAACCAGGAGTCCATATGGCATCTATTTAGAGCAAGATATATAATGTTTTCGTTCTTCTTTTTCTACATCCACAAGTAATTAGGTAGACATATTATGTACAAAAAAAAGTTTGATACTATATCAATGTAGTTTACCTTACTTGATCTGCCAAATAAACTTTACAACAGAACACTCTATTTAATTCACCGTGAAGTGAGTATATTTCATAGAAGTAATTGGAAAGCAAAGATACAATAACAATAGAAATATTTCAGCAGCAGGATGATTGAGTAACACACATTTTTTTTTGAATAAGAGAGCTGGGGTTTTGAGGATCCCCGAACTTTATCATTAAAATCAAGAGCATAAAAATGCAACAAATATACATCACTGTTATCCCTTCATCATTCACTACATCATCACAAGGAAAGAAAATTTCCTTAAACTCCTCAAACAAACTAAAAATGGATCAATGGGGTTTAGGCTAAGGGTTAAACTCACCAAGTGAATTGTTGTCAAGATGGTTCCTTGGTGCACAAGCTTAATCATCTCGAGGATAAGGTTATTTTTTCCTTTCCCTAACAAATAGAAAAGGTCAAAATGATGATCTTGAAACACTTGAACTCGAAATGTAAAACACATAAAAACTAGGAAAATACTTGTTCTTGAAAGATTCCACTAGCTGATGTTGATTTTCATCTAAAATCTGTTTTTTGGTTTATATCCATTTAGGGTTTCCTTCCTGATTCGAGATCTTTGAGAAGGGTCTCCCATAGGCGACTGAGCTTCATCTTTTGACCCACCATAGTTGTTTCCTTTTCCAATCAAGCTTTAAGTTCTGTGAAATCTTTCTTCAATCTATCCCCGTCGAATCTCTCTATTACTTTCTATGTTTCATTGATAAATTCATTCCCATTTTCATAATCTTCTAACATTTTCAATACACCTTTAACTGTAGACAAGGTTTGTGAACCTCCATCCATATTGTCAATGTAGAATTCGTTCATCTATATCTTCCATGGATGCAGAGGTAGCAACCATTTGAAGATTGTTTGGGGTTCTTGGAGACTTCGTTTGTTCTTCCCCCTGGATAGCTTCTTCATTGCCTCCTTCCTGCAAACTCTATATTAATGCAATATGAGTTGGAACATTTGCAGCCTGCTCATTGTCTCTATTTTTTTCCATGTTTCCTTCTTCGTCACTTTTTTTAAGCGAGCTGGGTTTTTATAGGATCCCATAACCTATCAACAAGGTGCGACCTACAGGTCAACACCATAAGAAAGTAACCATGCCACCGGCGGGTCTCGAACCTAGGACGTGGGGGATAAACCCACACAGCCCTAACCACTCGACCATAACACCATTGGCTTCCTTCTTCTTCACTTTCACCTATTTGATTATTGTTTTGAGCACCAACCTGTGCTCCTGTAGTTGGAGCAGAAACCATATCAGCTGCATTATTGCTTGTTTCATTACTTTCCGCTGCATTCTGATTCAGCCATGTTCCTTGTATGGAGTTGTTTTTGTTGACACTAACATTCATAACCTGCATACTTTGTTTGAGTCTAAATGTGCGTTTCCCAGATGCAACTGTCCAACCATCTGAGTTTTGTTCCTCAATTGGTTCCTTCCCTCCCGTAGCTTTGTACAGGGATAAATCTATACTCTTGGTTTCTCAACTGTTGTGCGTGTGGGACACTGCTGTTTGGAATGCCCAAATATTGCACTTGAATGAACCCATGCATGCTAAACTTCAACTATTCTCTTCTTCTCTCCATTGATTACCACAGGGATAACTTTGGGTAGCGGCAACTGACTGTTAACGTCTATTTCAACGCAAACCCATGCAAATGATAGTCTCGACCTGTCTTCCGTTGTTTTATCAAGCATCAAGGGGTTGCCAATTACACAAATTGCAATTTTTTGCAGCCCTTCAGGATTCCAGAGAAACAAGGGAACCTTTTTTAATGTGACCCATATGGGTATTGAGCTTATGGTTTCATTTTCATCCTCCAACATCGGATTCCATGGTCTCAAGACAAAGATACTACTCGCAATATGAATGGGACACCGACAAAGAGTAACACACTTTTGGTTTCAGAATCCAGGAGCGTGCTTGTATACTCGGACACCGGCCATTCTTTCATGTGATGGTTCACATCAACATTCTAGAAGACTCTGTCCTAGTATATGATACAGTTTCTGTTGGAAATGCTGTAAAGAATTCAAATTAAAAGATAGGAACGAATGTACCAATTGTTCTTGGGTTGAGTCGCGGACTAGGTCGCCCTCTTTAAGACGTTTTGCGGCTCTGCCCAAAATTGTGCAAGCAGTGTGTTAGCCCCGCCGTCCCCAGGATAAAACAGCCCAGAATCTTCTGTCTCGTTCAAACAATTGCACAGTTGATGAACGGAATACTATCCACCCTTAATCTCTTGTTTGCTCGGAATCACCAATAAAGCATAAATTGCAAAACTAAAAATCACTTCTTTGCAAAACGAAATACTTTTGTTTGCAAGAAAACTGTGTGTTTTTCTGATATTAAAAACTATGATTTTTGTGTTGTATTTATAGTGAAAAGTGACATTCGTTGAAAAATGAAAACGCAGCTAGACACATTCGTAGAGAACGCAATTAATAAAAAAAACATGGAAAACGTTGGCTTTAAGAAAGCATCTAGATACATGGACAAGAACCCGTCTGGATGCGTAGTGTGGAAAACGTGGGAGAGTACTGTAGCGCAACATAAAGCGAACAGTCTCCCTTCTCTGATTCAAAATTATTTTCGTTTAAATAAATTTTCAGCAAAAGAATGGGTTGCTCTCTAAACGACCCGACCGGACGGACGGACAGCGGCGGCGGGCATGAGAGTCTATCACTCCCCTCCTCACAAAAGTGTGGCACCTCCAAGGGGTCCAAACCCAAGTCCAAACACTCTCCTTATAAACTCTTCCACTATGAGTTGTATAGAAGATGTGGGACTAAATTTAGAGAGAAATCCATAGATCAAAATTAGAGAGAGATCCAGGGTTCGAACCCAGGTTCACACCCATTTTATTTTATTTAAAAAACCATATTTTCAACAATCCCCCCCTTGGATTTTTAAAAAACAATGTTCATCGAGCAATCTATAAAATATAAGATTGTGCTTAAGCAAAAGTGTCTTTCGACTGGAACTCTTGCGTAGTGTTCATGCTTTAGATTATACTAGAGTAACTCGTAGTTTTGAACTCTATCTCTAACAGACATTACACGCACAACCTTACCAGGGTGAAGTCTAAAAAGCCCGTGCCTTACGGCCATGCACGTATATCCCAGTATAGTGAAGGCTCTAGGAATTTTGCCCACAAATTCCATAGGAAGCGGCTGAACTTCCACAATCACTTAGGTGAGTCTATCAAGAGTACTCTTGTAGCTAGGTACTCCACTCCACATAGAGTATAGACCGCATTAAGAGTTTTAACTCATCTTACTATCGCTTCAGGAATTCATGCTTTAATCCAGGAATGAGATTGCTATTTTGTAAGCATGATTCACATCATATCATTCACGACTTGTTATTACCCACTGAACATATTTCTTGGGATCTCCAGTCTATAGGTTGGGTTACCGTCATGAATAACTCATTAATCTAAGGGCATTAGTCCCATTTCTTTCGAGGTTTTCAAAACCTTCTCTCTAGCTAATCCTTCCGTCAAAGGATCAGCCAAGTTCGCATCAGTTCATACATGATCCACTCTCACAGCACCAGTAGATAGAAACTCTCTAACTGTACTGTGCTTACGACGTATTGTCGTCTCTTGCCGTTATAATAACGGTTCTGTATTTTTGCAATAGCCGCGGTACTATCGCAATGGATCAAGACAGCTGGAATCAGTCTTTCCCATAAAGGGATCTTTGCCAGCAGGTTTCTTAGCCAACCTGCTTATTCACTAGCCGTGGCTAGTGCTATAATCTCTGACTCCATCGTGGACTGTGCCAGAATGGTCTGTTTATTTGATTTCCAAGAAACAGCTCCACCAGCTATATTGAATTTATAGCCACTGGTGGTTTTGGAGTCATCTGAAAGGGTGTTCCAATCAGCATCGCTATATCCTTCAAGGACAGCGGGAAACTTATGATAATGTAATCCGGGTAACAGGAGAATATGTGTCAAAGAAGTCAACATTTTTCTCTGTCTATACCCTTTGGCTACAAGACGAGCCTTAAACTTTTCAACATTACCATCGGGTTTCAATTTCTTCTTAAATACCCATTTACATCCTATTGTCTTGCAACCTGGTGGCAAGTCAACTAAATGTCAGTTTCAATTAGACTCAACAGAGTATGTTTCATCATCAATAGCCTCTTCCCAAAAAATTGGCATCTATAGAGGATAAGTCTTTCTTGAAAAACTAAAGGAATCCTCCTCGACTGAAAATACATAGTAATCGGGGCCAAAGATTTTAGAAGTTTGTTTCCGTTTACTTCTCCTAGGCTCAGATTCTATGGCTTTATCAGTGTCATTCATCCTGATCAAAGGCACGTTATTTGAGGATGTACCCCCACTATTCCTCGAAATAATCGAAAATTTATCTTCATAGAAGTCAACGTCGTTTGATTCTATCTTAGAGAGAGATCCAGGGTTCGAACCCAGGTTCACACCCATTTTATTTTATTTGAAAAACCATATTTTCAACAGTTTCCTCAATGTAAGTTGTATTTTCCTTTTGTTCAATAATGGAATCGGTTCCAAGCTTCGTGTTTCTTTATCCAGTTGTACTTAAGTTTTTCTTTTAATTATTTTTAATTTATACAGGTCATTTTCAGTAACTACGAATGTTTTTCCAAGAAGAAAAAGATTTTCAGTCGAGAAATTTCATCCATTGCAATCCACAGATTTGCAAGAATTCGACCACTGAGGTTGGGGGAGCAAAGGATGGTAGAGAAAGTAACATGTTTTTCACTTTGTGGAATTGATGAAACTTCTAAATGGGTGAAGACAGACAGACTAAAAGAACCTTTGTAACACAACCATCATGAATACTAAATATACTTATATATTACAACAATGACAGTAGTTTATCCACAGTTGCATATTCTCTCATGGAGCACGAGCTCTGAGATAATAAGTACAAAAAAAAAAAAACAATTACTTGAATCCGAAGATTTATGTTCTGTTTATATTTTGGTTTGATACAATCAGAAGCTATAATCTGTTTTGAAGACTTTGTTGCTGCTCAGGGGATTAGGGTTCTGCCTTAACAACTCCTTTCCCTCCAGTGGTGCCTCCTCAGTGATCATGTCCGCTTCAACTGATTGGAAAGCTGGGTGCATGAGAATACTGTTAAGGAGCTGGACTCCTCTAAGAGCATTGGTCAAGGGAAGGTGACCCTCAGGCGTGTCATCGTTCAACTCCCAAATGAATTCATTGGGAAAATCCCTGTAATTGTGCTGCTCTACTTCAGTATCTAGCTTCTTCATCCACCCAACCTTTATGAAGAACCTGGTGAAGTCTTTCTTTTGCTTTTGCCATATTTTCTTCTGAACACTGTACCCGAATTTCTCATTGCTGTATTGGCGCCATAGAGCGTCTATTTTCTGAAGGTCCGATTCAGAGATGAATTGGACCTCAGAGAAGAAGACGTATCCTCGCTTTTGAGCATTTTCACCTGCAAGGATTATGAGGAGACGACGGGTCACCTCGTCCGCTTGGCGGAAGTCTTTGGATGATAAATGCTGTTGCAGGAGATCAAATGAGGGTTCAGGAGGTGTTGCAGGGGTGGTGGGGTTAGTGGTGGTGGTGGAAGCACTAGAAGAGGTGGTGGAATGGAGAATGAAATGGGTGGAAAGCTTTTGTGATAGAGTAGTAGTACTAGTGGTGGGTTTGAGGAAGAGTGAAGAAGGAAGAGAGGAAGAAGACTGGTTGTCTAAGTTGTGGCGCCTAAGGAGAGAGTGTTGAAGAGATTGAAGAGAATTGATGGCCATTGTTGTATGAGAAGTGTGTGTGTGTGTGTGAAAGAGAGAGTTGAAGTGAGACTGAGACAATGTTAGGAGTGTTGCGTGAAAATGGGTGATAAGAAATGAGTGAATGAATAATAGATCGAGAGGGGAAGAAGATCATCTTGACAAATGGAAAGTGAGCAATTTGATTCGTTACAAGTGGGTAAGGCTAGATCTTCACTCTCTATCTTTAACTCTGAAATGTGGCAAATGATGGTGTGTGTGCCACTTGTGTGTTTATTTTATGATTTTGTTTTGTAACACACACTCTCTCTCTCTCTCTCTCCAAAGTGGAAACACTGATTGAGAGAGACCTTCCACATAGCAGTCATTCACTTGTACTTGTTGTCTCATCAATTGGGCTGGCTACACCACAATCAACAAGATTGCTTGTCCTTATTGTTGCAAACGTATTTTTCTTTTTCTTTTTTCCAATTTAATGAAATTTTAAAAGAAGAAGAAAGGGTGGATCATTTAGTTGAACTCTTTAATACATATTAAATTGGAACAGATGAACCTCCCTATCAAATGTAGAAGTGCAATGTATTGTTTGTGCGAGGCGTGGTGGTAAATGTGAACTGGCTGATTTTTTAAGCTATGTTCACATTGCACTTACAAAAAATGTTAATATACCCTTTTTTTTATTCTTCTTGATGAGATTATTGTTCAAATTATTATTGTTGAAGACTTTTTTTTAGGCATTCCAAAGAGTGGTGTTGAAGACACTAACATTGTTCATTTAATGTTCTGCACTTATAATAGTAGAGAAGTTTTACTATTCTTCCCTTCATGTTCTGCATTTATAATAATAATAGTTTAGGCATTGACCATGTAATCGAGTTGTGACGCAAGAACTCGGGTACAGATGGTCCTCTTTCATTCATTTCCTCCTTTACCTCATATTAACTTTCTCGTTGTGTCATATATAAATCTCGATACCAATATGCTACTGATACATCTTAGATACACCCGAGTATAGTCAAGCGATGTATCTCATGGTTAGTAGCTAAGATGTGGCCAAACAAAAAAAATTCTATTTTTCTTTGTAAATTGGGAGATTATGATGAGACATAAACTTTTTTTTTAGGGTATGCATGTTTAGGGTTCATATATTTATTGGTTATGATAGCTTTTTTGGGTATTTAATTAATGAAATGATAATTGTATGATTTTGGTGTTTATGCATTTATGTTTCTGATTTATGAATAAGATTCATTAATGATAATCGTATGATTATGTTTATGCATTATTTTTTGATTATGATAAAAGTTGGGTAAGCATCTAATTTTTCGATTAAGTGGATAAATCCACATATAAATGAATGTGTGCATTCATAAGTAGCAAGTAGTAGTGAAAGCCATCTCTAAATAAGACTGGTGAATGACCCCATAAATCTGAGACAAATAAACTTAAAGGCTCGTCGTCATATAAAGTTGAACTTGAAGAAAATGATAACTTTCTAATCTTGATAACATGAGATGAAAAACAAAAGAAAAACAACTTGCTAGACACTTGTAAAGAATTAGACTTGACAACTTTTATCAACCATTCGAATCATTAGATGCCCTAAACGTCGATGCCATAATGGAAGAGAAACTGACATGAAAGTTGAATTGGATGAAACCGGGTTTTAAAACTCGCAAGCATTGTTGAAACGATGGAAACCATCTTTATTCAGGCCTTGTAGAAGTACTTTCCTTGTGTGGCAGTTCTTCAGAACAAAGAAATTTTGGTGAAATTCAAAGAAACGTTATTGCCTTTTGAAAACTAGGAAAAAAAAGAAGATTTGAAGATATATTGGGAACATGATAAATTTTATTGAAATAGAACTTTCTTGAGTTATGAATGAAAGATGTTGTACCAATGTTTGCAATGGGAAGATATGTACCATTACCAACTCGGATTTGGTCAGTACCATTATACTTTGTTCAAAGATGAAGATTATTCAGGTCTGATATTGTTTGGGTGTCGTGCACCTCTTGGTCCACTATACACAACAACGATATTGTCTTCAACTTAAACACCACAATTTTGGACTCCTATCTGGGCCTTGGTGGTGTGTGGTTTTCTCCAAAAGGCCTCGTTGCTATTAGAAAGTGGACCACCTCCTTATATTTTAATTGCACCTTCTGTGATGTGAGACAATTCAAGCCAACACCAATAACCTAACAATCTCCACCTTTGGTACGAATCGTTACACATCCTACAACTTTTGCCTTTTGCACGAATCTCGAAGTACACATCGTCTTCGGGTGTCAACCATGATCCTGAAAATAGTACTACGTGTGCGAGTTCGACTATTTCTGGAATTGTTGGCTCCACCTAATCTCAACCACCACACTAACTTCACCTTGTCCGAACTTGTAGAACACTCCCTTTTGGAATGGATCTAGGGCCTCACTCTGGATCGTTCACTGGAGGTTCCGTGCTCTACCTTGCTCGATGCTTGTGCCTATTCTCCATGAACAATGTGTCATCTACATCTTCTCTTCGCCAAGTCTCAGCTGAACCATCAAATATGATACCACTTGTTAGGGCGGCGAGCATTTGCGTGCGCCCCTTGATCGACTATATATAGCAACGATATCGTCCCCAACTTAAATATTGCGATTATGGCCCCCATCTTGGCCTTGGTGGGTAGGATTTTTTTTCTTCCGAAAGGCCTCATTGCTATTAGGGAGTGGATCACCTCCTTATATTTCATTGTGAGAACTCCACCTTCTGTGATGTGGGAACTATTTAAGCCAACACCAATAACCCAATAGATATAAGATGATGTGTAGCGTCACTATCTAGTATCTAGTTGGAATCAACAATATAGCCAGGTGTAGCAATGTATTCCATTGACGGTGCAGAAAGAGCTTGGAATGTCCTGTCATAATGATACTAGCAATCAGAAGCTGGATGCTTTTTTTGGCCACATAGCTGATAAGGTCCAGTTGCAATAGATACAGCTATAGACGGGTCTGGGTGTGATTCATATTGCCTTGAACATGATTACGATTCTGATTACCGGTATTAAAAAGGGGCTTATTCGGATTGTGAACAAGCTTTGAATGCCCATTGTGATGGTTAGTCGCGACATTAGCAACATGATGTTGTTGTTGTTGCAGTAAGGCTTCAACGCTCATATAAAAGGCAAGCAGATGAGAAAAGAAATCTCTTTGGTGATTTCATTCATGGTGCAGTAAGCATCGTCACGATATCATCATAGGCAGTATCGAGACCACCAAGGATTATTTGTTGAAGATCAGAGTCGCCTGTTGGATTCCCGGAGGCAGCAAGGCTATTAGCCAATTGTTTGGCATGAAGGAAATAATGTTGCATAGGCTTTGAACCTTTGCACAATGTTTGAAGCTCATGTCGAAGCTGCACAATGTTTGAAGCTCATGTCGAAGCTATTGGAGATGTTGGCTCGAGTTAAGCATGCAAATTCAGTCCCACGTCGGGCAATGAGCATTATCATGTGAAGTTAATATAGGATGGGACATTTACTCAATAGCGATGAGGCCTTTTGAAAGTGGTAGAGCCCAATTGGTAAAAAAACCACACCGGGGAGCCACGGGTTTTGTAACGCGCAATAGTGTTACAATTACCGAAATGCAAAGTTACAAAGCAAATAACTAGTATCGGAGACAACAAAGTTATGTGGTTCAACAAACTTGCCTATGTCCACGGGGCAAAGAGAATATATTTACTATTGAGATCGATAATATAAATGGAGGGAGAGTCTCCTACACAACATCAATGACGTTAAACATACATGTATCTAGATGATACCACATATATACGCGGGGTGCATATATCAAAAAATCCATCCCCTTACTTCTGGACACACACAAAAAGGGAAAACCCTAACTCATATAGAGAACACCATATTCACAAGACCTGATGTGGTATTTAAATAGGTTGAGGGAGGCGGTTGAAGAATTTCTACCACATTCTTTTTCCTTCCATTGTCTTCCTCCAAGCCATCTTATACCAAGCTACTGCCACATCCTTCAAGTTGTCTAGCTTCTTGTTGTTGTTTCTTAATGAAGAAAAGTCAACTCAATATCGTCAAATTAGATTGGCAAGGAGCCTATCTATTCTTCTCTTTTACAACTTTGGTTTTCTCCTTTACATAGGGGTGGGCACGGTCCGGGTTGAGGCCTATCTCGGTCCCAGTCCCGATTCAGTTAACCTGGAACAGTCCAGGTCGGGAAAGCCATTTCTTTTAGGATGACCCGGTTGGACCCGAACCATTTGGAACCGGGACAGTCTGGGTCGGGACCATGACTTCCCGATTCAATTTTTTTTTTTTTTTTTACCAATTGTTACCCCATTTTTGCCAAACTTCAAGTTGAAACAAAAAGGCCATTTTTATTGAAGAAGACACTTTCCAAATTAACGAAAACATTTCTACAAAACATCCTAAGGTGAAAAAGAAACCTGCAAGTTTGGGGAGAGTGCGCCAGCTTCCATGACCATTTGTGTTGATATACTGGACGTGGACCTCGTCTTCTTCAGGAGTCCATGGTCCCTTCTTCAAACCTTGCTTATCGCAAGAAGGTGCTTTACCCATTTCTCTTAAACAAACAAACAAACAACACAGACACAGACACATACCCAGACCCAGACCCAACCCTTTCTTTGAAAACCAGTTCGGGGTCACTGTGAAACCAAACCGCTCACTTTCTCCATCAGTCTTAACTTTGCATTTCAAATGGAAAGAAGACAGCTGCATTACAAGAGAGAAATGATGGTGTCAATCTCTGGTCTGATCTGATGGATAAAATTTTGGAAAACGCGTAGAAAAATAGAGACTGAGCAACACAACACAAGAGAGAGAGAAGAAAGAAAGAAAGAAAGTGGGAAGGGAAAGAAGAGAGGGAAATAATCCAATCCAAGTGATGATAAATAAATGTGGGATTTAAAGTCAGAGACTAGCTATAATTTGAAGACTCTACTGAACAACACTATGCCATGTATTTAATAACTTACAAAAGGACACCAATCAGCAGAGCAGAGCAGAGCTTCTTCTTGCCACCATCTAGTATCTCTTGATGATGATGATAATTATGATTAGATTAGAGAGATTAGATTCAATTGGGTTAGATGTGGGCTTGGGCTAACTGTAGTAACCGGGACAGACCGGAACAGTCCGGGACAAAATTAGTGAAAACCGGTCCGAAACTGGGACCGAGATAAAAACTGTATAAATCGGTTGGTCCCGATTTAAATCGGTTCGGGACCATACCGGTCCGGGTCGGACGAGTCGGGACCTGGATTCTTGCCCACCCCTACCTTTACAATTTTTCAAGGGCCAGGTCATCAAATCAAGGTGTTGGAAACACCTTCTCTATTTTTCTCTTGTTTTTTCAAGAATTCTCCACCGTGGTGAATATTTCACAATCTGAGCTGATCCCAACAAACATGAACAAACAAATGTCACTTCTTCAAAACACAAACACATACTTCAACTCTTCAAACATGTTCATATGCGCCATACACCCGAAGGTGCCATACACTAGAATGTGCTCAAGCTAACAAACAACATCCACCTTAGCTAGGATGGAGTTTCGAATCAAAACTTCCATAAACACAATGTTCACAAACATCCATATTGCATATCATTATATTTTCTACCAAATATTTCATCAGCAACTCGTGCATAACCTTTTCACCTTTACTACCTGCACGCAAATGCCAAACCCTCGAGGTATCCATACAAATATCATTGTAGGTTTAAATAACTCCACCAGAAGCAACATCCACAGGGCCATCAATAACATAAGTTGTTCCACCCAATTCAATTGGAATACCCACCCAATTTACTTACAAATATACTTTATTCATCTTAGAAATTAATAATATTTATTTATTGGTAATAGTTACAAATAGTTATATCATCATCATCATCAAAGCCCATTCCCGATATTTTTGGGGTCGGCTACATGGATTTTGGTTCTCCAAGCAATGCGGTCTTCTCACATATCCTCGCCTAATCCAAGCTCAATGATATCTTCATTCACTGCCTTCATCCAAGTTTTCAACAGTCGTCCCCTCCGTCTACACCCTCCATTAACTTGCCAATCTAGACATTTTCTAATTGGCGTCGTGCTTGGTCTCCTCCGCACATGACCAAACTAAGTTAAATGTATTTCTCTAATTTTGTCCTCTATGGGCGCTACACCTAAGTATCTCCTAATTCTTTCATTTCTAATTTTATCCTTACGAGTTTTACCACACATCCACCTTAACATACGCATTTCTGCTACTGCCATCCTATGCGTATGTTGTCTCGTAGTAGCCCAATATTCTGAACCGTATAGCATGGCTGGTCGAACAATTGTCTTATAGCATTTACCTTTTAGCCTTGCAGGCATCCTTCTATCGCATAATACTCCTGACGCCATTCTCCATTTCAACCAACCAGCTTTAATCCTATGGTCTACATCTTCTCCAATAGCCCCATTCTTTTGAATTATAGATCTAAGATATCAAAAAGCCTCACACTCTGGGACCTCTACACATTCGATCTCAATTGCATTACTTCTCCCTCGTGGTTCACAACCAAAGTTGCACACTAGATACTCCGTCTTCGAACAACTAATTCTAAAACCTTTACTCTCTAAAGCCTCCCACCACTTAACTAATTTCTGATCTAAACCTGCACTAGTCTCATCCATTAAGACAATATCATCTGCAAATAACATGCACCAAGGTACATCTTCTTGTAGATGTCTCTTCAACTCATCCATGTCCAAAGCAAAGAGATATGGACTTAACGCCGACCCTTGATGTAGTCCTACTGACACTGGAAATTCACTGGACATCCCACCTACTGAGCGAACACTTGTTACAGCCCTTTCATACATATCCTTAATGATATCGACATAACATTGAGACACTTTCTTCCTTTCAAGCACCAACCAAATTAACTCCCTGGGGACCCTATCATATGCTTTCTCCAGATCAATAAAAACCATATGCAAACTCTTACGTGCCTCTCGATATTTTTCTATAGTTTGCCTAAGCAGGAAAATGGCCTCCGTAGTAGACCTACCCGACATAAATCCAAATTGATTCTTCGAAACCGCAGTTAAACTCCTAAGTCTTCGTTCTATAACCCTCTCCCAAAGTTCATCATATGACTCATAAGTTTTATCCCTCTATAGTTCGAGCAATTCTAGATATCCCTTTTGTTCTTATAAATTGGTACCACAATGCTATGCCTCCATGAATCTGGCATTTTTCTAGTTTCCAAAATCCTATTAAAGAGCTTAGTTAGCCATTGAATCCCAACTTCTCCCAGACATTTCCATGCTTCAATTGGTATATCATCCGGTCCAACGGCCTTCCCTGTCTTCATTCTTTTTAAAGCTTCTCTCACTTCTGTGGCACTAACTCTGCGATGGAACACGCGATCTCTCCCTTCCTGTGAAGCATACCCCTCCAAGTTTAACTCCCATACATGTGTTTCATTGAGTAGGTTCCAAAAGTAATCATTCCATCTATCTAAAATAGCTTTATCCTGCATTAAAACTTTTCCATCCTCATACTTAACATGACTCAAGTCCCTAGTTTTTCGTTCTCTAGCTTTAGCTATCTTGAAAATATCATTCTCCCCTTCCTTCGTACCTAGCCTATTATAAAGATCATCATACACTCTCTTCTTAGCTTCCCCTACTGCTTTACTACTCAACTTCTTAGCCTGCTTATAAAGCTCACAAGACTCTAGGCACCTATCTTTTTGCCACACCTTAAAGCATCTTTTCTTTTCCGCAATGGTTTGTAGCACATCAGCGTTCCACCACCATGTCTCCTTACCATATAAACCTCCTCTTTTGGCCTCTCCTAACTCTTCCTTCGCACATCTTCTTATTCGTTTTGCCAAATGTTCAAAAAGATCCGCGCTACTAGTCCTATCCTTTGGTTCTAGATTCTCCCAACCCTCTGAAACCGACTGGCCACCCAAAATCTTCTTTCTAAATTTTTGGCACACATTTCCCTGTAAGGTCCACCACTTAATTCTTTGTCTAACCTGTTCTATAGCCATATGACCCCTACTCTTAAGACAAAAATCGAGAACTAACAGCCTATGTTGGTTTGTCAGACACTCCCCTGATATAACCTTACAATTTTTACACCTACCTAAATCGTGTCTCCTCATAAGAAAATAATCAATTTGACTTCTATTGCGCCCACTCGCAAATGTCACCAAGTGATTTTACCTATTCTTATAAAAAGTATTTACGATCCCAAAATCCTGAGCTAAAGCAAAATCTATAATAGAAATCCCCGCAGTGTTTCGATCCCCAAAGCCTTGACCTCCATGTACCCTCTCATACCCAACTCTATCCTTACCGACATGGCCATTCAAATCCCCGCCTAGGAAAACCCTATCGGAAGAGGGAATTCCAAGAACTAACTTCTCTAAAGAGTCCCAAAAATCCTTCTTAGTCTCCTCGTCCAAACCCACTTGGGGTGCATACGCACTAATAACAAATAGTTATATATTTTATGATTTTAATTTAGGACCTAAGTTTAGGTTGGTGGTGGGTAAGAGATGAGTGATGGTTGTGTTTAGCCAAAGAAACCCTAATTAAAAACTCATTTAAACCCTAGCCTCATTTTTCTCTCTGGATACACAACAGAAGAAAAGGAAAAACTTACGTAGAAAAAAATGGGAGGCGATAAAGGAAGAACTTTGCAAAAACGGTGAGTAAAAACTCTAATCTTCATTTTTATATATTGTTTGTTGAGTTTAGTATAAAATATACTTGTCAAATAAACATTTCCATCATACTATCTTTCATCACGTCATGGAGAACACCCCTTTGATGAAATCTTGTCATCACCACTTTAATGAAATCTATTTTTATTGTGGATGGGGACATCTTGAATGAAAATTGATTTACTGTTGATAGAGACATGAAAACTGATTTACTGTTGATGGACATCTTTCATGCAATCCGTGATTTACTGTTGATATGGGGATATCTTGAATGAGAATTGATTTACTGTTGATGGACATCTTTCATGAAATCCATTTTTTTTACTATTGATATGGGGACATCTTTATTTAATAAAAACTGTTTTTAATGCAAAACTGTTTAATGAAAAGTGTGTTTACTATTGATGGATGGGGACATTTGGTATGTAATGAAAACCATTTTTTTTTTTTTTTACTGTTGATGGGATGGGAAATCTTCAAAGGAAAAATTGATTAATGGTGGATGGGGACATCTTTACTTAATGAATGAAAAAAAAACAGTTTAGAAAAGTGTTTTTTTTATGGGATGGGGACATCTTTAATGATACTGTTTGTTTTTTTTTTTTTTTTTTTTTTTTTTTTTTCTTTCTGATGGAGACACCCTTATGGAAATTGGTTTTATTATAGATGGAGACAACACCTTCTTAATGAAATCTTATTTTCCGGTGTTATCCCATGTTCAAGATTTGATTTAGGGCTAGTTTAAAATGCAAGTTTAATTTGGACTTTGTAATTATACAACAAGGTATTTCAATCATTTTTCTTAAATACCTCAAATTAATGAATATAGTTAAAGTGTTGCTATACTGTAGGTGTTCATATGTGGTGTGTTAGGTGTCCCAACATTTGACCATTAAGGGTTTAGTTTATATTAGAGATATTACGATTTGTCTTTATTTAGATAATTTAATAATGAAAATATAGATTAATAGTGAGAATTAGCTGATTTTCTTTGCACTCTTTTGCACAACTCCAAAAAAAAAGGAATTATTTTGTATACAGACTTGCTTTTATACGTGTGATATTATTTTGGGTATGCAGACTTACTTGCATATCGGTACGTCGTTCCATGTGAGTTCAGTAGTACGTGTAGTATTTAGGAAATACTTGTCAGGTATCGAACTTCGGGTGAGATGACATGACACTCGATGTGACACCTCACTTGGGTCATGTACGCTCCGAGTGGCTTCGATGGAAAGGGGGGTACACTTGGGTGAGGTGTGTTCGACACAGGGGGAGAGTGCGATTGTGGAAAATAAGCCAAGAATTAGGAAATGAATAAAACCATTGAATTGATCATAATATGAAATTGTGTATGAATTATTTTAGCATGTACTAGGTTAGACTTGAGGGGATAAACTAACAGCTCATTCGAATCTCGAATGAGAACTACATGTCTTCCTTAAGGTGAAATGCATTTTTTTATGATATTTAATTGTCTCAATTTGTAAGTTTGCTCACACCAGTATTAGTATACTGACCCAAATTTTGTATTGTTATACAAATTTGGGTGCGTTTTTAATGAGCGTAGCCCGAAAGACTTATCAGGGTTAATTGGAGCGCAAGGGTGGTATTAGCTGCGTGGTGATAGCTGAGGATTCGATAAGTTTTGTTGGATCTTTATTATTATTATTCCTAGGTAATCAGATGTAGGGTTTAGTTATAAATGCTCAGTTTTTAGTCAGGGATTTATTTGGGGATTGATTAATGTAATTTTCATTTATTTATGTTGTGGCTTGGGTTTATAATTGTGGACCTCATTTTTAGAGGAAGAACGTTGAGGAAGGTTATTATTCTATTTACTGCCTTATGACTGTACCATTTAATTTGTTCATGTCGTGCCTTGGTTTTTGGACAATCTATTAATTTATGTTGTTCAAAAATCGGGGCGTGGCATTTTGGTATCAGAGCATTTGGTTAGCCTAGATCTAGGGTAGGTCTAGGTGATCCTCGAAGTGTGGAAATGGATTATGAACGTTTGGATTATTGAGTATTAACGATTATTTATTTTCGCTTGAAGGTAATGGCGAACACTCGATCGAATGGCGCCAATGAGCAGAATGGTGATAACGGGCGAAATAACACTAATGGCCCAAACGGTTCGAATGATCAGGGAAAATCCTAACTTGGTTTAGGTGGACGTGGGAGCTATGATGACGCAACTTTTGCAGGTGGTGCAGAACAACCATCAGGATAGTCATGGTGACCCGTTTGCTAGGAGAAATAAGGAGTTTGGGAACCTAGGCGGTTAGAGGTTTAATGGAAAGACTGGCCCTATTGCAGCTGAGAAGTGGATTCGCAAGTGTGAAACCGTATTCAATAGGATGCAAATGACCGAGGTGCAGAAACAGGAACTAGATGCTCATAACTTGGATGGTAATGCCAGGTATTGGTGGGATTCTGTCGAGGAGAGCATGGATATGACTGTTATGACTTTGGAGACTTTCAAGTCCAAATTTGACTGTCAGTTTGTACCTGAAGCTGTGAAATCTCAGTTAGCGGCAGAGTTCCTTAGTTTGACGCAAGGTACAAAGTCGGTGACCCAATATGTGACAAAATTCAACGAGTTGACTCGGTATGCTCCGTACTTAGTTGATACTATTGCCAAAAAGAATCAGAAGTTTATTAGGGGTTTGGGTCATTATTTTTCAATATCACTTTTACCCTTTGATAAAGAACCCTTCGACAGAGTTTTAGACTTAGCTCTCAAGTTCGAAGAGCAAGACGCCGTTTTTTGAGAGGTTAGGGAGAAGAGCAGGGGAGGTGAGTCGCCTATAAACTCACATTCATCTGGGAATCGAGAGCATAACAAGTATAAGCTTTATGATCAGAATCAGCGAGGACCTGGATTTCAATATCAGCCGAGGTTCCAATCTGGAGGTCAGTTTCAGGAGAGGCCCCAGGGAGGAGTTGAGTCCCTGGGAGGTTTCAGGCCGTAGGGTGGCTTCAGGTCCCAAGGGCAGCAGTGGCAGAAACTGACATTTCAGAATCAGGGCATGCAAGGCCCATATCAGCAACCTCGATCGTATGATCATCGACCTCTGGCACCTGCAGCACCACGAGGGCAGGCTCTTACTGATAGGTTATGCTACAAATGTAATAGGCAAGGGCATCTCATTCGTGATTGTCGCAGTGGGCGAGGCCCTCCGCAGGGTGGGCAGGCCCCACCAGCTCCAGCACGTGCATTTGCGGTTTTACCAGGGCAAGAGAATGTTGAAGGTATCATCACTACTCAGTTTCCCTTGCGAGTATTATTTGATTCTAGTGCTTCCCATTCTTTTATTTCTTGTCGAATGGTAGAAAAAGAAAACCTTAAAACTATGTCATTTATAAAACCTTTATGTGTTGAGACACCCATAGGAGGCACTGTCACATTATCTGAGCAATGCAAGAAAACTTGTCCCAAATTTGATAGTTGTGAATTTTGAGAGTTTTCATGTTATTCTTGGGATGGATTGGTTGGGTAAAAACTATCTTACTATAGATTGTGCCGCGATGACCATTTTGATAGAAACACCAGGGTTGCCGCGAGTTAGTCATGTTTGTGAACCTTGTGGGGACTCCACAATGACGAGCACTCTATACTCTATGGATATACCAGATAAAGATATTAGCGTGGTTGAGGTGGTGAAGGATTATGTAGATGTATTCCAAGAGATTCCCGATCTACCACCCAAGAGAGAAGTCAAATTTCAAATTGACTTGTTGTCAGGGGCAGCACCGATTTCGAAAGTTGCATATCGATTGGCTCCCAAGCAGTTGGACGAGATGAAAGTCCAACTAGAAAAATTACTCTAGAAGGGGTAAGAAATTTCTCTTGTATGTTTTATTTATAATAGTTATATAAATGTGCATATTTGTGAGTAACTATATAGTTAATCCTTTGAGGTGTGTATATTTAGGTTTATTCGACCAAGTAATTCTCCATGGGGTGCGCCTGCTATCTTTGTTTCTAAGAAGGATGGTACTTTGAGGATGTGTGTCGACTATAGAGAACTAAATAAGGTGACAATAAAAAATAAGTATCCTCTTCCGCGGATAGATGATTTGTTAGATCAATTGAAAGGGGCGGTTGTATTTTCACAGTTGGATTTGAGGACTGGGTACGACCATCAGATGGGTGTTGAAGAGCAGAGCATACCTCTGACGGCGTTTCAGACTCGGTATGGGTTATATGAATTTCCGGTCATGCCCTGTGGATTGACCAATGCTCCTGTTTTCTTTATGAATTTGATGAACCGTATTTTTCGTCCGTACCTTGATAAATTTGTTATCATTTTCATTGATGATATTATGGTATATTCCCGAAACATGGAGGACCATCGAGAGCATTTGAAAGTAGTGTTGCAGACTTTAAGAGATCACAAGCTGTATGCTAAATTTAGTAAGTGCTATTTTTGGGAGAAAGATGTGAAATTTCTTGGGCATGTGACCTCTAGAGAAGGGATAGCGGTCGATCCTGACAAAGTTGCAGCGGTTAAAGAGTGGAAACAACCCACTAATGCCAGTGAAATTCGGAGTTTCTTAGGGTTGGCTGGATATTATAGGAGGTTTATTGAGAAATTTTCGTTGATTGCAGCACCTTTGACGAGTCTGACCCGAAAGGATGTCAAGTTTATATGGACTAAGGACTGTGAGACTGCATTTCAAGAGTTGAAGCAAAGGTTGACTACAGCTCCAATTTTAATCATTCCCACTCGTGGCGGGAAGTTAGTGGTGTTTACAGATGCTAGCAGAACAAGTTTGGGATGTGTTTTGATGCAAAATTAGAAAGTAGTTTCTTACGCTTCTAGGCAGCTAAAGCCACATGAGAGGCGATATGCTACGCATGATTTGGAATTAGCAGCAATTGTTTTCGCTTTAAAAATATGGAGGCATTATTTGTATGGAGAGAAATTTGAGTTGTATACTGATCACAAAAGCATAAAGTATCTATTTTCACAATGAGATTTAAACATGAGGCAGCAAAGGTGGATGGAGTTCATTAGTAGTTATGATTTTGAAATCCTTTACCATCTAGGCAAAGGGAATGTGGTGGCAGATGCCCTTAGCAGGCAACAGTGTGTTGACCGCTCTTCTGGTGCAAGAATGGAAGATTCTCGAGGTTATTGCAGCTCATGATGTTTTGACTGTTCCACATACTAGAGAAGCTTATGTTTGTAGTTTGACAGTGAAACCTACCCTGATTACTCGGCTCATTTCAGTGCATCATACTGACCCATTTCTTATGAACAAAATGAATGATTTGATAGTTGATACGTTGGATGACTGCCCTACTGATTGGTCAGTTGACATAGATGGAGGATTGCGATTTCATGGTAGACTTTGCGTACCAAATATTTCGGCGTTAAAGAAGGAGATTATGGATGAGGCTCATCGTTCTAAATTTACTATTCATCCAGGGGGTACGAAGATGTATCATGATTTGAGAAGAAATTTTTGGTGGGAAGGCATGAAACAAAATGTTGGGGAATATGTCTCTCACTGTTTCACTTGTCAGCAAGTGAAAGCGGAACACCAGAGGCCGTCTGGTTTATTGCAGCCTCTAGAAATACCCATGTGGAAGTGGGAACACATTTCGATGGATTTTGTTGATGGTTTACCTAGATCTCGGAGGGGTAATGAGTCAATTTGGGTTATTGTTGACCGTTTGACTAAGTGTGCACATTTTATCCCCGTTGGCGCATCTCGTAATACCGACAAGTTAGCTGCTATGTATATCCGAGAAGTGGTAAGGTTGCATGGTGTTCCTATTACCATTGTGTCAAATAGAGATCCATTGTTTACATCGGCATTTTGGGGAAGTTTTCAATGTGCTATGGGTACTACCTTGGCTATGAACATTGCGTATCATCCACAGACTGACGAACAGACTAAGTGAGTAAATCAAATTTTAGAGGATATGTTGCGAGCTTGCATCATGGATTTTGGTGGTAGTTGGGAGGATCATTTACCGTTTGTGTAGTTCTCGTACTATAATAGTTATCAATCGAGCATTGGCATGGCACCCTTTGAGGTTTTGTATGGTAGGCCGTTTAGATCTCCTAGTTGTTGGGCAGAGGTAGGTGATACAGTAGTATTGGGACCAGAGATTGTTAGGGAGACTGCAGAGAAGATTGAGATTATTCGGGGAAGGATAAAAACTGCTCAGAGTAGACAAAAAATCTTTGCAGATAAAAAGTGAAAGAGTGTAGTGTTTGCGGTTGGTGATTTATTTTTTCTCAAGGTGTCTCCCATGCGAGGTGTGATGAGATTTGGTAAGAAAGGGAAGTTGAGCCCGCGGTATATTGGGCCCTTCGAGATTGTCGGATGTGTTGGTCACTTAGCTTACAAACTTGCATTGTCGCCCAGTTTGTCGACGATTCATGATGTCTTTTCATGTTTCGATGTTGAGGAAATTTGTGAAAGACCCAACTCAGATTGTTCAACCTACCACTATTGAACTGAATGAGGATTTGACCTATACAGTTGGGCCGGTGAGGATAATTGATCGTGACGTGAAGCAACTACGACGTAAGAAAGTCAACTTGATCAAAGTTCAGTGGAGCGAAAAAGAGAATGATGTCACCTTGGAGTTGGAGGACAAAGTAAAGCATATGCACCCAGAATTATTCGCCTAACCCTTATCCTACCAAATCTCGGGACGAGATTCTTTTAAGGTGTGTATATTGTAATACCCGCCCAATTCACTTACCAATATACTTTTATTATCTTAGAAATTAATAATATTTATTTATTGATAATATTTATTAATTGGTAATAGTTACAAATAGTTATATATTTTATGATTTTAATTTAGGACCTAGGTTTATGTTGGTGGTGGGTAAGAGATGAGTGATGGTTGTGTTTAGCCAAAGAAACCCTAATTAAAAACTCATTTAAACCCTAGCCTCATTTTTCTCTCTGGATACACACAGAAGAAAAGGAAAAACTTAAGTAGAAAAAAAAATGGGAGGCGATAAAGGAAGAACTTTGCAAAAACGGTGAGTAAAAACTCTAATCTTCATTTTTATATATTGTTTGTTGAGTTTAGTATAAAATATACTTGTCAAATAAATATTGCCATCATATTATCTTTCATCACGTCATGGAGAACACCCCTTTGATGAAATCTTGTCATCACCACTTTAATGAAATCTATTTTTACTGTTGATGGGGACATCTTGAATGAAAATTGATTTACTGTTGATAGAGACATGAAAACTGATTTACTGTTGATGGACATCTTTCATGCAATCCGTGATTTACTGTTGATATGGGGATATCTTGAATGAGAATCGATTTACTGTTGATAGAGACATGAAAACTGATTTACTGTTGATGGACATCTTTCATGAAATCTGTTTTTTTTTTACTGTTGATATGGGGACATCTTTATTTAATGAAAACTTTTTTAATGAAAAACAGTTTAATGAAAAGTGACCTTACTGTTAATGAAAAACAGTTTTATGATATTTAATTGTCTCGATTTGTAAGTTTGCTCACACCAGTATTAATATACTGACCCAAATTTTGTATTGTTTTACAAATTTGGGGCGTTCTTAATGAGCGTAGCCTTAGAGACTTATCAGGGTTAATTGGAGCGCAAGGGTGGTATTAGCTGCGTGGCGATAGCTGAGGATTCGACACATTTTTGTTAAATCTTTATTATTATTATTCCTAGGTAATTAGATGTAGGGTTTATAAATGCTCAGTTTTTAGTCAGAGATTTATTTGGGGATTGATTAATGTAATTTTCATTTATTTATGTTGTGGCTTGGGTTTGTAATTGTGGACCTCATTTTTAGAAGAAGAATGTTGAGGAAAGTTATTATTCTATTTACTGCCTTATGACTGTACCATTTAATTTGTTCCTGTCGTGCCTTGATTTTTGGACAATCTATTAATTTATGTTGTTCAAAAATCGGGGCATGACATCAACTTTTCGATTACCTGTAACTGTACTCCCACGCAAGAAGTACATGCTGCCCTTTCAGACAACCTTCGTCCACAAAAGTGCACAACAAACGACTTTTCAAACTCCACCATTTATTATAACCTTGTAACCTTTGGACTCTGAAACAGTAACAACGATGAGATTTTTTCTTCAAATTAGGTACATACCGAACATCATTCAAACCCCCAACAAGTCCATTATGCAACTTCAACTTGATTTGACTTATCCCTGCAATTTTACATTTTTCGTTGTTTTTTCGTTGTTGCCCATATGAAATCACCACCATCAACTTAATTTGAATTATCCCTGCAATTTTTCATTTTTTGTTGATGCCCATATGAAATCACCACCATCAATATCTCTAAAGCTAGAAAAATAATATTTACGATGACACATGATAGATAGAACTTGAATCAATAAGCCATTAATTAGAATGACTCACAAATGCTGAACTTGCAACCAAAGAATACACATCATTACCGTCTTCATCTAAATTGTGCACCAAATTCACATCTGACTTTTTTTTCCCTTTTGTCTTGCAGCTTTCAATTTCTCAGAGTCAATCTTCCAGTGGTCCTTCTTATGATAGAAGGCACATTCATTATTTGGTAAAAACCTTCTGTCTACAAAGTTTCTTTTTGACTGTAATCTTCCTCTAGTACCAATATTCTTATTTTTCAGATCTTCACATCACTACCAATACTTCATACATTGCATCCTTATGGACCTTGATATTCATTCCATAAATTCATAATTAAACAATGTGTAGCCGCTTCATCATAATTCAACTTTTTTTTTTTTTTTTTTTCTGTTAACAAAGTTGTAATGAGATGCTCACATATTTCAAGAATGGAATTCAAAAGGCACAAAGCCTTTTTTTTTAGAAATCACTTTGTCTGAGGGTATTTGCAATCTGTCAGTAATCTGAATGTTTCGGGTTTTGAAATTGAGTTTGTTTTGGGAAATGGATTTGTTAAAGCGAGTCTGAAGTCTCTTTGTACTCTGTATTTGAAGCAATAAGAGTTGTAATTTGTCATGGATGTAGGTGAGTTTGTCGAACCACGTAAATTTGTTGTCTTCATTATTAGTTATTCGCATTTCGATATTTGACATGCTTTCGTTCGCAACAAATTGGTATCAAAGCGTTGATTTCTACAAAAAAAATATGGTATCAGAATCGATGGTTCGGCCTTGGCTTGGTGAATTGAAAGTGTAGGATAGCATGTTGAGGTGTAGTTTATCCCCAGCTAGGGTAGGCTCAAGTCTCGGCAATGCAAAAATTGTTGGAGATGTTGGCTCGAGTTAAGCATGCAAATTTAGTCCCACACAGGATAAAAAACAATATAATGTATAATAAATAAAGGATTGGACATGTACTCATCAACTTACCCTTAAAGGTCATAGCCTTTTAGTCAAGCCTTACATTGTGTAGTTAAGGTAAAGATAGGGAAAGGCATGGAAGAAGAGTTTTCCATTGTGGAGGAAACCGAATTGGAAGATGAGTTTTTGTTGGAGCATAAAAGTGTGTATTGATCGCAAAAGGTCTTATACCAAATAAGATCAGAATACTTATCGGAAATCTCTAATACACAATATAGTGTGAGTGTCTTGTGTTTATAATGACATTATCAAGAGTTACTGAGAGTCAGAGATCACTAAAAATACTAGAAATGATTATCTCTACAATTACAAAGAGTTTGGGCCAATACAGACAATATCTTTATCTCTTCACCATCACTTCAATAACTCTTATTAAGAGTCTTGAATTGCAGGGAGTGTATTTGGTTTGGGAGAGCTAATTTATAACAACTTTGGGGTTCTTATCTTCCTTTGGTATAATAGTGTAGGTACCAACTATCTCCTCAAGGATGATCATCCAAGTTACAGCAGGCGAAGTTTCGTTCATATTTTAACGTGCTACAATTAGTATTAATGCAATTGGATTATGGCACCCAATAAAGCTTGTAGAAAGCAGCTGCCACGTCCCAAGCAAGGGAACCCCGACATGAGAGTGCCTTCAATCAAAGGAAAGCCCTAGCATTTCATCCAATTACAAGAAGCCCTTGTCAAATTGCAAAAAACATTTGCTAGCCGAGAAAGAGGATTGTCAGGCCGAGAAAGAGGCCTTCAAGGCTAAGATGGAGAACACCTGGAAGGCCAGTGATGCCTCCATAGAGTCTTGGGAAGAGCGCTCTTATAGCTAAGTAGGACAACATAAGATCCAACATCAGATGTTGGACCAACTTCCACAACAAGTCCCAACTCCTCCGCTTCAGCAAGGTCCGACTCCCCCAGCAAACGTAGTCAATTCGGAAATGATCCAAAAATTGATGGTTAAGCACGGGAAGACATCCAGGGGCAACTCTTCCGAGTACGCCCTGAAGCGACTCAACTAGTCATCGGTGTCTACCAAAATCGAGAACATGGATTTTCCTAAGAAGTTCGTCATGCCCTCTTATCAAATGTACGGCGAGGGTTCGGATCCTTACGAGCATATGCTACTCTTCAAGCAGATGACCATCCGGTGGGAGGCCCTAAAACATGATCAGTTCCGTTGTAAAATGTTTCCGTATAGCCTGAAAGAAACAACCCGACCTAGTTATCTAACCTCAAGGAGAAGTCCATCGAGGACTTTGAGATCCTTCAGTCCATCTATATTAGGTATTATGTTCACCTTAGGCAGAGGACACCCAACTTTACTCACCTACTTGTCGTGAAACAAAGGGAGGGAGAGTACTTCCTAGAGTACATGTCTCGTTTAAAAAACAGAAATTCTAAGTGTCGAGGAAGTGGGCGAGGAAACCAGAGAGGAAAGAGAGGTGGCAGGGGGTGAACCGTTCACCCCCTCGGGATGTGTGCCCACTTTTTTGGAGCACTCATCCCGAGGGGGGTGAATGGTTCACCCCCTGCCACCTCTTTTTCCTCGCTGGTTTCCTCAGCACGCATCCCGAGTAGGGTGGACGGCTCCCACCCCGCCACGTCCCTCTCCTCGCTCGTTTCCTCGCTCTCTAGCATTGCTCGACAATAAAGATGGAAGGTGAGATACATATGCGATTGGAAGTTAAGCTCAAAGTTGCACTAGCGGTAGCATCCACTTAGGGTTGAACAAAAAACCTACCTTAAACCGATCAAAATCAGACCGATCGGTTCGATTTTGATTTTAAACAATTCAAAATCGAAGTGGTCGGTTCGATTTTCGGTTTCTATGTAATTTTAACCGACAAAACCGAACCAACTAAATATATATAATAAATAATATATATTTTATATAAAAATAATATAATATGTTTAAAATAGTCGATTCGGTTTTATTTCGATTTTTGTTCGGTTCGATTATGATTTGCATAAATTAGAATCGATTCGGTTTTGTCAATGGTTAGTTCGGTTCACGGTTTAGGTGAAAAACTGAACAATCGATTCGATTTTCAACCCTATATCCACCAACGACAAATCAATTGACAAAAAAAAAAAAAAAAAAAAAAAAAACCCTCAAAGGACAGGCCTCAACCAACAAAATGCCTCATTCATATTTTAACCCTCAGACATTTATATTGTAATATCATATTGCCCACAGGATGATAAGATAAAAACAAACAACACGTTACAATGATACTTATTTTCTTTTTCATATCCTATGATTGCATTTGACAATTATTTAACTTGGAAATGTAAAATAGGAATTAATTAGATTGCATTAAAAAATAATAATAGTTTAGAGGTTCACGTGTAGTCTGACACACACCGAATATACACATATATATAAATGATTATAAATCCAATTCAGCCAATTTTTCTTAAAAAGACGTGAGTTATTAAGACTAATAGTTCAGCCCAATCATTTTTTTCCTGATTATGTAAGTTTGGTTACTTCAGAAGATTGAGAGGAAGAAGAAGGTAAACCGCTCAATAGTAACTAGGACAAACTCAGGTTTCCATTCTGTTTGGCTATATAAATCGACTGGAAAAAATACGATAGTTTTGCAATATCCATTTTTTCATCTATAACTGTTACCATTTTTTCTTTTTGCCTTATGAATAGAGATGCACTGAGTTAAATATCACCAGAAAGGAACCACATACCCAAGTACAGAGAAATGAAAAACACATTGATTCTCCTCTTTTACAGGAATAATTGTTGCAGTGCAAGATCTAAGAAGAAAGTTATAAGTCAAATGTAAAGCCGGGTTAAGAAGCATAATTGTTTTTACTCCTCACATAATTCCAACATAACTGTGACATTTTCAATTAAGGCACTCGCTATTCACAAACAAAAAACATACAAATGTGAAAGCACTTGCTTCACACAAGATCAGCAGAACACACACATACAAGAAGGAGAAAGCAATTACCGTTCATCTCCAACACCGAGAATCCACTGTGCAAGATGTTTTAAGTGTGGCTCTGCTTGCGATCTATTAGTCAAGATGGGCTTCAGGCTTTGAAGCTCAGAGTTGAATTCTTTCTCAAATTGCCTGTGATAATGTGTGTCAGTGAGAATTGCAAAAGAATAAAAATGAAAAAAAGTTTTGACACACTTGCAGCAGCTTTAGATAGACTTACAAGATAGAATTGGTATCTGCTGCATTCTCAGCAGTTAATTCTAGTGCCTGAGCTCTGTTCCTTGACTTCCGCAGTTTGGATTTAGCTGTTCCAAGAGATGCTTCGGGTATTTCATCTGCTCTGGTTATTGAAATGGATGAAGAAATAAACAATTGAGTTGCTTCTGCGTAATGAAGACATATTGATTTGAGCTTCTCCACCTTCTGCTTGGATGAATTCAGCATTAGAACCATGATGATGAAAAATTGAGTGAAATACAGTCATAATTTTTTGAAACTGTAATGGATGTGGGGTGTATAGCATAACAGCCCTAGATTAAATGGAACTGTTGATAACAAAGAAAAGCCCAAGAACAAGTGATGAGAAGCAAGGGAAAACCAAAGAACACCTAAAATTAATGAAAGAGAGCAGGGCCAAAATGTGAAATAAATCCGAGAAAACAAAGGATAGATGATGGTTCCAGATGAAGAAATTGATCCAAATATCCTGGTAATCGTTTGGAAGAGGTCCTAGTGTTCTCCAGCATCAATCCCATCATTTTGCATTCAGCAGTTGTTAGAATAAGATTAAGCTTAGATCAATCTCATGGTTGAGGACGGTAATTTTGTGTTCTTTTGTCAATTCAGTTTTATAATTTAGATTAATTGCATGGACGTATGGGATTCAAGTAAACGCCTATCAATCTATCATCACAAGCTCACTCCCCTCACCACAAGATCCGCCACATCATATTGACCTTTTCATATTTTAATCCATGTATTTTGGTAGGATTTCATCTTCAGAGTTCCCTTTATTTCAAGGCGATCGGCTAAAATCCATATACGAAGTGTCGGATCTGAACTACCCCATTCTATTAGAATTTGGTTTTTTTAATGGAATGAATCCGGATAGCTTTTGCTATATTTCAACAACATTTGCTTATCTTAGGCATATGTGTAATAAAAGTGGAATATGATTTTTAAAAATGTGGGATATTCGGATATGAGCTTTTTTTTATTTTATTTTTATTTTTAACTAGAGACCTGTATCTGAACTGGATCACTTACAACCGAACCGTATCCAGCCGTTTTTCAATTCGGATATTTTTAAGAATCCATATCCGCTTATTCAGATTCGATCGGTCATCGGATTTTTTTCCATACCATTCTATGCCTTACTAACAATGGACCAGCCTCCTAAAAATACACTAGTAGATGTTATGAATTTCAACATCCCTTACCATTCTTACTCTTTATGTTAACCTACCTTAAACAAATTTTTTGTACTCTACTAATGAATTTGAATAGCACTGACCTTGAGAACGTCGGGCAAAAGAAGCAAACATTCTTTCAAACACTTTTCAAGGAAAAAATCATGGTACCTGATAACCTGCCATAGGAAACATTTATACAAGCAGATAAAAAACATTTGGATGATAAGAAACAACTTTATTGATAAAAAAAAAAAAAAAGTGTATTAAGTTTTTATATCACATATAAAGATTACAATGAAAGTCTAGTTTTCACTTCACTACAGTATAACAATTAATGTTTTCATTCAAGCTTTTAACTCACCTTTATTTAGGGTATTCCACTCAACCAAATTACCAAGTAGGCCTCTTCGAAATTCTCAAAATGTGTGTCTGGCATTCATAAAATTTACTAGATTACTTTAATGCGTATAGGCTCCAACGTGCATTGTTTCTTAATAGAGTGTATGCATAAAAAATAAAAATAAATAAAAAAGCCTCAAATCAACATTCACATAATTATGTTCCACATAAATTACATATGGTGTTATCAAATTTCCATTTCAGCATTTCCCATCAAGCATAGTTTTGTTAGAGTAACTAAACATCCAAAACACATGCACACAAACCATGTGAATAATGCCGAAACATTTGTGGACATAAACTCTAAAGTTATAAATCTATTTTGCGACTCTAATATGATTCATAATTTGGATGTTATGGTGCTAATGAAAAAAACACTTGTGTCATTGTCAAGGTTGAACAAAACACAAAGGGTAACTGACAATTTAGGGATAAAAAAGTATTTTGACTGCCCATTTAAGACTCACTAAGTTACGGTTTACAATTAAAGACATTACTAGAGCTTTGTTTGAGCTGAAATTTTGAAGAAAATTATGGTTAACATGAGAATCGTGTCAAAATTTCAGCCGTCTCGATATTGTTCCTCAAGATGTGTTTAGGTTTGTGCCATTAAATATCTTGATAAACAATCTTCGTGGGTGTTCAAAGACTGCCCCTTCGGGCAATCTTCAACAATGGGCAATGGTCGGCCTCGTGTTGTCCTGTGTCGCAACCAAAGTGGGCCCTCGTTCGCTTCATGATTCTAATACCATATCATATTTTTTTAACACGTATCTTAAGGAGTGCATGTCAAAACGGAAACTTTAACACATTTCTAATGTGAATCCATTTTTTCAAAATTCAGTTCAAACAACATTCAAATGATATGGTCAAAACTAAGTGGATCCTAAATGGAAAGTCAAAATAATGATTTGTCCCTTTAAGCCCAAATTCTATAAAACTAAATTAAATTAAAAATAAAAGCACATGAAACACAATTTGAGGTAGAAACAATTGTTTAATATTTACTAATTAGTTAACAAAATTTGAAACATACAGAGAAAAGGGATGGAGACAAAAGTTTACAAAATGGCAAAACAGTGAAATGTCTCATCTTAGGGAATTCTATCTATAGTCAAGGCAAGAACAAAGTTCAGTCTATTACATTGAAGATGATTGTTTCTAGAGTTTTCTATAGACCTACAGAGAAAGTTGCTTTTTCCCTATGAGTGGAATGTCACAAGTTCTATTCTCTCTCTCATTCTATTTCTCATTATTTTCCGTGGATTTTTTTTCCTTCAATCAAACACGCCATTCAAGAAATCCACTTTATAAAGAGTTGATGCCAAGCTGGGAGCATGCACAACTGGTGCTATGGAGTAAAGTAAGAAGAACAAAATGTGAATTATAAATAACGTTTAGTAATAATCTAAAACAATTTGAATCCCTACCCTTTATCTTTCTATTTAATAACTACCTTCCCACCGGCCAAAATGAAAAAACCATTCTAACCTAAGGAGGATTGGCTATAAATGGAAATTAAAGAAAAAACACTAATAATCTAAAAAGAAAAAAGAGAGGATTGTCCCGTGTGTTCGTGTGCGCAATTGCACATGGAACACATCATTAAAACAAATGTCATCCCCCCTTTCTTGAGAAATTCGTCCTCAAACCTAGAAGGAGACAACGCCCTTTTCATCCACTGCAATTAAGATCTCGATTGTCAGCATTTCGCCACCCTTTGTAGGAATTGTACCCTCACATTCCCTTTCGTTCTCTATCAACACTCTAACATGACTATCTCTTGCTTCCTTTCCTGGCATTAAGATGTTTTGTGACCAAAACCACCAACGCCATAAAATTTGCATGTGACGCTATTGTAGCCCCCATGTAGAGGCATATTTTAATTCAGGCTAAGTTGTAAATACAGGACACAGTGCTGCACCGGAAGTACTAGAGTGTACCAACTTGAAACAATCTTCACACCTCTGAGGCATAGACAATGGCTTAGGCAGGATGTCCCACATCTGCTTTAAACACCAAATCAGCTCTACTTTTTGACAATCAGCCTATTCACAACTCTTACACTGTTTGCTGTTTAGTCACTGACCAACCTAACCAAGCAATGACCAAGCAAAAAATAAAACTTGAGAAATTCACTTGGTCAATTGCTTCCTAAGCGGTGTGAGACATCCTGGCACAACAATCACCTCATTTGGCTTAGGTGCCTTTTCCAGCACACCAACTCCCCGTCCTCGAGAGTCCGGGTGTGATGGACATAACCATTCCCAGTTGTGATACCAATTGTGATGATCCCACTCTATTGTCTATCACTAATATTGTCCCCACTTGACCAAACCCATAGAAATGTGGGTTTTGACTCAAACCAATTACTCAATAAATTGGTCTTGACGAGTTACTGTCACACCCAATGTAGTACCATCACTAATAACCCCATTAGCCACCTCGATAGAGATGTGTTGTTTTGAGCTAAGCAAATTAACGCAAAAATTGGTCTAGGCGAGGTTCGAACACCAGACCTATAACAAGATCGACCACACGCCAACTAAACTGAAAAAAATCCTTGGTATTATAACAATACAAGATAACAATTAAGATTCTTCACTTGGACGACTGGGATCACTAAGGACTCCTTTTCCTTTCCCTATCAGATGGTGGCTCGATGGTGCTTGGAGGGCTGAATAGAGAACCTCAAATGAGGTTTCCTGTCGGGCAGTATTACCAACAGCAGCCATCTCGGTTTTTGATGCCTCCGTTACAAGATTTTAACACACTATACTCACGTCAACCTGAATATTAAAATGCTAGCTGAAATTGGTCATACTGTTTCTTTTTGTCTAGATTTGTGGTGTAAGCGTGTAAAGTTCATACAAGAATAACTCCCACTGTCCTTTCTTTCCATCAGCTAAAGAGTAATGACACTGCTTCATATTTAACAGTCACAAAAATATCATATAAGTTTGACACATTGATCACATGTGAATATATCCCCTTTAACAACTCTCATATCTGGTTAGGGAATTAAGATACGGAAGATGGGTGGACATTTCCACAGTCACGTCATTACCATTCTTGTTATCCTCCACCCAACTTCATAAGCTGAGGCATTATCAAGGATATCCATAGGAGGAATACTTTAATCAAATTTTGGCACAAACTACATCTATAAGAACATGACTCTCCACAAGGTATTTTCACCATTAGATTTTGTGAAGGGAATGGATTTATATATCCATACGTTCCCATCCTAGGAAGCTTACCTTCTCAAATGATTTTCTGATTTGTTAGATCAGGCAGAAATAACGAACATTGCTTAGATTGTAGTAACCCTTTCCCGCGTCAACTTATGCCAATTTATTATTTTATTTTTTTCATTTTACTACTAGCAGAGAACACTAAAAAGCTATAAAAATTAAGATTATTAGAAACACCAGCACATAAAGCTTGACTAGGGTAGAAAGGCGTTTTTTTCTGGGACTTAATCTAGTGTCTTTGCAACAGGACAGGCCAAAGCTATTGATAGGGCAAATACAATTGAAACTTATAACGAGATATTTAATTACGAGGGATCTCATTATGTATATTTTGTCTTCACAGATACACATTAGAGTGAAGAATGCATTTCAGAGCAAACAAAAGATGGAATATGGATGCCTTGGAAAACACGGAGCTAAAATGCTTACTGACATAAAAACAGATTTGTCAACATTCATCATGCCAATCAAGCAAATTCCAACATTGATGTGGCTGAAATAGAATTCCCAGATCCAAACCAGTACACACACATAGGAAAGTTTGAAAATGAATTTCTTCACTATCTACAACACCCTCAAAAAAAATCACCCCCCCCCCCCCCCCCCCCCCCTCTTAAAAAGAAAGTAAATCAAATCAGACGTTGTTAAAAGTTCACTGAAAAATGGAATGATTCTTCATCAGCCATTATCCATCTTGCCTAATGCGATTGTCCAAACTTGAAAGTTTAACAATGTCAAAAAAATTCAATGGTGGAAATAGTTTAGTTCTTTAATTAATCATATTCATAGAGACATAGTCTAAAAGATCAAGAAAAACAGTCAAATAGAACACAGACCTCATCAATGCTCTTTGCAGTTTGAAGTCTACCATGCATCACATGCCAATTGGGTTCAAGAACCTGAAAAAAAAGATAAACTAAGTAAAGGCGTGTATAAAATATAACAGCCACATTTCCAGAGTTTTCTACAAGAAGAAAGTAGATATTTTTTAGGATCTGAAGAAACTTGTCCTTATATAAGAAAACAGCAAGGCAGCAAAGTCCACCATATGTCCAAATAATATCTTCAATTCGAAGCAGTCTAACAACTATAAACCAATGTATAGATACTTTCAGATGGATATAATATCTTCAATTCGAAGCAGTCTAACAACTATAAACCAATGTATAGATACTTTCAGATGGATAGAAAGATATAAAAGGTCAACAACTTAGTTATGTGAAAAGAAAGAGAAACAAAATTAATGACAAAAAAAAAAACAACTCAATCATCTTTGAAGCAATGTCCTACTGGTGTAGTCACAGAATAATGAGTTCCTGTCCAAAACTTATGTGCATCTTTACTCGATTCAAGTAATCTGAGAAAAAATAATACATAGCAGATAGACAAAAATACAACTCACCTCAAATGTTAGGTAATGCAAAAGGCTATTGATAAATTTAAGCATGCTCCGACAGAGCAGCGATGATCGGCAAATGGTAGTTCCCCGTATATTAAGAGCACGGACTCCCTGTTGACAAAGAAAAATAAATTTAAACAGGAAAAATATTGGGATCTTATCAGGTAAGTGCAAGATGCCTGAGACATACTTGATGTAATTGCCATGCACCACAAAGCTGCCGATGTACATGCTTACAATGGAACAGGAAGCGAAAAATCAACTGATATTTCGTCAAGGCTTTTCTTGAGATAATGAGAGACAATGGCCATTGAACCTATTCATGAACCAAATATTTAGAAACAGATCCATTACAATGGAAACAAAGCATATTATCAAAGAGTAAGATTAACAGTAATCTACAATAGCTGTTATATGTCCTTTAAATCTCATTATTTGATGTGATTCCAAGATCAATTAGTGGTGAAGGGATCCTGACAAAACAATAAAAGAATATGGTAGATATGAACATGATATAACTTCTGGAAGACACCTCTTTTGAGGCAAATAAACCAACAGGTGTTGTGCATGTGTTCCTTAAGTTGTAATGTGCAAGGTAATATTAAGGGATGTGCCATATTTGTATTTTACAAAATAATCATATGATATGGTTCTATTTATTCAAAGAAATGAAATGAAAGTTACAATATAAAAAATGCATAACAGAAAGTAAATGCTATGACTATTCAAATAAATAAGTAAATAAATATAAATAAAATCAAGTGTTACCTAACAAATGGGTTAATCTCAAAATTTTGAATAATCAGATTAAATAAAGTTATGACCTGAGATTTGTGCTCAGAAACTTACCTAACCAAAGAAATTATCAAGAGTATATTTCAGATAAAAAGTTACAATTTTGACCCCACCAATAAAAATAAACTAGTTGTAGTACCATCATTGAAATTTTTACAACAATAGATATGATCTACATTGCACATTCCTGTTGCCATTGATTTTCAATGGTCTACCAAAGAGGACTATAGCTTGCATAACTGAAATCATCAAAATGACGAGTAATAACAGACCTTGTAAATTAAAGAGAATGTTTCCAAGCCAGTAATGCTTACTGGCTCCTCCAAATCATTACCATCAGAAATGGGCCTACTGAGATCAAGATCTTTGAGTGTACTCAATCTCTTAAGCAAAGAGGACCTTTCCTACAAAATAGAAAGGAATGCATGAAATGGCATGCCATGCTCAATTACATCGAATCTCGCAAAGTGCACATGGAAAATGGATAAGGACAGTCTATTACCACACAACATGCCAAGTCCTCGTGACAAGGATCCGCTGCTGCAGCTGTGGTACGCAAAGCAAGTTCAAGGAGAGACTAATTTTACAGAGCATAAAAAAAAATGTCAGAATGTTGACACCAGGATCTACTATATGCTTAGAGGGGGAGATGTGTGAGAGATTAGCCAGAATAAGTGAAACTTAACCTGTAATTTTTCCACTGAAATATCATCAAGCCTTTTAGCAAGCTCTTCTTGAGCGATATCCATAAAATGAACCAGGAAATCACCCTGTCGGTAAAAAAAAAAGTTCAAGGTAGGCAAAAGAAATAAATCTAACCAAAAAAAAAAAAAACTGGAAGAATCCATGATGCCCCTTCCTTTGATATGTCAGTGGCAACACTGTGGTTCAGTATTACTATTCACTGGATCTCGCCAAGCCAAGGAGCAAGGAGACTTTCGAAAGAAAAATAATGTGGGTAAGATGAACAAAGTATTGATGATTGATGAAACATTCCACAGGAAAGACTAACATGTGATACTTACAATGTGAAAAGCAATAGGTAATTATCCATCCACAAGCCTACCCACTAAATGAGAGTTCTAATTTAAAACATGTAATCCAGTGAGAAACAAGTAGATGTAGAAGGGTGAAGGCAAGACCCTTATGAAAAAAACAAGGTGTAAAATCAGGCAATGTGAAGAAAAGGTCTTCATGCCCTTTCCAGAATTAAAATTTACCAACTATTAAGTGAAGCCAATCTTCTGGTTAACTGCACATCTATTGTCCTTGTACTATAAGCAAGACATGAAATTGCAGTTACTGCATGGCATTTCCAAGAGATCTCAAACTAGATCAAGCGGATACTCATGCATGTCTGAACTTTCACAAAATAACCAGAGACCAAGAATACAAGCTGAATATGGAAATGGTGTCCAACTATAACAACAAAATAGACCATAATCTAGAAATCATAATTTGACCGATTCTAAACTGCCTAGAGAAAGTTCATGGAAAAGATGGAAAAATAACTAAATGAATAAGTAAAAGTAAACCATGTCAATAAAGTGTGCTAAATGACAATATACGTACCTGATCCAGAAGCAAATAGCGTTTTACGGATCGCAGCTTTCCCATGAGATCATACTGCCACAAAAATAATTACTTCAATTAAATCATCATAAGAGTATAACCAAATCAGGAATTCATTTCTCTCCTTGTTTAAGGTGGCTTGTGTGCTTTGAGTGTACTCAATCTCTTTTCACCCCAAACATCCACCATCATCAAAGACCTTCACCACCCTAAAAATAAGAAGGAAGTAGCTTGTGTAGAGGAAATTGATGAAAGGTGAAAGTAACAGAATCTAAACTAGGGTACCTTTTCCTTTATGAGAATCAAGAGTTCGCCACTAGCAAAGTCATATGCTCTTTTTATACAATCAAGATAATGATGGTTTGCTCCAAAATTAGTCAACTTTGAATTCTCTGAAACAGGAACCTATCAGCAGCAATGTTGTCATGTGCCCATGTATCAAAACTTCAGCGAGGAGTTTGAGAAAGGGTAACAAGCGACTTTAGTATTACATATCAACAAGGACAAAGTCCTGGTATCTACCTGAACGTTATGTCCACATTCTCTCATCACATTCAAATATTTTCCTGTTGTTAAAATTGTCTCTGCAGTATTTGTGAGGAAGCTAGGAATATCATCCCTGAGACTATAACGCTGTTGCCAATATTTAGCATCATAATCTTCAATTAGAGCCTCCTATAGAAAATATAATTCACGTCAAGATCCAAATGCACATTCCAAAACCTCATACTTTAACAATAATCAAAATTTTCAATACCTTTTGGAGCAATCTGTTTTCAGCAATAAAAAATTCATTGTAAGGATCATCGATCACCCCTTCGTAGAGCCATCTGGAGATTGATTTCATTTTCGTGAGATGATTAAAACCATAACCATGCACACATTTATGAACCATTGGCTAATGAGCCTCGAAGACATTCTACCATGCAAAGATGGTATAATTTACATGTCAACCACCTTTGAAATCCTCTACGCAAAAAGCAAACCTGACTAATGACTATTTAGCCACCATCAAATAAAAAAGCAGCTCTTGTACTTCTCAGTTTTCTACAGACGCTTACAAAAAAAAATTTGAAATATATAAATGAACATCTTTCATTTACAAATTAACTTTAATTTAACTAGTAAATAAGAAGGTAATCGCCAATTATTTTCTTCATGCATGAAGATCATTTAAGCTTCTCTCTTTCTTCATCTACCTCCCTAAGGGTCCTTACGAGATGAATGAACCACTTCGTCCTCCCATTAAACCATAAACTAAAGTCCTTCCCCAATCTTCTAAGGCACCCCATCTTTTTCAGAGAAATTAACTTTAGAAATTGCATTACCGCACAAAGCCTTGAGTCTACTCATTTCTTAAGATCACCCATCACATTTGATATGTCCTCCACAAGCTCATCTCTTAAGAAGTCGTCAAATGATTAGCAACCAACCTCTTCCACCTCGTGAAACTTGGTTTCAAACTTTCAATAATCTTCTGCCATGGTCGATCCATCTCATTTCATACCTTAAAGCCACTGTAACACCAATTGTAATTTTTTTGTAATGTTTAAAGGCTTAAGCCCCCACTTTCTTTAATGTGCAACCAACCTCCCAATTGAAAGAATGAAACTTTAGGAAAGTTTCTTGCAAATTCATTTGATCTATCACCATCACTACAAGATTTAAAATAAACTTTTGATGGGAATATTGGCTAAAGAACATTTGAATAAGGTTGGCATCCCACAAAAAAAGTTTGTTTTCCACAAGGCGAATCTTTTCTCATTTCTCCATCAATTAAATTCCAAAGTTTCATGCATCAAAGAATACATTATTCTCAGTACATTTTTGTTGTCAATCAAACACGTGTAAAATCACTTTGATGTCACCTGCCCTACATGTATTGGGTAGTCATTACACTAGTTTCTGCAGATGTTGACATAGCAAAAACCAAGGACAGCTGGAAAAGACTGCATGGGCGACAATAGAGCCACCACAAGTAAACTGGGAAAGGGACTGCCAAGCTAGAAGCCTAGAAGTAATAAAAGATTACCTACAAGAACATACCTTTCTAGTATACTAAGATATGCCAAACTGGCACATTCTGTCATCTTCTCTAATAAGGACCTCACCACATGATCACCAGACATAGCCTTAGCCTGAAATTCGCAAGAGCCATAACCAAAAACAGGATAAGATCAGAAAACTGTAACTTTTGAAACAATGATCCGGAAAAGAAATGCAAAACAAACATGTTTCACCTGGCTCTGCAGGAGGTTAAGAACTGCAGAACCTGCAAATTTGTTCAGTGATGCCTTCTGTATCACAGTTGACAAAGCTTGCATCGATCCCATCATTGGCTGGACGAAATTTTGACAATATTAAGTGGAATCTAGGACACCATTGCATTAACAAGGACGGGGAAAAAAATTAACCTGACAGAAAAACCAGAATCCTTGTATGGAAAGTCTTCCAAGACGAAATTGATGTTCGAGTTGTGCGACCATGGCCTGGTAATCCTGATTATAAAAAAAAATTCAGTGGTTGCTTAAACTTTATGGAAATATGCCCATCTAATTATAGCTAATATAAAAATATGAGTTATTTATAAACTAAAATATCCCAACTCAAAGTAGAAGTTGGTATGGACAAAAAAGATTGTTTGTACTATAGTCTGAGATATAACTAACATTCATATCTGCAACGAAACGTATACCACATAAGTATCTAAAATACAAATTAACTTCTGCAATTGGACAACTTGCTATTTCTAATATTGAAGATTTCTTACATATACCAGATATATTTAGCTTTCATCAGATATTATTTGACCTACTAGTTGAATATTTGTCTCCCAGCAACAATAGAGTATATGATGGAAAATTACACATGTTCATTGTTACATGAAAACTCAATAAAAGAGAAATGCCAACCAAGGATGAAAAACAGGTTTGGCAATAGTGCCCTGCTTCTCAAGCATATATCAGAAAATCCATCTTCTTACCTAGGCGTATCCTACTATGAATCTTCCTTTGAATATACAATACTGTTTTTTTCAGATAAAATTATTTTTACTGAATTTTCTGGGCAAATATAATCATGCTCCTGCGGTTGATTGGCGTAAAAAATATCTCCATATCAATTTGAACTACTATAATTATAAGTCGATTTTCATTTAGATTCTCTGAGTTTTATATGAAAATGCTGGTATCTCAAAGAATCTTCTTTACTTGTTTACCCACATCTATAGGAACATAGCAGTAAGAAATCATCAATGTAACATGTACTTATTGAGAAGTTTGAACATTTTGTACCTTGATGATCTCTAAACTGTTTTTTTTTTCTTTTTTTAATGCATAAAATTCCATGCATAAATATAGGGGACCAGGAAGAGAACAAAAATAAAAATAAAAAAAATAAAAACCAATAGGAAACTGATCAAAAAATGTGATGCAACACAAATCCTACCACAGAACACTGCATCAAACTCTAATACTCTGAAACTTCCTAAGAAATCAACCAGTTCCTCACTCCAATCCATTGGCTCATTATGTCATAACAATTATACTAAAAGTGGATGCCCTCCCAATAACCATAACCAACAAAAAGTGTAATCTATTGTTCGTAATTTCCTTTGGAAACTTTCTAAGATATTCTAAATGTCTCCATGATCTCCAGTTGGAAGAGGTTTGCTTGGCCAGAGTAGTTTGGTGGCTTAGGTATAGAAAATTTAATATCATGAATATTGGTCTTCTAGGGAACTGACTTTGGAATTATTAGAAGGAACCTAATAGCTAATGGGGAAGGTAATAGAAGCCAAATATAACAATGATGACCATGGGTGACTTCCAAAGCACCCCAGTAAGTCATAGCTTTGCAACCTTTGGAAAATCATATTTATACTTGGAGGGGGGGTTTCTTATACTCTTGGTGACGGTTCTAAAATCAAGTTTTGGTGTGATATTTGGGTAGGGGATTTGTACATTTCTAATGTATCCCCCCTACAGCTCTCTAAATTTCTATACCATCAATTTCTTTCACACCCAACAAATGGAAAATCATAATAATTCAAGAATGTTTACAAATTGCAAAAGCAATTAACCTACTTCTATTATTTTAAAGGCTATGGAGTATCTGCATAGCCAGTTTTGTTTGGAAGATTGAGGTTATCCTCAATTGAAATCTTCCATAGTGATATACTGATATGACATTAAAAAAAAACACAGAGTGGGAGAGAGAGAGAGAGAAATTAACTAAGTTGTGAAATGTGAAGTGGTGTACCACCTAGATAACCTAAATGGGAACATGTCACCTAGCAAGGAGCCAAGGACTATCATCTAGAACCGCCCAAGCAACTTTTATTTTATTTTCTTTTTGGGGCATTGGGTTTCAAGGGACTTCACATGAGCTAAGCCTTTCGCTAATCCTTTTAAACTGAAATTTTGAAGAACTGTGCGGGTTAACATCGAGAATAAATTTTCAGCTTGATTCAACGAGAGATTTTTTAAATACACGTCAAAATGCGACTTGGTTGCAAACTATGCTTTTTGTTACTCTGTCTGAGCTGAATTTTTAAGGTACATGCAAAGTAGTGTCAAGATTATTGTGTTTTTTCAACTCGATTCAACAAATTCTTCAAGATACAATCCCTATATAATGGGCCTGTGGCGTGACTCTCAACTAACAAAAGCATAGATTATATGCAAGTTGGTCCTTGAAGTGCATCAAATATCCAAACAATAGTCTATTTGATATGAAAAACTGGGTGTAGTCTTTTAGCCCATATTCCATTTCTTTTTAGATAAAAATATCATTATTGCTTCCTAAAACTTTACAGGTTCGAACCATGCTTTAAAAGGTGGTTAGAACAGTCTCAGGGAAACTTGTTTTCTGGATGCACCAGGAACATAGATTTTGAGCAGGATACTTCAAGGGGGATAATCAAATGCCTCCATAATTTCATTAAAGCATTAGTGGAATCTCACAAATTGAAATTGAAAGATGACACTGTGAATAGGTTTTCATTAATAAATCTCAAATTCTCTATAATCTATTTTTTCATCCACTGAGGGTGACCTATTCTCTTAAGGAAGAAGTTATTTCAGCAAATGGAACTTATGCCTCCTCTTAACTTTTCCATGGAATGTTTCGCAGGACGTCTTCAAAAATAACATAGCATCCAAGTTATTTTTAATGGGTCCAGGTAGTGTAAAAGAGTACTAAACAGGATGGGTGCCAGATGCTTTCAAATTAGAAGGATTTTGATGGAAAGTGGATTTAGTTTATTTTAATTAATTTGTTTTAGTTGTCGGGTCGTGCCTTGGTAATTAGGGCTCCAATAGAGTCTAGGATTAGGTTTAGTATAAATAGGGCCTATAGGCCATTGCTTGTAGTTGGTTGCTTGATGAATATGAACTGAGTTTATTTATCTATATTTATTTTTTTAGATTTAGTTTATTCATAGTTTTCGTTTCAATAAACTTTAGTTGTAGATTACATCAGATTTCCTCCTCCAACGAGATGTCCGGCTCTGCCCTATAGAGGTAAAGCACCTAAGTATGTATTTTAACCAACCCCAGTAAAGTTGCTGCCAAAAACTCAAGGGGATCAACTATATGAAGAGTTTCTATTTTCAGGCAAGGCAAGCTGGGTTACATGGACAAAAAGTTATCAATGTCTACATACTTAGAGGTTAGTACACACTTGATGCTTGTCTAAATACTTCGAGGTTAGTACACACTTGATGTTGGCATCAAGGGTGACCCCCCTCCCAAAAAAAAATGGTTTTTAGGAATACAGAATCTCAGTCCCTCATAACCAGGGACCGAAGCCAAAGGATCAGCCGCTCTGTTAGTCTTTGTTAGTGTATACTTAAGCTTTCAAGGCTTCAAGTAGGTGAAGTTATTGATTGGATGACTTTTGAGTTCTCCAATTCAAGTGGTTGCGCCATTATTCCAGAAACAATCCTAAAAGCCTGAGCATTATCAAAAATTATCTCCAGTCTTTCTTTCGATGTTGAGTTGAGGCCATATCAACCCCCATCTTAATTACAAGGCTGTCCAAACTAAAACTAGGCCATTTAGACGCAGCATCTGTAAAAACAGCTATCCTTCTACCACTGTCATCTATTATGGTACCCCCTATACCTCACTCAGTGGAAGAACATGTGTATCTAGCTCGAAGAACTCCTAGCTGAGCAAGGCTTACGTACAAACTGTAGGTTGAGAGTAGAGAAAAGTTGGGCTGAGACCCCATGTGCATAATTCCTTAATAGCAGCAGTCTTTGTGACCATGTTCAAGAGTCAGGTACAGCCATGCACATACTCCTTGATGCTTTTCCAGATGATCCGAGGGGTTTGTTCCTTGATAGCCACCTTGATTTTAATCTCCTTGAATTCCTCTGCCCAAGTTGCCTTGAAATAGGCTATAAGGACATATTTATTGCAGCTGGTTCCTTAGGTGATAATAATAATACAGGACCCAACCAAGCCAACTCTTGAGAGCCAGGGCTTACCTTATCTGCTTGCCCAAATCTAACAAGAGTACTAGTCCAATGTAAGAGAAGGGTGTCAAGGAATAGGTGTTTGACATTTTCTTAGGTGAGAGATAAAGGGGACAATTGAAAATCTGGTGAGAGATAAAGGGAACAATTGAAAATCACTACTATTCACTAAGAGCATCTCCAATGGTAAAAGTTAAAATGGGGGATGAACCATCCCCCATTTTAACCAAAAAGCTAAATTTAGGGATCCCCCTATTTCTTCATCACTCCAACCACATCCCCTATTTTAACTTTTTCATCATTATTTTAATATATCTTCAACTTATCTATACCAATTTAATTTCAATTATACTATTATTAATTTCAACTTAATATAATTATGCTATTATTAGTTTCAATTATATTATTATAATATTATTAAATATATACTATTATTAATTTCAACTTAAATATATAATATTATTAATTTCAATTATACTATTATTTAGATTTTTTTTATTATACTATTATTAATTTCAACTTAATTTAAATTTGACTAACTAAAAGATTTGGGAGTTTAAAAAAAAAGTATTAATAATTAGTTTTTATCATAATTTAAATATAATTTAATTTCCTTTTGATTAATAAAATATAATTTAATTTAATTTAATTTAAATATAATTTGGGAGTTTTTTTATCATTATTTAAATATAAGTTTCAATTATATTATTAAATATATACTATTATTAATTTCAACTTAATTTAAATTTGACTAATTAAAAGATTTGAGATTTTAAGAAAAAAATTAGTATTAATAATTAGTTTTATCATTATTTAAATATAATTTAATTTAAATATAATTGGGAGTTTTTTTATCATTATTTAAAAATTTAGTATTAATTTCAACTTAATTTAATTTCCTTTTGTTTTTAATTAGGAAATTAAATATTTGAAATATTTTAGATATAGAGGGTGGTTTGGTTTCCCCTAAATTTAGGGGGAAGTTGGAGGTGGAGTTATTTTAGGGGATGGTTTAGGGGCTTGATTGGAGCAAAGATTTTCTCTATGAAAAGCTATTTTAGGGGGGTGATTGGAGATGCTCTAAGACTTGATTACGTTTATGTTGGGGCAAGATAGCATCCTTGAGGACCATCCACACTGGAAAATATGTTTTTGTGTTCCTTTGGAGTCCTATTCAGCTTTGGATCCAAGGAAATACTTCTTCTAACTATCCATTCCTAATATGCCAGAAAATAAATTTTCTCTTCAGAACCAAACTCAATAAGTTGTTCAAGGGACAATTACTGGATTTTTCTCTGCACATTGTGCAATTTTCTTCTATATAGGCATTCTCATTTTTCCTTTAGTTCAAAACAACATCCAACAACTATCAAAAGTTTACAAATCAAACAAGAATGATGTGCGATAACAACACCTTCCAACAGAAAGAAACAAATAATATAAACGATAAAATCCCCAAACAACAAACAAGACTTTTCAACATGAGAAAAAAATTACCAAAAGAAGTGACCTCAATGCAGCAGCAAAGGCATGGTTAACCAATCCATTCTTGAACTGCGATCTCGACTCAACGAACTGATCAATCAACAAAAAGTTTTCGCACAGAGGGAATATCCTTTTTGCCAACTCCTACAAGTGATGACAACAAAGTCTCAGCGCACAATATTCAAGTCCAACTCCGTTAATCGACACACAAGTCTTGTAACACTAAGGGGTAAATGTACAAGTAGAAAAAATAAAATGAAAATGTTCGAAACACAGGAACACTAGATTGTATTCTTGCAATGACATATATAATAAGTGAGAGATCGTTCACCACTTCACCTGCAGAGCCAAGTCCATGGAAGCATCGATGAGGAACTTAAATTGAATGGGTTCCTCTTTCCCATGAAGTTTCCTGATGGAAGTGTACCGTCCTTCGATCCCAACCAACGCAGACAGCAGATCGTCTATCACCAATAACTCCTACACACCACAAACCAAAAAAAAAAAAAAAAAAAGAGTAAATTTACACCCAAAAGTCCATAATTTAAACTAATGGGGCCCGGCAATTGTAGTAAAAAAGAAAAAAAATTAAATAAAACTTGCCTGAACTGGGACGTTGAAGCATCCAATTGGGGTTTCGGAAGCTGGACTGATAGGTTGGATGAAACATGAAATCAAAGAGAGAGTGAGAAAGAGAGTGTTTGAAATCAGATTTGGGGAGGGGAATTGATTTACCTGAATGTATCGGCAGGAAAAGGTGATTTGGTTTGGGTGGATTTGAGTTCCTGGTGAAAGTGGCCAGTGAGAAAGGGTCGATCGATGTTCCATCTGGGAGGAGTTGGAGGGGCCATTCTAGCTCTCTGCCTCTGCAGCTGCTGTTGTAGTTCTAGTAGGTGAGCTGGGGAAGAAGAAGAGAAGAGTGAAAGGGTTCTTTCAGTTTGTTTGATGAAATGAGTGAATGAGTGGAATGGCGGGGTTTCATTTTGATTTCTATTCTCTGTGGGTTTTATGATCTCTCCCTCCCACTCACACTCTCGCCCGAATTAAAGTGCAGGCTTTAGTTCAGACTGAAAAAGAACACACCTGCTTCGACCCGTTTAACATTATATTTTTCGAAAAGATTATTTACCTTTTTTTGGTATATAATATTTTTTCTTAAAACCACACCAACATATCACTTTAAAATAGGGGTGAGCATCCAATCCCATCCCGGTCTTGTCCCGATTTTTTTAGAATTTTTTTGGGATTGATCAAACCCTTTCCGATCTCGTCTCGTCCCAATCTACAGTGGGATGGGATCGGGATGGAGATTTTCAATCTCGTTCATCCCGTCCCGTCCCAAACTTATTTATTTAATATTTTTATTATTAATTTTAATCAAACTACTCTTCCAAATGAAAGTTTAGGATGTGTTGAAATTAAATCAAAACATCTATTATTTGAAAAGTTGTTTGATTTGGTACTCTTTGTTTAGATAGAAACTTTGGTTTGAATATTTTAGGCCAAATGGAACCTATGAAAATTTATACTTTTTCACATTTTAGATTGGTTATAAGACAATTATTCTTGTAGAAAATAAAGGCAAATGATGGTTTGGTGTAGTTTTGCATTATGAGTTAGATAGTTGGAAATCTGGTCAATGAGAAATATTTTTCATTTTTGAACTTATATTAAGACAACTTGAGAACTTATATAATTCATACAAGATACAATTATGAGCAATGTGAGATGAAATTTATATGACAGTTTATATTGTTATGATGAAAGTTATATGTACATAAATTAGGCATTATAGGTGTGTGAGCAATGTGAAATGAAATTTTTTTTGTTATTATTGATTGAAAGACTATTTAGTACATACTCATCCCGTCCCGTCCCATCCCTTCCCTTCCCTTCCCGAACTCATTTGGGATGGGACGAGGTCGGGATGAAGTTTATCCCGTCCCAATCCCTAACAAACGGGATGGGATATGGATGAGGTCCATCCCGTCCCATCATGTCCTGTGCCCCACCCCTACTTTAAACAAAAAATGATGACCTTTCTAATTATTTTATAGATGCCCAAAAGCTACACCGCTCCAGCTCACATGAAGACTTGGGGGGTGTTTGGACCACCATCTTTAGCATGTTTGGTTGCACCAACTTATAACTGGTGGTTAACGGTCTCGTTGAGTTCATCTAAACAACTACATTTAAAACTTTAAAGCTAATCCATGGCGAACACATATGTTCGCGAATTAACTAATTACAAAATTTGTGGTGAGTCTCGAACCAACAACCTTCACAAGAAAAGTAGTTGTCCAACCAGTTGAGTTACAATTTGTGGACTTGTTTAGTATGTTTAGTGTACCAAACTAATTACGAAATGTGGTGTATCAAGTCTAACTTTACCTCAAAGGCTCAAACTACTTTAAAATGATAAACATATCACTGTGCATTACTTGTTTTAAATGCACAATATATTGATTTATTTTTATAATAAAACTAGCGTATTACCCATTCGTATGACACTCAAGATTATATTTTTATTATATACTTATTTACCTAATTGATTTATTTTTCTTATATACTTATTTAAAGCATCATTTATGTCCTGATTCAAGAAATTTGATTTGTTTATTTTCAAGAATCTGGTCTATGAAGCTTTCAAGGAAAAGTGCTTTGTGCGGGTGGAACCCTAAGCAAAAATTTTTGGCCTCTATTTACCAGTGTAGTCAAAGTCATCCAAAACCACTGCATGAAGTCAAAAGTCAAGCCAAGCCATGACATCTCGCTTCGCCTTGGTCAAAGCCAAGCCACTACCCTGAAGCCACAAAAGCCACCGCTTTTAACGCTTTTTTGTTGAAGCGTGAAGCCACCGAAGTCATGGCTTCATTAATTTTTTTTTTTTTTTTCGTTTGTATCTTTATTCTTTTCATACTTTTTTCTCTTTCTCCTTTTCTCTTTAGAGCTTTGCGGCTTAATCAAAGGGCTTCAACATAGCAGGATTTAGAGATATTGTTCGAGATACAAATCATCTTACCTTCAACAACACTTCATTGAAATTTCCACCGTCATGACCCCGAAGAAGGAACCCACATCTATACATTGATTATCTATGCATTAATAATCGACACATTAATAATGTTGTTATTTTTGTTTACTTAAGATGATTGAGGTGATTGATTATGGAAGAAAATCATGGAGCAAGGGAGAGTAGTTCTCAGGAAGACATTGGTTGAAAGTATGGTGTTGCAGTGAATGATGATAACATAACATAGGAGATAATATGAATACTTACATTGACTTGAACTAACACCTCTAAATCTAGTAGAAAAGCATAATGCATTTATTTAGAAGCTTATATACAAGCAAAATGCATATATTTAAATCTTTATATAATATTAAAATCATTTTTAAGGTTGTTTTACTTGTGTAAAGCCATCACTTCACACTTCGCTTTTCGCTTAAAGCCAAGCCATGGCAAATTTGTTCGCCTTCGCTTCGCGCTTTGACTACCTTGGTATTTACTACCTTTTTTATCCTACATCGATTTTTCATGCTCTAATTGTTGAATTGACAATTTGATGCATCGCAGATAAGGTATATTTTAAGACATTATGACACCACATTGACCTTTGGCAAGTCAGATTGAAATAAAAATGAAGGTTTGGAGTTGACGAACTCATTTGCTGCATTGGATGAAAAGGAAGTTGAACCCTTGGATGCTAACGATATAGAGAATGAAAACGATAGAAATAAGGATGTTTCGGTCAAGCATGATGAAGGTAGACAACCGAATACGGTGCTGAATGGGGTGGAATTGGCTAAGCAACTGCGTGGACTCGGTGGTACAGTGGCCTCTTCGGGGTCGGGATGGAAAAAGGATTTGGAGGAGGCAAGGTATTTGAGTGGAACTATCAGATTAGTGGCACATGACAAACATGATTCAGTGACTAGCACCCGGGCTCAATCTGAGAAAGCCACTTAGGATAACCAAGAGAATTTGGATCAGGCTATGCTCATTGTGGGAAGGACACAAGAAATAGCGTGGTGACTGTGTCGGTATAGTCAAAACGTCATAGTGCCAGGACGAAGATCCATGAGGAGGTGCCGCAGATTCTTTTGAACAAACGAGATAGGTTGGTACACCTCTTGTTGTTGGGAGAGGAAAAGAAACAGAAGTTGCACCCCTAATATGGTTCATAGGGAAGTGACGACTAAACAACAAGCATCAACGCCTAGTGTTGTTTGGTTTCAGTCGAAGCAGGGCATTTCTGTGCTTTTGATATCATTTGAGGAAAATGAATAGGAGATTGATACAAATAAATCGGATGTAAACAAAGGGAAAGAGAACACTATCAGGTCAAGAAACACTTGCAGGTTTAAAGGAAGATTACATACTTTTAAATTACATATTCGAAAAGAAAAAATTGAGAACATGAAATACATTGGGTCAAGAATACTATGAGGTCTCTAAAGAGGAGCATGAGCCAGGTCTGTCAAGTGAAGATATTGCAAGAGAATTGGATGCTAAGAGTTTTCCAAACGCATGCACCAAAGACTTCAGGCTTAATCCTCGCAGAACCTCTAGAACTAAGAAACGTAACAATAAGTACACAGATTGATCCATGGAAATTGTGGGGCTGGTCTATTTGGATAAAAATTATACAACATATATTCACAATTGACATAATTTTTTCGAATCAAAATGCTAATGGTGATTGGTTGCAGAATTTTTGTTGGAAGAGAACATGTAAATGCTTTGTATTCCACTCTGGTTCTTATGGTAGATTTTTGCATGTTTGGGCAGACCTTAAGGTTTTGAAGGGCAGTGAAAAATTTCAATGTGGTTTTGGTAGTGCTGGCTTCGATTAGTAGTCTTTGTGTTATGTTAGTTTTCCTAGTGTTAATTCTTTCATTTTTCAAATGTTTTGATTTGGGTAAAGTCATAACGTACCCCCGAACAGACTATCAATCATTTTTTATATGGAATAAAGGTCTGGTTTAATTTAAAAAAACAGTGGTTTCCTTATATTCTATCAGGCCAAGTTCTTGTTATTTTCAAATTTAAAGAAGTAGCAGAAACGATAATTGGGAGGTTAAATTCCAGCTGCCTAATGCTAGAAGGTGGAAGACAATCATGCTTGCAGTGAATATGATTATTAGCAATACAATTTTCAATTTGATGCCCATGAATTCTCAAATGCATTGGTTGAAGAAACTAGCTTTTCCTAGGCTATCAAGGCAGTTGCAGCTTCATTCCTGTATTGGACTGGGTTTTTTGGATTTGTTATGTTGCCTACTAATGCTTTTACGCTTAAGAGTACATAACTGGTTTTTGTTCAATTATATATATTAACACTAGCTTGGACTCCTCAGTTGTGTTTGGGTATTCACATATATGAATCCACCTTATGGGTCAAAATGTGAAAGATCCGGATCTTCATCTAGGATAAGGAACTCCAGCAGTTAATAGCTTTAAGGGTTGGCATTGCATAATGTTTGGGTTGCCTTCATTTTCAGACCACTTCTTGCTGAAAAAGGAACTCCAAGGATGCTGGAGAAACCAACCAAATTTCCCAGACATCTGACCATTAAACAACGACTACAATCTGAGATGGTGATCACACTGTCTTTCTCTCATGTTCTTTTTCTTCTTCTTTTTAGTTTCAAATTTTTTTTGTCTGTTCACGAAACCCCCTTCCTGCTTTACAGAAAAATGCAGTTTCTACTTCACACTATCCCCAGCCAAACACAATAGAATGTGACATGGCTATAGAATGATGTCAACTGCAGAAAGGTGCAGACCTATGGTGGGAAACATTTCATGAGGTGATTTTAGAAGACTACTTAGGGGGGTGTATTGTATCTGGATTTTGTGGGCAATTTAATAAATTCCATGGATTCTGAAAATCCAAGTGTATTCAATTTGGATTTTAAAAAGTCCACAAAAGTCTAGGGGTATTCAATCAAGATTTTAAATTTTTTTTTCTGAAATCCACAAAGTCTAGGGGTATTCAATATGGATTTCAGAAAGTCCACAAAAGTTTTAGGGTATTCAAAATATCATTCATATTTATGGATTTGGAAAATCATGGATTCTCATGGACTTTGTAGTGTTAGGTATAAATAACAAAGTTCAATAGTTTGCCAGCCTCCATATCAAAGATTTCAACGTGAAAAAAAGTCTCCCAAAGTTCTTCCTTGTGCCAGCCGCGAAGAGGTTGGTTCCCATCCTCTTGTTTTCTCGATTCTTTTTCTATCTTTGCATAAGTGTTCATAGTTGCATCGTTGATGATTTTGGGTTAGGGTTTGGATTAATAGGGTTTGAGAGTTATTTTATTCTACTTATTAATCCATAAAGAATTGAAAGTCTATATTTCTTCTGTTGTAGGTGATCAAGGTTGACCACGATGTCCATGGTGTGGATACTCCAGAAGATGTTGAGAAGATAGAATTTTTGATGCGCGAACGAAACATCTTAGTCCATAGCATTGCAGATCTTGAAATCTGAAGATGAATTAGTCACTAAAATATTGGGTTATACGATTTCACTAGCCTGCTTGCCATCTATAAGTTTTTTTCGATTTTGTGAATTAGTCTGGCTATTGTTTCAAATAAATTAATGGAAATTGGATCTTACAGCAGGGGAATCTGCATTGTAACCAGTTGAATGTTTCACTTGATGAATTGATGGAAGTATCTTGCTTTACTGTATTTTACTTGTAACTTCACAGAAGCTGGAACTCAAAGTTCTTGTTGTTGTTTACTAGTCAAATTTTGTAGCACATCATAGTAGATGCAAACAGCAGGATGTAGTCTCCGTTTCATGTTTATCCATTGTTGGATGCACTTTATTTCTGTTAAAATATGCATTTTTTAAAGATTTCGGTATGAAAATGCAATGCATTAAGAGCCTAATGAACATGCTTAAAGTAGTTTAGATCAAGAGATTTGCATTGGACCTGTGTATGGAGCCGTAACCTTTCGAGCACAATCACTATCTACTGTAAATACTCTTCACTTGCAGGAGTAAATCTTGGAGCTTTTGATTATATGGTTGGAGTCCAATTCCTTGTAATGGTGAACTGGGAGACATAAGCACTATTGCGGGTCTACACCATTTTACGTTCAAATCAAAGTACACGTACTGAAAGTTCCACATTCAAACTATAATTTAATTGAGTTATTCATGAATACTACAATGAGATAATCGAGGGGTGTTGGCTGTAGATAGTAGTATTGGTGACATTACTGATGTTCTTACAAGTACAAATTACTATCCGATAATTTAATTGAGTATTGCTAATCAAATGTGGGTAGCAGCTCAAGCAAACGTCAACATTGCTAACAATGATAATGAAAAAAGTGATCATGAAGGAGAAGAATGATCATAATACAATTTTATGGACGTTTACTTCTTATTTTAAAGATGCTAATTAACGATCTTTTCTTTTTCTAGTTTTTTTAGCACATGTATCTCTCACTTTTGTTAATTATATGCGGACGTTTTTTTATTTCATCACTATTTACCAACTTCTTTTTTATCTTGCAAATAATTTGAAATCTGTAAAAGTCGTTCATACAAAGTCTGTGGATTTTCATAAATCTCTAGAAAGTCTGTAGTAAAAGTCTATGGATTTAAGAAATCAGCAGAAGTCCGTGGACAATTTAAAGAGTCTGCGGACAATTTAAAGAGTCTGTGAACTTTTTAAATTATTTATCAATTCCATAAAAATCCATATACAATACACCCCCTTTAATTCAACTTTATTGTTGCTGACTAAATTCTGTCATCTTTGGGTTTGAACTGTTTGTACCATTTTTAGGAACAAGGGAAAAAGTTGGATGAACTTAAGAGACAAGAAAAGCCTCTAAACTAGTATTACACCAAATTGGCATTTTTATGACAACTCCCAAAACAATAACATTTTTCAGCTGTAACAGTACACCAAACAATTTCAAGTCAGAACTAAATTCAATCAAGAAAATGAAAAACAGTTTCACAAAAAAAATGATACAATAAACTGGATCACCATAAATAGTATCACTTGTAGCGCCATAATCTTCATGGTGATACAATTATTGTATGACTTTGTTTGTGAAAATGTGTAAAATTGTTTGGTGGACTGTTACAGCTCAAAACTGATATTGTTTTGGGGGTTGTTACAAAAATGTCAATTTAGTGTAGTGTAGACATGGAAGCGTCTGCTTATGTGGTCAGTCCTCTCAGTATTAAAAAATACAATAGCTTTTTGGGTTACGATTATTCAGATGTCTCTTCTACTGACTCATTACATTATATCGCTAATACATTTGTTAATCATAGTCGTATTTGTATTTGTCAGGAATCTTTTCGTTAAGACCGAGTAGTGTATAAAGAGTTTCCATTCAGATGGATTTTGGTGAATATAAAGAATGAAATACATTCCAGACTTATAGTAATACATTTGAGGGCCACTGTACATCAATGGGGTACCTACATAAATGCATCTCCACCATGCCAAGAATTTAAGACCAATCCACCGTGCCAAAAGTTTAAGACCAAGTAGTATATAAAGAGGTTTCGCTTAGAAGGATTTTGGTGAATATAAATGAAATGTACAATACATGTTGTGGAATGTTGTAGAACATGGTGGATGTCCACCTCATGCTTTTGAGGTGGCATGACATTAGCTCACATGGGAGCTAGGTGTCATGAGATGGCGACACCATGCAAAGTTCATTTTGCCTTATAAATAGCCTTTGTTTTATTTCACATATGTATGAAAGAATAAGATATATTTCACAGAGAGAAGTTCAGAATAGAGAATGAAAGTTCCATCTCATTAGAGAGATTTCCATGATCACTTTCTCTAGTTAATAACATGTTATCAACACGGAGCTCTAATAAATTGAAATAGTGAACTTTATTTATTAGATCGGAATCCAATTCAAAAACTAGGGTAATGAAATTATTATTCTTTATCTCTTTCCGATCAGAGGAGTTGGATATAAGTAGTTCCTAACTCATTATAATTTCGAGTTATATCGTATTCGTTATCGTTGCAAATAGTTTGATTACTCATTAACTCATGAATAGTATTATATTTTTCATAATTCATTGTATGTGTGTGAATTCATTAAGATTGTGATTATTTTGAATTGTTTTGATTATTTATATGTGACATACACATTCACTTCGATTTGACCTTCGATCACAACGAGATTAGATGCAAGTTTTTTTCGCTCCAATTAACTTTAAGTAATATAATTTTCGATGTATGATCATAATTGATGGATATTTTGTTGATAATTTAAATGTACCACTATCAGTCACAGTTGTGATCACTTGAATTAAACTTTTACAGATGATACATGCATGGATTTGATTGCTTATTCATATATTACAATAGAATATGAGAAAACTACCTAAATAAGATTTTATTTGTTGTCAATGAGGTTTAATGCTTATCACAATTTCTCAATTAATTAAGGATTGTGTAATTTATGCTCATGTTAAACAAACAAGATCAAGGGTTGATATTATTCATTGTTCCCTGTTGGGACTTACCATGGGACCCTTGGGGCCTTAGTTGATGCTAAGGATATAATGACAAATCATAATGCTCGACCATTTGGTTTCATTGCATTTTCAGAAGCAAAATAGCTCTCAAAGAGGTGGTCACTCCGAAAGAAGTAGCCACAATAATCACTCCAGTAGGGGTGATTATGACAATTACTCCAGCAAAGGTGGTTACCCTAGCAGAGGTAGTAATAACACTTACCACAAATAATCCAACGCTCCTACACGAAATAATAATAAAAACTCATGCAAAGAATAATGATATTCCTTCTAGAGATTATATTTTTCATAGATGTGTACATGTGGACATTGGTCACTAAAGAGACAAATATGATGCAAGGGGAAGATAATAGTCACTATTTCTTTCATTCTTAGAATTTGCCCCGATTGCAACAAAAACCGAGAGCTTTACTTTACTCATGGTTTTGAGTTAGTGACTTATATACTGATAGCAACAAACAACACTAAGGATCTTATGGAAATTCATGGTCATCAACATTTTCTGAAGTAAATGTCAATTTTATATGTAAGAAAGATAGAGGTTGAGAACATGCAAAACATAAATACCCCCGAGTATGAGGCAACTCCAGCAGAGGTAGTCATTAGCTAAAGTAATCACCCCAGCAGAAGTGGTTACCACAATGTTACTACATGTATAATACTTATTTTAGAAACCACCTGAAGTGGTCTACAATACATGTTACAGAAAATGAGAATCTCCTTCAAATTTTAACTAAGCTCAAGGATCCATGTCATCGATGAAGTTATATTGGACTACTTGCTTATTTAAATTTCTCATAATTTTTATTACTACGCATGAAACATATGCAATTTACCATATTTTGATTAGCATATTTTTTTTCTTTGACAATATTTTTTTTCTTTGACAATATTTTGATTAGCATATTTTGATTATCATATATTTCTAATTGATAGTGCCACTATCCATAATAACAACTCATAAATTTTTCTAAACACTAACCTTTAAGACACAAAGGGTGTCTATGATAGTTGGACCTATGCAATTTATCGGAAGCCCTAATAAAGGTTATCCCAATCATTGAAGGCTCCGAAAGAGCTCATCTTCTATTATTCAATGACACAGTTATTTATCCAACCTGCGTTATATTTCTGTAGTTCCTGAAGAAACTTGCTTCATGTCAAAAAGTATGCATCACATCTAATGTTGGAAGCCGACAACTTACATTAAAGATATTTTTCGTTAACTTATTGGGATTATACAACCATTAGAGTTGTTGTATCACATGCCATTTTAAACTATAAGTTTAAGGCACGACACACACTCATTGAGACACAAACTTTGCTTTTTTAGCCTTATCGTTTGGGTCATCCTAAATCCATGACATTGTAGAAAACTGTAATGGTTATCCCTTCACACATTCAACTTAACCTACCTAGTGGATACTTATGCATTCCATGTTCACAAGGTCCACTAATCACTAGATCGTATACCCTCAAGATTGCTACTTAGTCATCATCACTCTTACATATAATACAAGATGACATTTGTGGATCAATTCACCATGCAAATGGTTTTTTTTTTTTTTTTTTTTTTTTTTTTTTTATATTACATGGTTTTAATAAACGCTTTCACTAGATGGTCTTATATATATCTTCCTTCCACTCACATGTTTTTGCCAGATTCTAGCATAAATTATTAAATTTAGGGATCAATTCCTAGAACATTGTATCAAGTCTATTCGACTTGATCATACAGTTGAGTTTACTTCACAAGTGTTTCATGATTTTTTTTTTTGCTCATCAACAGGGATTGATGTTGAACATTCAATCCCACGTGTACATCCATAGAATGGTTTGGTAGAATCTCTAATTTGGTGTCTACAACTCATTGCTATACATTTACTATAAGATGTTATTAGACATCGCTTTGGCATTTATGTCGATTTTGACCCACTCTCCATTATCCATTTGATGAGACACTTCTACTGCTAGATTTATTTATTTTCCATTTAATGAGACATTTTCCCACCGTTTGGGAAGATAGGCAAGTTCTTATTAAACACCATAGAGATATGGAACGATGTGAATTATCGTTGAATATTTCAATTTTTTCTATTATGAAAATTATAAATTGATTACTTGTTGCATTTAATGATGTAGTCATAGTAACAAAGTCAAATGTACTAGTTATGAATACACAGTTCGAATTGGTAACTCTGAAGGACAAAGTTCGAATAAGGCTGTCGGTGAATCTTCAACACGCCAAAAGCGTGGTAGACACCTGCTTGAATTTGTATCCCTGAAGGACAAAGTGCAAATAAGACAACTAGTGAATCTACGACACGCCAGAAGCATGGTAGACCCCTATTTGAATTTGTATCCTTGGAGAACAAACTTCGAATAAGACAACTAATGAATATGTTGCACACCAAAAGCATGGCGAACCTATAGGTTCCAAAGATTCCTCCCAAAAAAGGAGAATTAGTACAAATTCATGCCATAATGCTCCCGCCGAAGCAATTCGTGAAACTCCTGTAGAAGTTGTACTAGCTCCAAAAGAAGTTGTATGTGAAGCTCAAAAAGTGGGATTACATAACGCTCCTAAAGAGGTTATGTTTGAAAAATCCATTTTCTCCATAACCCAAAAAGTGATTGTTCATATCCTGAAGTGGCTCATGTATCTGATAATAACGAGATTTCAATATACTTAGGAGAAATGGGAAATCGAATGTAATTGTCATATGATATATTTATATATACAATAGCTACCATAATATCAAAGGGCGATGATATTATAATGATATTGAACCATGTAGCATCTATAAATGTCGATAAAGAAATGATTGGCCAAATAGAAATATGTTATCAAATGGAATTGAGTTCCCTTGAAAAACGTGGTGTATTTGGACCTATAGTACAAACATCTAAACATGTAAGTCTTGTTGATTTCAAATGAGCGTTTGTAAGAATATAAAATGAGATTGTCAGATATAAGGCAAGACTCGTGGCACAAGGGTTCCCGCAGAAACCCAACATTTGGTTTTTTTATGAAACATACCCCGGTTATGATATGACTACATTCCAATATTTAATAAGTTTTGTAGTTTATGAAAACTTGATATGTGACTTATGAATTTCATAACCACTTACTTTATATGAGGATCTAAACACATATATTTACATGAAAAACCCTAAAGGATTTACTTTTCTAGACACAAAAATTTACATAAATATTCTTGAACTATTTATTTTGCTAGACATGGATATTTACGTGAAAATTTCTACAGAACTTACTTTGTTTGAAGCAAACTCCCGAAATACTTATGTAATAAAATTAAGATGTACCTTATACGTACGGTTTGAAACAATCCGAAAGGATGTGGTACAATCATCTTAATGAATATCCGTGTAAGGAGGGTTATACAAATAACTCTGTTTGCCCATTTGTTTTTATAAATAAATCTATTACTGGTTTTGTCATAGCTGCAGTGTATGTAAATGATATAAATCTTATTAGATCTACCAAATACATTGCAAATGTTGCTAACTATTTAAAGAAAAATTTGAAATTAAAGACCTTGAATAAACAAAATTTGTCTTGGCCTGCAAATCGAGTGAAGTACTAGTGGAATATTAGTCCATCAGTCACGATACACTGAAAAATTTAAACGCTTTAATATGTACAAATCTCATCCATTTAGTACACCAATATTTGTCAGATCATTAGATTTAATAAAGATCATATCGATCAAAGGAAGGAAATTATGGGATATTTGGTCCTGAAGTACCATATTTAAGTGTCATTGGTGCATTGTTGTACTTGGCCCAATGTACAAGACATGATATAGCATTTTCTATTAATCTATTAGCAAAGTATAGTTATGCACCTACTCGTAGACATCAAAGTGGAACTAAACACATATTTAGATATTATCGTGGGACAATTGATATGGGCTTGTGTTTATTCATGTGATTTATTTAACCATTCTCACCTAGTTAGCTATGCAAATATAAGTTATATGTCTGACCCCATAAGGGTCTCCCACAAACAGGTTATGCATTTATTGGTTGCAGTGCAGCTATTTCTTGGCGATCTATTAAACAAACTTATTGATCAACCGACTAAAATATATGAGGATAACGTTGCATGCATTGTTCAAATTTAAGATATTTCATCAAAGGAGATTGAACAAGCACATTCCATTAAAGTTCTTTTATCCAAATGAGTTTAAGAAGAACCATGTGATTGAAGTCGAATAAATTAAGTTTAGTGACAACCTTGCAGATCTTTTCATTAAAGTACTTCCCAAATCAACATTTCAGAAATTGGTTTACGAAATTGACATGTGTTGGCTTAATCATCAAAGTAATTAAAGTTTTACTATCATGAGGGGGAGTACCTAGAAATATACCCCCCGGTGTGCATCCAAAAGTATGCTACGAAATCATCTAGAAGTATGCTCCAAAAGCATCCAGAAGTATGCTACAAGATCGTATAAAAGTATATTATATTTGATTTATGCATGTTATACTCTATTTTATTCGACAAGGTTTTTCCCCCTGGGTTTCCCCGTCAAGGTCTTAACGAGACAACATTATGTGCATGGAGCATATTGAAGTATGCAAAATTGGTGGTATAGAAATACATCTCCACTGTGCCGAGAGTTGAAAATTTTCTTTTTCCAAGAAAACATTATAAAAAGTAGGAACAACAATGTAGAGGCACTTGATAACATGATGTTTTTATGAGAACAAATCCCAAATTAGAAACTGCACTTTATCTTTGTCAAGCTTGGTAAAATGCTATGTTGCTTATTGTCAGATAATCTTATTTCAAGATGTTCATGTTCACATACAGACACACATATATTTACTTTGAAGAGATTAATCGGTGATTATAATTGGATGGTTGACATGTGATCAGTTACTATTGAGCCTTTTAGTTGGTCCATTGGCTTGAAGAAAATATCCCTAAAACTTTATGCAGTTGCCATGTTTAAGCAAAACATATGTTTTATTAATATCTCCCACCTACAATTGTGAAATCATGTTAGAGCAGAGTTTCATAAACAAAATGCTAAATTCATATTCTTGCATCAATAAATCCTGTAACTGGTTTTTATGCAAGTACTATTTTCTCGGCTGATGTAAATGAAAGAAGAGAAACGGGAGGGCCGGAGGTTTGGTGGAAGGTGTTAATGCAAGATAAAAGAGTTTGTGTCCAAAATATATATCGTGACCTAGAAGCTGCATAACTGCTCGCTTTACATTTCAATCTTTTGCTAATAAGTCATTAAAAATAATTGTCAAAGTAGATCTCCATGCCAGCTTATTTTCACCATTACTAATACCATTTATCAAGCTAACTTCCACATGAGAATCCTATTAAAGAACCCCTTTGGCGACTCTTGTTGAATGAACAAGGTGCCAAGCTAAAAAACGGCTACATGGCTACATTCATTTGTTTATTTAAATTAGGGTGTGGACATGCTCTATGTGTGCGTATATTCAAGATTTTTTATTTTATTCAAAAAATTCATTAATATGTAAAAATTAAAATTTTAGGGAATTTAAATAAAGATTTCTAAGAAAAATATTCATAAAAAATTATACTTTTAATATTATTAATTAAAACGATTAAAGAATATTATGGAGTAATTTATATAGACATCATAATAAATTTTTGAAATTTATATTTCTTATGTTCTTTTTTTCTACCTTACTATAAATTTGCACGACGATTATTTTTTTCTTGGGTTAACGTATTAGTGTTTGACAGGGTTTTTTTTTATTATAAAGTCTGAAGTTCGAAGCGTAAAACAAGAAAATCCAAATAACCAAAGGTTACACTGTCACTGTTGTAAGGGCCTATTTATAATTTATAGATAATTGGGGTTCTTCAAATAAATTGTGTTATGGGGTTACATATAATTAATCATTGTTTGAGAGATGTTGTTTTTTATTGTAAAAAGTATAAAATGTGGAGGGCAAAATAAGAAATCAAAAAATCAGGTTAAAGACACAATCACAGTTAGTATTCATCCTAGCCTTTTTTTTTTTTTTTTCATCCTAGCCTTCAACCGTCATACAATCCATATTTTAAAAGCGAGCCAAGCCAAAAACGCAGCTAAATGGCTACATTTTCTTTCTTAGTTATCTGATGATACATCAAAATAGATCGTCATCACAGCCCTACACGTGGCAGAAATCGTCCATCATGAGGATCAGGTATCCCAAACATTGGGTCAGTTCATAAACCTAAAAAGGGCAAAACCAATCATAAAAGCCCAAACAGGGCCCGTCAGAAGAAGTCATAACCAAGGTCCAGATCTAGGTCCGAACGAGTTCTCTCATAAAGAAGAGAAACATTGCCTAAGAAAATAGTCATGGAGGGAGTTACGCCTCCACGGATGCCTCTTCATAAAGAAGGTTACGGTTACGAAGAACGACTCCCTCTATTGTGCCTCACATGCTTAAAACACACAGAGAATTAATCGCGACCATTATATAAGGTAAAGAAAACAATCGACAAAGGTGTGCAACTTTAACTGAGTTTGTCTAGATTTACTTCCTTCTCGAATAGAGTTGCTGACTTAATCATCGGAGTGCCTTCGGTTACCAAAAAGGTGGTTTTTGGCAGTCTAACATCTGTTTTGCAGGTTAAACTTACAAGAGGATGGGATTTGGATGCATCAGTTTGGCGGCATCCATGGGGAACGACAAGTTTCCTTTTTGAAAAGAAGATCCTCAGTAACTGATGATACATAAAAACGGTCACACTCCTGAGCCGAACACGTGTTATGATGATCTCAAGGAACTACGGGCCCAAGCATCGGCCCAACACAGATCCAACCCAAGTGGATCTAAGCCCGCTCAACTTCAGTTCGCCAAGCGGACCCGGACTCTCACAGCATGCTAGGCCCACACGTCTCACAACTATCCACGATACCCATAAGTCATCTTCAGGCAAGTATCTCGAGGATTGGTTTCGAACGGGCAACTACTACTGCTCTTTGCTTCCAAATAGGAAGCAAACTCTAGAGTATCTTGCACACAGGGAAACTCCCTTCTACGAATTGCTTTTGGATTGAGAACTATCTCCCACGTATCTAGGAGTGCAGAGCTAACATGGAACTTCCCTTCTACAACATGACTCTTAATTAGAGAGGGATCTCCACGAAGATATCCTCCCTAAACTTCGCCTACGATGGCCTGGTTGAACCAGAAATCCTTGCACTATAAATAAGACATGAGGTTGGTAAGCTAAGGTATGCTACAAATTCCCTGTTACGACATTACACCTTCCTCAGATCCCTGTTTGACTTTAGCATCGGAGTGCCATTGGCCACCCCACAGTGGTCTGTGGCTCACGTGCATTACTCATGCAAGTCAGCAAGAACATGGTAGAAGTAGGGAGCGAAAATCGACTGCATCAGTTTGGCGCCGTCCGTGGGGACGACATAGTTCTTATATTACACTAAACGTCGTCTCCTACCAAATCCCAGAGACACCAGGTCACGCAACAACGAACCAGGGGACACGTCCAACGCTCCGATTGTCCCTATACTAGCTTCTTCCATGCACGAACAACCTATTCACGCCCCTATACCAACGGCAGTAACATCGGACCCCGGAATCGAGGTGTTGACGACTCAAATACAGCAGATAATCAAGGCGGTGGAAATGCTTACACGATAGAATCCACCCGTTGCTAATGGAGACCAGGCACAACACGGAAGACTCAACAAAACATCAAAGAAGCCAGGGCAGGAAAGCTAAATCCAAATTGGGAAGGACCTTATAGAGTTGCTAAGGTTAACAGGCCAGGAACATACTAGCTAAAAGACGCCGACGACGATGGGTTAAAACGACCATGGAATGTAGAACATCTCAAAAAGTATTATCAATAAAAAATTTTGATTTTGCCAAAACTTCCATTGATGTCCGTTACAACCCTCGTTAACCTCGGTTACGATTAGACTCGAACATTCGCCCAAAGCCTAATCCGTTCCGTGCGGGTCACAACGGCTGAGGAAGTGGGAGTCTAGTCAGCGCTTGTCCGCTGATGACGACAACTCGCCAAGGGATCATTGCTCTCAATGCAGACGATGATCGCCGAATTAGCTCGGTAAGCTTAGTCAGTTCGCGACTGATGTCGACCGTTTCTGGTGCCCAAGCCTAATCCGCTCTGCGCGGGTCACGGCGGTTGAGGAAGTGGGAGTCGAGTTAGTGCTTGTCCGCTAATGACAACGACTCGCCAATGGATCATTGCTCTTAATGTAGACGATGATCGTCGAATTAGCCAGGTAAGCTTAGTCAGTTCGCGACTGATGACGACGGCTTCTGGTGCCCAAAGCGTAATCCACTCTGCGTGGGTCACAATGGCTGAGGAAGTGGGAATCTCGTCAGCGCTTGTCCGCTGATGACGATGACTCACCAAATGGATCATTGCTCTCAATGCAGACGATGATCGCTGAATTAGCCAAGTAAGCTTAGTCAGTTCGTGACTGATGACGACGACTTCTAGTGCCCAAAGCCTAATCCGCTCCTCGTGGGTTGTGATAGCTGAGGATGTGGGAGTCTAGTCAGCGCTTGTCCGCTGGTGACAACGACTCGCCAAGGGATCATTGCTCTTGATACAGACAATGGTCGCCGAACTTACTAAGCAAAGGTTAATCAGTTCGAAACTGATGACAACAGCTCCCGACATGCAAAACCTAACCCGCTCCGCGGAGGTCACAACGACTGAAGGAATGGAGGCAAAAGTCAGCGCTAATTCGCCAACATTGAGGTAGTCATTGCAGAAATGACTGAAAGAATTTGGTCAACTCTTGACCAACGACGATTCCCGCTGATCAACCCCTAATTTTCCGCGACAGCAACACCACAACAATATATTTGAACAAACAAATTCGGCATGATAGCACAAACACTACAGTCTACATAGCAACAAAAGCAAATACGATGATGCAAGGTAGTATAGTACTTTCATTCAAAAGAGAAAACATGTCTACATGATATTCGCCCAAGAAGGGAAAATATGTGGAGACCAACTTGTGGCACGAGGCTGCTACTACGTCGCACTGAAATAGATAGAGTGCTCCCAGATTCAGCTACATCATGCAGAGCAGCATGACCAAGTGCAAGGCCAAAAGACGAAAGATACAACATTTTCGAGCGATACAGGAGCAGTTAGCTCTCCTGCTCAGCGAGTCATAATGGAAATGGCAAGGTTTACTCTTCAGTGACCTTTGTAACGCTTCGATAGTCCACTAAACGATCCACGAAAGCTATCTGAATTCACTTCGAGGCCAAGATCAGTTTATCTCCATCAACAGTTAGTTTGCTTTAAGTTGTTGGTTTCCATTTTCGTAGTCAATACTAAGTTTAGAGTTTTTAAGAGACTTATGTGATTCGCAATCATTTAAGAAATAAAACAAGAATTTCATAAACAAACTCAATTGATTGTTGGAAAGATGTAACAACAAGCACCTTGAAGCGGATACAAAGGATACATACTACGAACGCCCTAAGGCACACAAAAAAGGCTACATATTGCAAATGTCCAGAGGCGGATACAAAGACTGAGCACTATAAGCGTCTGAATACAATGCGAACTATTGTAAAAATACTCGCTTAGACAATTCTGCTATGAACAACATCCGCCGAAGACTTGCAAACCCTCTGATGCAAGCAATCTGCAAATGACAGCAAAGGTAAGAGAATGGGAGAGCTCGATACCTTCCCAAGATAAAGAAGAAGTTGGCAGTAGGGATTGAAAGGCTGAGCAGTCAGGTTGCTCCATCAAATCACTCCAGGAAAGTGATCGTACAATGGCGTTGTAGACCTCACGACTAGCTGCTGATTTCCTCAAGAGACATCCCACCATCTATCCAACCTTCTCAAAGGGCTTAGAAAAAGGAAGATGAGGATGGCCACAAGCAACGACGTAGTTACGATCTCACAGCTTTGTAAAGAGATACCATTTTCACATATGCGATGGCAGGTGTGACTGAGAACTAACACACCCGGAGACATTGCACATCAACCAACACTTCGATCAACCATCCGTCATCAACGGGATCCAAGCACACAAAGACACAAGTGGTAAGGTGTAACACCAAGGCATCTCCCTTGGTAAGAAATCCGCACTACTTCTCCGCAATATAAGAAGAAATTACGAGACCTCAACAGATCAACTACGTGCCCACCCATATCAGGTGACCATGCATAACAACAACTATCTCTATGCCTGATCGACTAAAATGTCAGAACATTCGGAGACTCTAGAGACAGATAATCAACTTCAACCTTTGAAAAACCCAAAGCATTTTCCTCAGCATTTGGAAAACCCAAAGCATATTCTCCAAACAAGAACATTACAGGAAATAAACTCAACAAAAAATGGTGCCTACAACGATTGGAAAACACCATTATATAGACATAGTGGTTCACCAAACTAGCACTCAGCATTAAGTGCTAGGCATTGAATGCCGTATGGGAAAATGGAAGACGACGGTTCCCAAGGAAACTGCAAAGATCACGTCAATCAATTAATGGCGCTGCATGCAACCCCATCAATTGAGGGGGAGCAACCTATATACTCAAACATCACGCACCCTACACCATACACGTTTCACCGCGTGATCTACGCCTTACACGTAACGCACCACGCAGGAAACCCTAGCCCTTCCTTTGCGGGCCCATGGGCCCAACCTGTTATTCGAATAACACCTTGTCGCATGCTTGGAACAAGCACTCAAGGATCCTAGTCAACTTTGACGTACGGACTTTATCACTCGCTGAGTTAAGGTAACTTTGTCCACACCATGAACCACTAGGTTCGTACGCCCCTCAGCAGGCCGAACCTCTGGTCAAACCAGGCAAGCTTAGTTAGCCAACACTGATGAGAATAGCTTCTGGTCCACCCCGACACCTAGTCTGCTTAGTACAGGCAATGACGATTTAGGAAGTGGAAGTCTAATCAGTGCTGCCACGCCTGGTGACGACGACTTGCCAGGGGTCACTGCCCCATTCGTGGTCAGTGTTCACCGAACCTAATTAGGTAAGCCTAACTGGTGACGACCAACAACGAAAGCTTCTGATCAAAACCTGGACTTGTAGCCCCCATTGCGAGGGTGTAGATAGTTCGTAAGGTGGGAGCCTAATCATTCCTGAACTGATTCTGATGGCTCGCCACCAGACCACTGCTTTTTAGCGTGGCCGCCAAATCACCAAATCTACACTTGTAGCCCACGCTACGAGGGTGTAGATAGTCTAAAAGGTGGGAACCCAGTTAGCCACTACCTGATTTCGACGATTTGCCACGGGACCACTGCTTTTCAGCGTGGCCGCCAAACCCTCCCAAATTTGTATCAGGTGTAGATAATTTGGATGGTGGGAGCCTAGTTAGTCCCGAACTGATTCCGATGGCTTGCCACGAGACCACTACTCTTCAGCCTGGTCGCCAAACCTTTACTCCCAGAATTTGTCGACCACTTTGCTCGGTCATAAATAATTTGGAAGGTGGAAGCCTAGTCAGTCCCGAACTGTTTTCGATGGCTTACTACAGGACCACTTCTCTTCAGCCTGGTCGCTAAACCTTTACTCCCCGAATTTGTTGACCGCTCTACTCGGTCATAAATAATTCGGAAGGTGGGAACCTAGTCAGTCCAGAACTGATTCTGACGGCTTGCCACGGGACCACCGCTATTCAGCCCGGTCGCCAACCTTTACTCCCCGAATTTGTCGACCGTTCTACTCGATCATAAATAATTCAGAAGGTGGAAGCCTAGTCAGTCCCAAACTGATTTCGACAACTTTCCACGGGACCACTACTTTTCAGCTTGGTTGCCAAACCTTTACTCTTCGAACCTATCGACCGCTCTACTCAATCATAAACGATTCGGAAGGTGGAAATCTCAAACAGCTCTCCACACGACCTCCGTTCTCCCTCAAGACTGCGGACGTAAATATGAGCTCAGCTGGGTCAGCGCCTTCACGTTCAAACGGATTGACATCCTAACATTAGAAAAATGCCACTCATCTTGATACAAGGATAGTACAACCAGTGCCCAGATAAAAGCTAATTAGGACGCCAACCCGAGCTTACAATGTCTGACTCAGTGCAAACGCTCTGACACGTACTTTCGGCCACCACAGCATGCCCGCGGCAACAACTACAGCCAACCAGTCAGACAAACAAGAAAAAGCTCAAGCAGCTTACCTATGGGACAGGACACAATTCAGGTGACTCAACCCCCATTTAAACTGTTTGCAACATGCCCACTATTGGACATAACTACGCAGCAATGACCCCGAGTCATTCACAATACAAAGCGAACAAGCTCTCTGCCGCAGACAGACCAGACAACGTCCTATTGATTCAACCAGCCTATGCCAAAGTAAGACGACAAGGGAAAACAAAAAACTTGCAATAGAGACGCCAAGTATGAAAAGAAGAAAATTGTTTTCCTTAATGGTCAAGACAAAAAGTGTACAAACACACAAAGTTTGTTCCTAATCAGGAGAAGGTACAGAAACGAAAGAGCTAAGCCTAGGAGGAACAGGGGCAGAAGTTGCATCTGTATGTGCTTCGACTTGGACGTTAGGGATCAAACTATCCTCCTCGCCCGACGACTCAGAGGTAACAAACAAGTCCACATATGACATTTTCTTGTAGCGGCTAAGATCTTACTCCAGATGCTCCTCCTTCATCAGAGCCAACAGTTCCAATTGGCCATGAACAACCCAGCGAAACTCACATTTGCCTTGTTCCTAGAGAAGCTCTTTCTCTCGCACAATAAGGTCACACTCCAGTAGCTCCAACTTGCCAGTTAGCGCATCGACCTGAGACTGCTTTATGGCCAGACTGCACTTCACAACACTGAGTTCATGCCATCTCAATTCGAGTTAGTCCTCGGCCTTCCTCGCCTCTCGAGCATAGAACTCTACATCGGATTCCAACTGTTGCTTTTCAGTAGCCCAGTCAGCTTCCTTCGAAGCGCTCTCTTCAGCAACAGATTGCAACTTAGAGTGTGCCTTAGCCATAGCTTCCTGTGCAAACTCGACCTCTAGGCGGAGCCGACTCAACTCCTGCTTAAGTCTGTCCCTCTCGGACACCGCCTCGGTTAGACTTTGCTCAAGGTTCTCCTGACGAGCCCTCTGAGCCTCAACGGCCATGGTTGATTGATCCAACCGCATCTCTTCGGCCTGCTTCTTAAGCCGTTCAATTTCATGGAGTGCATCAGAATACAGCATTTTCACGTGCAAGAAGACACGCTCCAAAGTATACACTCTCTTGCGAGCCACCTCTACTTCCGTCCTAGCAACGGTCGCGTGGCTCATATGAGACATACCAAACATAGGATACTTCAAATCCTTGTCCACACGCTCTGCCAGCGTATTCTCCTCGGATTTTGGAGCGTGGTCCTTCAGCTCGCTGTGACGCCTGCTTATATGCTTCCTCGAAGCATACTCAACATCCACTTCTTGATGCCAGACATGTGAGCTCATATTCACCAAGTCCGGTGCGAACGAACTTATCTGTGCATCAGAATGAAGCTTCCCCTGATCAGGAATTATTCCAGTGTCGCCCTTCACGGTTGCCACCATCCTCAGACTCTCCTCCGTGGCTTTTCCCTTATCAAGAACGGCCGACCCTTTATTGCAAGACGACCCAACAGGATCTGGAGGCAGAGGAGGGACCGAAGTATCCATAGGACCTTCCAATGGTTCTACTTGTGGCCTAGAACGAGACGATGAGCAATGCAAACTACAGGAGACACGACCGATACTATGGCCACTTTCAGGCGAGTCAACGGTGGGATGATCAGATTCCACCACCTCAGGCGAATCTTCAACAGAGCCCTCTACCAGAGCGACCCCACGGGAATCAGCACCAGCGGAAGCCGCCGCTGCAACCCGCACCAGACAGTCATTCAAAGCCTCAACCTGCGCGTCACTAAAGTTCGACCCGTCAGCAATTCCCGCCAACCGCAGATAATATTTCTCCAAGCCAGGAACATTAATTTCTGCCTCAACAAGCCTGGCGGACTCGCTCTCCTCTCTCACCAAAGCGGGTCGTGCTGAAGACGGTCCAGTCCTAACGTGAGGTTTCTTCCTCACAAAGGAAGCAAGCGTCTCAGATGGATCCTCTGCACCAGACAGGACGAAAGTCTTGGTCCTAGCAACCTTTCTCTTCCTGGAAGGGGCCCCACCTTTCAGCTTAATGTGTGACTCTCGATGCAGAGTGGGGGCAACGTGCCAATTGTCTCACAGCCCACTGCGAACAAAATTGGAAACTCTTATGATATCAATCGCCTCCCTTTTTTCCATGACACGAAATGCCTCCATGGTGGTTTGCTTCTCTAAGGTAAGAGGATCAGTGGGAAACCTTTATGCAAAAGAACACAGACAATGATCACTCAGACCGCTATCAAGCACATCAAAGTCACATGAAAGGAGTTGAACTTACGAAGCGGCCTGAACTGTCGCTCAAGCGAACGACCCTTACACCGGAGATATTTTGAATCAGCAGGGGCTAGAAAATAGTTCTTCTGCTAGAACTTGAAATCATCCAGCAGGTTAACAAAGCAATTCAGTGACTTCATCTTGCAAACAACATTGCTGTGTAGTCGAGGAGCGGTCAGCAATTGAATCACCCGCGGGGTCACACTAATGCCAGCCTCCTTAACACTGAGTAGAATCATGAGAATGATCTTGTACCCGTTGGGTCCCAACTGAGCCGGAAAAATCCCCAAGTAATCCAAGAACTCCCAAATCACATCTAGAACCAGGAAACGCACTCCAGTTTTAAGAATCCCCCGATGTAAATAGATGAAATCGCCCAGAGGCGACATTGGCGTCTGGTCACCCTTCAGAAGATACAATGGCAACTCTTCAGGAACTCCAAATTTTGTATGAATTTCAACGAGACCAGGCTCGGACAGCAGCATGTCTTCAAAAATTCTAGGCCCTTAACCAGAACAACATCATCGAGAAGGTTTTCTCGAGCCATGAAGAAGACGAACGACTTTCAGAACAATATCTTCAAAAGCAAGTAAAGCAGAAGGGTCAGTCTCAACACTGCGGATGACCTATATAGAGGATAGGTTCCTGCCTTTTTTTCGCCGAACCAATGCACGCCCAATTAATGTAGCGTGTGGCTCAAGCAACGATTCAGATTCAATCATCATGAGTGTCGCATCCCTTCAAGAGATGACTTAGCAAACCAATGTGACGACCCACTAACTCGGGGGGAGTAGCTGATGATACATAAAAACGGACACACTCCTGATCCGAGCACGTGTCATGATGATCTCGAGGAACTGCGAACCCAAGCATCGGCTCAACACAGATCCAGCCCAAGAGGATCTAAGCCCATTCAACTTCAGTTCGCCAAGCGAACCCAGACTCTCACAGCATGCTAGACCCACACGTCTTACATCTATCCACGATACCCATAAGCCCTTTTAAGGCAAGTATCTAGAGGATCAGCTTCGGACGGGCAACTACAGCTGCTATTTGCTTCCAAATAGAAAGCAAACTCCAGAGTATCTTCCACACAGGGAAACTCCCTTCTACGGATTGCTCTTGGATTGGGAACTATCTCCCGCGTATCTAGGAGTGCAGAGCTAACATGGAACTTCCCTCCTACAGCACGACTCTTAAATAGAGAGGGATCTCGACGAATATCTCCTCCCTAAACTACGCCTACGATGGCCTGGTTGAACCAGGACTCCTTGCACTATAAATAAGACATAAGGTTGGTAAGCTAAGATACGCTACAAATTCCATGTTACAACATTACACTTCCTAAAATCCCTTTCTGACTTTAGCATCGGAGTGCCATCGGCCACCCCACAATGGTTTGTGGCTCACGTGCGTTACTTGTGCAGGTCAGCGGGAACAAGGTTAAAAGCAGGGAGCGAAAATCGATTGCATCAGTAACAAAACTCACTAAATTCTGATCAATGATCAAGAAGCAGATGGAATACTCTAAAGACCCTCAACCCAACAACAATCACAGTAACCCTTCTACCGGCGACATACATTGCCAGCAGCTCATGATCAAGACCCAACAATAACCGCCGGGTCAATTGCGCCTGACGGTCAAAATCCACAGCATGTAGTAACATTGACAACCTAGACATCCGGCGATGTTGCTATGTACCCTCGGTTAGAATTGCTCATGACCCAAATGGATCGCATGATGAAGATGATGGAGAAACTCACCCAAGAGCGCACTCAGTCAGCCGACCCTATCCAAGCGCCGCCCCAGCAAAACTCTGCTAACGGAGCCCGAGAAAGCAACGAGGTTCCTACAGAACCTCAATAGGGGAATCTCAAAAGCAATGAACCTCCCTAAGATAAGACACCATAGAGTGACGAAACACCTGCAAAAATCCCATTCAGGATCGGAGTCACAGATCATAATGTATTGCACGAGCTAACCAGACCACCATTTTCTTACACCCTCATGATAACTCCTATGCCGAAGAAGTTCACCTCACCAAAGTTCGAGGTATATGATGGCACCACCGACCCAACATACTATTTGCGACATTTCCATCACATGATGGTGTTTAAGGTAAGTATGAAATCCATTTTATGCAGAATGTTTCCAACTAATCTTACCTTTATAGCAATGAGTTGGTTCAACAACTTACCACCAAGATCGAGAGGCTCCTTCCAGGCACTAGCCACCGCCTTTACACAAGGTTCATCGGTAATCAGTGGATGAGGAAAGGACCACACTACCTTCTCCACATCAAACAGAAGCTTGAGGAGAAGATAAGGGAGTACATTACTCGTTTCACTAAGGAGCTGACAATGTTCGACAGATGCAGCAATGACACGACCACCGCTACTTTCACCATTGGACTGAAAAGATGACCCTTTTTTAATGCTCTCAACCTAGAACCCCAAAAAACATGGCGATTCTGTTGAAGACGGCCCAAAAACACATTTATCTTGAGGAGATGATAGCTGCCAGGAAGAAAAATGATCATGAAAGGGAAGGCCACTCGAAGAAGTGGGAAAGGATGGAGGAAAAATGAAGATATGACAGACCCCGGGAAGATAACATTCAGTCAAAGAGACATCGGACCAATGGGAGGCTTGAATCCAACCAACAAGAATTCGGAAAGCTGTAGTCGGCAAGGCCCAGAAATGAGTGAGTAACAAGTATGGTGAAAAATACATACAAACCATACACGACCTAGAAAACGAGTTGAGCTAATATATTGGAATACATGGAAAAATGGGAGGACGTCAATTGATCACTCAGAATTAGAGGAGACCCAGAAGGGAGAGATAAGAGCAAGTATTGTTCCTTCCACAAGGATCACAGGCACGATACCGAAGACTACTACAATCTAAAAGATGAAATTGAGCATTGGGTTCAAAAAGGGCGACTCAGAATGCCAGACAAGCAACCCAAAGGAAAAGAAAATATAGACGCTATTACGGGATCAAAAGAACAGCCCAGGGAACTGATATACGCTCTACACTGCATAGCCGGAGGGAGCAAACAATCAACCCAACTGCAGAAGCAACCGGGAACAACTCTCACTCAAGCTGATCTATATCGAAGTAGGAGCATTAACGCCGTCAAACAAAACTAGACAAACTAATATACCGATTCACGACAAAAAACATATAGAAGTTTGCACTCCAAATAGGGATCAACCAACTAACACAGTTCGAAGACCCTACTGACATATGCAAGCTCGACCCGTATTACCAACGACGAAATTGACTACAACAGATTCGATTAGACCTTGGCAGTTGGCGCTGATGTGAGCATGATTGGACAATTTAGTGCTGATGTGAGCATGATTGGACAATTTGGTGCTGATGGGAGCATGATTGGGCAATTCATCATTGCTCAGTTATCAAATTAGGAAGCACCCTGAGTCCATTAGCTACAATAACATATTCAACGATCGACGAGACGCAACAAACAAGTTAAACCAATAACAAATCCAACGGCTTGAAGACATATTCCAAGATGATGCGGAACAAGGACGTAACCCTCTAACAACACAAGGATCGACATCGAGCAAAGGTCAGAATAATGAAATGAACCTTCATGAGAGGATTCTACAACCTAGCATAGCTATTTGAAAATAACGACCACTAGGGTTTGTCAAAATACCCAAAAAAGGAATATCAATAACGTTATAGTTCAAAATCTTTGTCTTGTGCACGAACAACAAAATCAAGGCATTAAAGCTCCATAATATGGAGCAATCGACATATCACGCCAAAAAAGACCAGGACACGAGTCAGATATACACAATAAACTTCTAGTCTGATCAATCACGAAGTAAAAGTTAGACGAACAAGCCAACTTACTCATAAAAAAATTCGGGTTGACTAATACCTCGAACCAATGAAGTAAAAGTTGGACGAACGAGTCAACTTATTCATAAAAGCATCAGATCGACTAAGACGTCGAACCAACGAAGTAAAAGTTGGATGAACGAGCCAACTTACTCATAAAAAATTTGGGTAAACTAATATGTCGGATCAATCAAGTAAAAGTTGGACGAACGAGTCAACTTATTCATAAAAGCATCGGATTGACTAATACGTCGAACCAACGAAGTAAAAGTTGGACGAACGAGCCAACTTACTAATAAAAACTTCGGGTCGACTAATACGTCGGACCAACGAATTAAAAGTTGAATGAAAGAGTCAACTTACTAAAACAAAAACTTCGTGTTGACTAATACGACAGACCAACGAAGTAAAAGTTGGACGAACGAGCCAACTTACTCATAAAAACTTTGGGTCGACTAATACGTCGAACCAACGAAATAAAAGTTGAACAAAAGAGTCAACTTACTAAAATAAAAACTTTGGGTCGACTAATACGTCAGACCGACGAAATAAAAGTTGGGACGAAATTGCTAACTTACTTGTAAAAATTTTTGGATCAACTAATACGTCGAACCAACGAAGTAAATATTGGACAAACGAGCCAACTTAAATATAAAAAACTTCGGGTCAGACCAATGAAATAAAAGTGGGGACGAAAAAGTCAACTCATATACTTCAAGTCGACTAAGATGTCGAACCGACGGTGTAAAATTCAAGATGAAAAAGTCAACTTACTCAAATAAGCTTCGAGTTAATTGACACATCAGAAAGAACGAATAAAGTCGACCTACTTCGGGTCAACCAACGCGTCAAACCAACGAGGCAATGACGAACGAGTCAACTTATTCAGCCCTATACATCGGATCAAGAAATTCAAACATGATTCAAAATTTAGCCGTAAAGGCCCTCTGACCGATCAAAAAGTCGAACTAGGAAACAAAAACTGGAGATACACAATACAACCCACTTCAACAACTTCGACTGACCTAGAAGTAAAAAAGTATGAGTCAATTCACATGCTATGACACATGCAATGAGTCAACACACATAGCCCAAGTCGAATTACGACTACGAAGGAGAAACATGCAAACAAGAATACCAAAAAGGAAAATTCTTTTCATTGATAAAACTATTCTATTACATCCGATAAAGAATGTAAAAAAATGGAAGATAAAACGAAGGCAATCACAACATCGCTGACGACATCATCTGATGGCGAAGGGCAGTCGCATCAATAGCAGGAGGGGACGAAGCTTTCTCTTCGAAAGGAAAAGGAAGCGATGGTTCTTCAACCACTGGATCATTTGGAGGGCCTGGAACACCTTCTTCACTGTCTTCATCTTTGAAAACTTGATGAACCAAGTGACAATATTTGGATAAATCAACACCAAGCGCCTCGATATAGTCAAAAAGTTTAATCTGTCCATCAACAACTTGCTTCCAATCTATCGCCTCCACGATGCAAAGCCTGTCCTTGATGGCAACAAGTTCGTTCATAGCCACAATAAGCCGTCCCTCAGCGGTGATAAGCATCGCGGAAGTATCTGCCTTGACCTCGTCAAGCGCAGCTGTTAACCGCTCCACCCGTTTCTCAACAACATTGCAATTAATGGACTGCTCGACCATGGCACACATAGCCTCATCATGAGCTGCCTTCTCGGTAGAGAGCTCCCTCTCCACGTCGTGCAAACGCGCACAAACCCCATCCAAATCGGTCTCAAAGGCTCGAGCTCAACTACGGACTTATCCCGTGCACCCTCTGCCTAAATCAACAAGGCTCGAGCAACCACAACTGCTTTCTTCTGTTCTGATCATTTGTTCTTCCATGGTCAACTGCAAATCCCTCCGCTTGTTAGGAATCCAGAAAGACCTCACTATCTGACTACCTCGCAAGTCGAAGTAGCCAGAGTGGATAGAAGCATAAAACCAGTCTCGCGACCAACCCCTGATATCATTGTTAAGATTACCAAAGCATGCAGGAGAACAAAAAAAATCAAATGTTCTTGGTCACCAACAGACCAACCACCGAGTGCAAAGTCCTAAAAGTCAAGGGAATACCAGAGAGAATCCTGCATGTCAATTCATACACAAAAATGACTTTCATACTGTTTGACGCGAACAAAAGCCACTTGCTGAGGTGGCATGCCCGGTTACTAAGCAATGAAAGATAGTGTAGATTCGCCAACAAAAAGGCATACATAGCATTATATATATATAAGAAGCTCATATTCATAAATTTTTTTATTGAGCTTCTAACGACTTTTTACTAAAAAAAATTCAATATATGCGCGGGGTCAAAACCGAGTTAAGAAAGGATAAACACACCCTCAAACCCAACTTAAGCACGAAACCCAGTTTCTAAATATGAAAATATATTTATAATAGAACTCACATAAACGAACCATAGTCCAATGCTGAATAACGGATCTAAGTATGAAATGAAAAATGGAGTTTCATGCCTTATGAGAATTTGATCAAGTTCTTAACAAACAAATTTGTTGACTTGAGATTCATGAAACATCCAAAGTGATGAAGTCATCCAAAAACCTGAAATCAAAGCTTAATTTGAAAAATATGCGCGGAAATCCACAATATTCAAAATGATTTCGCAAATGATCAAACTAGGAACCCGAATACTCACTAAAGACCAATGTCTTCAGAATATAGACTAGACAAAAAAATACTAAATGATGCATGGATCTAACCTAAAAATAATCAGGGTTTAATGAGGAAGACAAACCCCGATAGACTTCCTAAGGTACTCAAACCTAAGGGCATCTAAGGTTTTGGTCATGATATTTGCTAGTTGATCTTTAGTCTTTACAAATTACATAGAAATCTCTTTGTTATCAACAAGCTCACGAATAAAATGATATCAAATATCAATATGGCTCTCACATAAGTGGAAACCATAACCCTCCAACCATTAGGACCATCTGAGCAGGAGGGATGCCCAGAAAGTCTAAATACGCCAAGAATAATCTTGGAACTGGAAATCGAAGGCCGGATTGAAACATGCATGGATAGAGTGCAATATACCCATTCCTTAGATGACAAGGACCATCGCTCTACCGGGGCAAAATGATCTCAAGGTCGGACGACAAAGAGTAGTCGGAGCGAACATTGTCCAACGTCACCTGAGAAACCTTATTGGGAGAGAAGTGAGCTTCTCAAGCAGCAAGCTGCTCACCGTTCAGTAAATCGCCGACAAGCATAGCGGAGGAACAAAAAAGCAAGACAAACGAAGAAAGAAAGAAGAGATAACCTTAATTTCAAAGATAGCGTAAAGAGGGAAACAAACCTGCCATGCCCCCTTTATAGAGCCAAACAACGAAGGGATTGCTCATGGGACGACGTGCGGGATATGATGGCTAAGTGAAATCCAAAAAATGTGTGTGAAAACGAACAAATGAGCAAGAAATCAAAACACCAACTCACCAAAAAATTAATGCGAGGCAATGATGGAATCGAAAGTCCAACTGTCACGAAGATAGTGGCCACGTCAGCATACCCACTAACTGAGTGGGGGAGTAGTTGATGATACATCAAAATAGACCTTCATCACAGCCCTACATGTGGCAAAAATCGTACATCAGGAGGATCAGGTATCCCAAAAATCGGGCCAGTTCATAAAACCCAAAGAGGACAAAACCAATCATAAAAGCCCAAATAGGGCCTGCCAGAAGAAGTCATAACCAAGCTCGAACGAGTTCTCTCATAAAGAAGAGAAACGTTGCCTAATAAAATAGTCGTGGAGGGAGTTATGCCTCCACGGACGCGTCTTCATAAAGGAGGAAATTGTTACGAAGAACGTCTCCTTTCATTGCCCTCACATGCTTAAGTCACGCAAAGAATTAACCGCAACCATTATATAAGGTAAAGAGAACAATCAACAAAGGTATGCAACTTTGACTGAATTTTGTCTAGATTTACTTCCTTCTCCAACAGAGTTCCTGACTTAAGCATTGGAGTGCCTTCAGCCACGAAAAAGGTGGTTTTTGGCACTCTAACATCTAATTTGCTGGTCAAACTTACAAGAGGATGAGATTTGGACGCTTAAATCATTATTATATATTTCACAAAAACTATGTTATTGGGATTCAGAAATCAAACAAAAATAATAAATGAGTTCAAGCAATTCAATAAAAAAAGGAAATCCAACCAACCCAAAATTGCAAACATTCCTTTTATCTGATTTGCTGCGATTGTTCAAAATGTCGCTCCCATGTTACTCAGCGGCGTCCTCATTGAATGGTTCTCGATAGGGTATTCACTATCTCCAAAGCGTACACTATCCCCCTCTCCAATATGACGCTCATAAAAAATTTAAGTTTCCTGTGTCGTTTACCAAACAACCTTAAAGTTGTGTTTTTTGCATAGACATGTCTAATTGAACACCAATGAACTTCTTTGTATACACATCTTTGTGATTCTTGTAAATGTGGAAAAAAATAAATAAAAGGTTTTTGTTTTGTGTGTGTAACAAATATATGGGTCATCGTTGTTGTTGTTGGTTTTGGAACCCACAACCTCTTAATAGGGTCTTCCCTCGTTACTAAGGATAGACCATATCCTTTATTTAATTGATTTTTTGGTCAAACTCAATCACTTTGTGTTAGGGCTCTTATCGACCCATTTTATATTTTTCAAGCAAAATTCCTTTTATATCACATACATGTTCATTAGAACATGAGTTACATTCATTTTCTCACATGTTTGTTAGATGCATCATTTTCCCTACAAGAAAGATCGAGGTGGAAAACCAACAAAAGATTTACAATTGGATAGCTCTCGTAAGTAGAGTTGCAAATTGTTCATGTTGGGCGGAGCTTGAGCCCTACCGAAGGTAGGTATACATATGCCCATACCCAATTGGGTATAAAAATCTAACCGAAGACCAAAACCATGTAGATTTTGTAAAGCCATGACCGTCTTAGGTAGTTTGGGCAATTCAGACTGGTCAGGTTTATCCATTATGTGTTCAAATATAACGTAATTAACTTGAACTAGAAGTAAAAAAAAACTAAATTAAATATCACTACAAAAATTACACCTCTTAGAAAAATAATCAACTTACTACTGAGCAAAGGGAATTGTTATGCTCACCCTACTAAAATCCTTTTCTCGCCCTAGTCTATAACCACCCTAGTAAAAATCCAATTTCCTTTTCCCACTCTATTACGACAACAACAACAAGCTCAAAATAAAACTTCTTCTCACACCCTACCCAGTGTTCTAAAACTCTTTCTAGGCTGGCGCTAGGCGGCTGGGAGCCGCCCAGACGGGTTGCGCGGGCTAGGCGGCAGCCTAGGCAGTTTATTTATTTATTATTTTTTAATTTTCAATTCAGAAAAATTAATACTTTTTTTAAAATACATTTTGCATATGTATCTTGGCATTGAGTTGGAAGTAATTTAATGTTATTATGCTTAACTTTTATAAATTATAATTTATAATATAGAAAAAAATTGCCTAGTTCCCCGCCTAGGCCTCTGGGTGCTAGTCCCCTACTTGCTGCTCGCCTACCGCCTAGTGATTTTTAGAGCAATGATCGTACCTCTCACTGCTCACCCTCCCTCATCTCTCATCTCTCATATCTTTTCCCTCTTCCCTGTCAATCCACCATAGCCACCACCCACTTCTCTCATCCTCTTTATAAACCACCCACTACCACCACGCCCTCATTTTCCCTCCAACTTTATCTGTAATCAATCTTGACCGCCGCCACTGTTGATCACCTCTCCTCTTATCGCTACCACGATCTCTCTCATCTTTTCTTTCTCTAACCACCTTCATGCTTCTTTTTCTTTGATTAATAAAGGGGGAGAAAAAGGGTGTTTATGGTTGATTGACGGATAAAATTTAAGGGAATGTGAAGAAATAAAATTGAGAGAGGATAAGAAGAAAAACGTAAATCTTTAAAAAATAAAATCGACAAATACATATCAACTTTTAACCTTAAAATTGACTTTTTTCGGCTTTCAATTGATTTTAACTTGACTCACATACTATTGACAAACACATATCGATTTTGAAATTGCAAAGCAATGACCAGTTATCGATTTTCGTTGTTGTGAAATGATCCTTATAACCCAACTCTGAAAAAAAAAACTTATTGAACTCAAAAAATACCCACCGATTTAAAAATTGCAATCAATGGGCACGTATCAATTTCGTTGTTGTGAAATGATCCTTAGTACCCACTTTTGGAAAAAAAAAACTTGAATTCGACAAATATCCATTGATTTCGAAATCAATGGAAACTTATCGATTTTCTTTAAGCCAAATCTAGTTTACTAAGAATGGAAGGTGGATGAGTCTCTATCTCCTTTATTTCTTCACAGAGTGAGGTGGAATGGAAATGGCAGCATATCGATTTACTGAGAAGGGATGGTGGCTGAGTCTCTCTCTCATTTTTTTCTTCTTCATCATTTACAATCTTATTCTTCTTGATTTACATAGAGGTGGCGTTGAAGAGAGGGCGGTGGCAGTTGCGATTGATTTATAGAGAGAGGGTGAAAGAAAATGAGATTGTGATGGTGGTTGGTTTACATAGAGGAGGATGAGAGAAGTGGGTGGTGGCTATGGTGAATTGTTAGGGAAAAAAGAGGGTGGGTGTAAAGTGGTGGCTACAGTGGATTGAAATGACCAATACCCATCAATTGGGTGGGGTGCCCCAAAAAAAAACTTAACTAGGGCGGGAAAAGGAATTAGGTAGGGTGAGCATAGCAATTCCCTTGAGCAAAGGACGACTTTAGTTTCTTGCTAATGAATTACTCTTACAGAACTTTGAACTGGTTTTTTCATACTTACAATTTGTAGTCGTATTCTGAAAAGGAAGCCTCTTAATGTGGTTAGCTAGGTTTAAGAAAAAAAAATATAAAATCACAAGACACAACTAATTATTTCTTTTCTTTTTAAATATGTTTTTGGTAACAAGTCTAGGGACAACAAATTTTTTATGATAAACTTATCATTATAATAAACCATTCCTCAATCTCATTGAAGTTATACTGCCTTCATACACTAATGTTATTGTGCACACGACGCATGCACTCCTAAATTCTTTGGTGTGTTGAACTCAACGTGTTCATTTTATTTTTAATTTAATTTATGTGTGATAAATAAAATTTTAAATTAATGAAACTTAATGCGCGACATCTCTAATTTATATGAGGATAATGCTATTTTTTAAAATTTTGAAATTGGTGGAAAATTTTCTTTTAAGGGCCTATTTGGTTGCACGGAAAATAGACATGGAAATTGAAACCGTTTTCGTGAATCCGATTCCAAGGCCTCCCCCTCAGACTTGGATTCCCATGGGTAGTGGGAAAACAATCGTATAAAGACTCGATTTCCTGTCAATAAATAAACAACCAAGCAACATAAATCCGCATAACAAGGGAAATGGAATCCATTCCCCAAGGAAAATGTCTAACCAAACAGACCCTAGAAAAATTTATGATTTCCTTAACTTGAGAAAAAATGTGCCAGTTTGTATAAATTGAAGAGAAATTTGCAATTATATATAAGTGGGGCAATGGACTAAATTGTCATGAACTTAGATAGATAAAGGTAATTTGGGAAGAATGAAAATGTGTGTTGATTGAGGACATGTTACTGTAGAAACCTGCCTCAGCACTTACAACAATTATATATATATATATATATATATATATATAAGAAGGGGATAATGGACTAAATTGTCAACCATTTAGATAGATAAGGGTAATTTGGGAAGAACAAAAATGTGCGTTGATTGAGGACAAGTTACTGTCTAAACCTGCTTCGGCAGTTATAATTGTTAGAATTATTTTCAAACAAAAGGGTGAAGTTTTGGTGCTGATTTGATGCAGGAGGGTTCCTAGAATTCCTAATTTGGGTTTCTAGGGTTCTTAATTTGCTCTCAACTAAATAACTTTAAGCAATCTTTCAATTTAATTAGGAATCTTTTAGTTTCCTTTTAGAATTAGGCATTATTTTCTTTTAGGAATAGACTGCTTGTTAATTTTAGTAGTTTTTTTTTTCCCCTTTATAATAATATTTCAATTATAGTTTAGGAAGTGATTATGAACCCAATTTGGGCCAGATTTTTGGCAGATTATTTCTTTTATTACGTATTTCGTTTTAGCATGATTATTAGGGTTTTTCCATTTTTGTTAAAATTCCAATATTGATTAGTTTTAGTTATAAAGCCCGGCTTGTGGGCTAATTTTAGAAAGACCTTTGATTTGAGTAATTTGATTAAACATTAGAGTTATTTTCTCTGTGTTTTTTGGGTAATCTTCATGTGTTATTCCCTATCAATTATCTGTTGCTATTAGCCTGTAGGATAATCGCTATTATGCCCGGCGTCAGTTGGTATCACTATCAGAGCTTCAACATTTTCTTGGGGTGAGATTTCATCAGTTTCTATGGCTAGTGGTCGTGGTCGTGGTCGTCGCGAGCAGGTTCCGAAGGAGGAAGCCCCTCACCGTGATCGTAGCGTTTAGGAAGTGATGATTGAGGATTTAGAGAGGCAAGTTGTAGAGCTAACCCAGCGTCTAACGGCGCAGGAATTCGATCACGATTCTGATTCCAGTTTCGAAAACCTGTATCACAATCGTGCTCGATTCTGGGTGCGCCATGGTCGGGAGGATTGTCATGGAAATCTCGATTTCAAAGTGGATCTACCCGAGTTTTCTGGTACGTTACAGGCCGAAGGATTCATGGATTGGATGAATGAAGTAGAGTGTATTTTTTAGTATAAGGAAGTCCCAGATCATGTCAAGGTGAAATTTGTCGCCATCAAACTCAAAGGCATAGCATCTGCGTGGTGGGAGCAGTTGAGGCGATCACGCCACAGGCAGGGCAAGGCCAAGATCACTGATTGGGAAAAGATGAAGAAGAAGATGAAAGGTCACTTTCTTCCTTTCGGCTACACTCAAACCTTATTTCAGCGACTTCACTCGTTGAGGAAAGATACACTATTGAAGGAATACAAACAAAGTGCCAAATCTTCTGTGTTTGTGGATAAGCGAATTGGGTAACAGAATAATGCGCTCGATGAGTTTGGCAAAGCCATTTTGCATTTTCAGCATGAGTGAGAGTTGAAAGTGAACAAGAAAAGCAAATATAATTTATCTGATGGAGAAGATGAGGATGATCCAATTCATGAAGATGCAAGAAGCTTGACTCCTGAGGAAAATAAATCAAACATAGAGGTGGATGCTTCTTCAGTTGCAAGTGAAATTTCTGAACTCCCAGAAAAACTTGCTCCTGTGGAGTTAGATAGTGCTCCTGATAATGTTATTAACCTACAAACAGAGACAAAAAGATACATGATCAAGAAAGAACCAACATCTGTGCATTACCTGGTTCTCTCGTCTCCATTGAAAAAGGTAAAATTGTGTTTTCTCACGGTGTCACTAAAGAAGACGCATCCGGTGGACACTCCTTGTCTACTGATATTGTTGGTAAGCAATTGCTTGAGGAAGGCATAAATGGGGCATCATCCGTAGTTGATGTTAGCCAGCAGATGGGAGATAGCTATGTTGATGCACAAAGAGGGGGAAATGTTTGCTTGGAGGGTACTCAGGATGAGAAGCAACATGTACCAGTTGTTCAGGTCGCGAGCAATACTTCTTCTCTGGAACTAGAATCTGAGCCAGTTGACCATCTGATGTGCAAATTAGATAATATTGGTACTTCTCAGTCATCACTTGACCGTCAAAAGTTGTCTACAAAGGATCATGTGGTTATAAATGAAAAGGGGCAAGAAGGTATTGTTGACATGACTGGTGGTGAGGATCAGATGTTAGATGGTTCTAAAATAGCGCAACAGTTCATGAAGGCATTTGGTCGGGGTTCTGATTTAGGCAGTGAGGATTTTGAGGAGCATTCCCAAAGAATTGATGGACAATTAGTCACAGATTCAGATGAAGACACTGATGACAAGGAAGAAAAAAAAAGTTATTTGATTCTGCGGCATTGAATGCACTTTTGAGGGCAGCAAATAGTGCAGGATCTGAAGGTGGTAATGTCACAGTCACATCTTCGGATGGTTTTAGGCTTTTCTCTGTTGAGCGTCCTGCTGGTTTAGGCTCTTCAATCAGATCACTAAAACCAGCTCCACGGCCAAACCAAACGAAGCTTGTTACTCCACTAGACCACACAGTCCAAGATGACACAGAGAGTGATTTGAGTGACGAAGAAAGGACAAAACTTGAGAAGATTCAGCTTATTAGAGTGTAGTTTTTAAGGCTAGTTCATACACTTGGCCAGTTTAGTAATGGATCTATAGCTGCTCAGGTTATATACCGGATGGATAGTGCAGCAGACGTGATTCGAGATTTGCCAGCGGAGGTGCAGCAACTAGTAGCAAAGTTTTCTGACCTGATACCAGAGGACCTTCCTCCTGGACTTCCACCTGAAGCTATTGTGAATTTCGATGAAGTTGTTGTGAACTCGAGAACGAGTTCTTTCCAATCCGGGGTGACTGATGCAAGAGGGTTTCCAGGGTTCCTAATTTGGGTTTCTAGGGTTCATAATTTGCTCTCAAAGTTATTACTAAATAACTTTGAGTAATCTTTCAATTTAATTAGGAATCTTTTAGTCTCCTTTTAGGATTAGACATTATTTTATTTTGGAATAAACTGCTTGTTAATTTTAGTAATTTTTTTCCCTTTATAGTAATATTTCAATTATAGTTTAGGAAGTGATTCTGAACCCGATTTGGGCCAAATTCTTGGCAGATTATTTCTTTTATTACGTATTTCGTTTTAGCATGATTATTGGGGTGTTTCCATTTTTGGTAAAATTCCAATATTTATGAGTTTTAGCTATAAAGCCCGACTTGTGGGCTGATTTTTGAGAGACCTTTGATTTGAGTAATTTGATTAAACATTAGAGTTATTTTCTTTGTGTTTTTTGGGTAATCTTCTTGTGTTCTTCCCTGTCAATTATCTGTTGCTATTAGCCTGCAGGATAATCGTTATTCTGCCCGGCGTCAGGATTGGATATGGGAAGCTTTAGTCCCATATCAAGTAAACAACCAGGAACCACTTGGTTTATATACATGGACTTGAGTACGGGCTTTGATACACTAAAAGGAAATGGAATGGGCTAGGTGGGTGACAGTGCACCGTCATACGTGCACATGGGCGCAATGTGGCACTTTGATGGCGTACTTTGCACTTCGCATGTCGCTGAGACGCTTTGATAACGCGTCCAGTTTTAGCCACGTGTCAAATGTAGGTTTGTTAGGTTGCACATGGATGCACCGGATGGGATCCAACGGTTAGATCCACGTGGATCTAATGTTACATATGGATGCATGGGATCAGGGGCAATCTGAAGCGTCCATCAGATCCAACGATCAAGATCCAACAAGGAAGGGTTGTGACCCATGGTTGGATGGTCACCTCGGGCCTATATAAAGCCCACTAATTTGGGTCATTATCAAAAAAAAAAAAAAAAAAAAAAACTCAATTCCAAGCAATTCTATTTCAGAGAATTCAAGTAAAGTCCATATTCTTCAATCAATTCCAAATCTGGGAATTGGAACAACTCTGTTCCAGGGTTGTGCAAGTGTTCCAAGAATTCTCTTCCATCCTTCTTACTGGTATCCAGGGATTACCACATTTCATACAAGTGTGGCTAGTTCCTGATCTTGTGTCTTTGATATGCTCGTCTTTTAAAGGGTCGTTCTTCGTCAAATACAGCCACAGTTCAACAAACGGAGTTACCGTTGTATCTTGAAGGAAATTCGCCGATAACCCAGTGTATTACCCAAGTGGTGGGGGCGAATTAAGCCTTAAGGAAAGCGACTACGTGCCTCAGTGCTCCATCTACATCATCCAATCAGTTGTACAGTTTAACCTCTTCTACAGTAAATTTACCAACATTCTTAAGGCTTAATTTGCTTGAGATGGATCTTTTGGCACTCAAAGAAATGGGGAACGCTATGAAACTAGAAATGTTAGACGGGAACAATTTCAAATGCTGGCAGAAGCAGATGCACTTACTGTTGGCAACATTGAAGGTGTTGTATGTACTGTCTACACCGAAACCACAAGAACCAGAAGACTCCAACCAGGACACCCTGCAATCTGCCCGCAATAGACAGAAATGGGAGAATGATGATTTAATGTGTCGTGGGTGCATCCTCAATTCAATGTCTGAAGATGTCTTTGATACGTACCAACATTTGGCAATAGCAAAGGAGATATGGGACGCTTTGGAACAAAAATATATTACTGAGGGTGCCGCCAGCAAGAAATTCCTGGTCAGTAAATTTAATTTATATAAAATGGTTGATAGTAGATCTGTTATTGAGCAATTCTATGAAATCCCAAGGATAATCCAGCATCTAAAGGAAAACAATATGAATATGGATGAGACTATTGTTGTGACCTCTATAATAGACAAACTCCCTCCTTCTTGGAAAGGTGTTAAACACAACCTTAAGCACAAGAAGGGAGACATTTCCCTCAAAGACTTACTTAATTATTTGCAAATTGAGGAAGAATACAGGAAACAGGAGGGCGACCAGGGATCCAAGGATGATAAATCCAAGGTTCTCATGGCGGAAGGGTCAAGTCCGTCCCAAAATAAAGGGAATCGAAAATGACCCAATCATCCCACCAAGGATGTTAATCAAATAAAGAAGATCAAGGGGTCTTGCTATCATTGTGGCAAGCGAGGGCACTATAAGCGTGACTGTCGGGCTCGTCAAAAGAGCAAGGAAAGTGGCAACACTTCCAAGGACAACTTCGCTGCCATGATCTTCGAGGCTAACATACTTGAGGACAACACTTCTTGGTGGATTGACTCCGGGGCTACAAGACATGTTTGCAACAACAAAAGTCTGTTCAAACAACTTGAACCTGAGAACGATGGGGTTGTTCTCAATATGGGAAACTCAGCAAGCATCGCCGTTCAAAGAAAAGGAGTTATTGAGCTGGAGTTCACATCTGGAAAGCGCCTAACTCTGACCAATGTACTCTATGTACCTGAAGTACGTAGGAACCTTGTATTCGGTAGCCTGCTAAATAAGCATGGCTTTAAGCTTGTATTTGAGGCAGACAACTTTGTTCTGTCGAAGGGTGGGGTGTTTGTCGAAAAAGGTCACATGTACGATGGATTATTTAAACTGAATATCAATAAAGCTATTATTTCTACTTATATCGTTGAGTCTTCTGATTTATGGCATAATCGGTTAGGTCACATAAACTTTGTGAAATTACATAATATGTCAAAATCAAATTTGATTCCTCAAATAGATACAAATGATAAGAAATGTTCAACTTGCATGCTTAACAAGATAACTAAGAAACTGTTTCCAACGGTTGATAGAAATTCTGAACTTTTAGAATTGATACATACTGATTTGTGTGATTTGCATGCAATCCCTACTATAGGAAATAAAAAGTATTTTGCTACTTTTATAGATGATGCATCTAGATATTGTTATGTTTATCTTTTGAGTCATAAAGATTAAGTTATGGATAAGTTTAACATCTATAAAAGTGAAGTTGAAAACCAATGTGGGACCAAGATTAAATGCCTGAGGTCTGATAGGGGCGGTGAGTTTTATAGCCCATCATTTTTTTAGACTCATGGAATTATTCATGAGGTCACTGCTCCCTATACACCACAACAAAATGGTGTAGCCGAGAGGAAGAATAGGACATTAATGGAAATGGTTAATTCCATTATGTCAATCTCGGGTTTATAAAATGGATATTGGGGTGAAGCTTTATTAACATCTTGTCACATACTTAATAGGGTTCCTACAAAAGGATAACCTATGACCCCATATGAGGCATGGAAGCACAGGAAACCAACTCTTAATTACTTAAGAGTTTGGGGTTGTCGTGCCATAGTCAGAGTCCCAGAACCTAAAAGAGAAAAGTTAGGTGAAAAAGGTCAAGAATGTGTATTTCTAGGATATGCTCAACATAGTAAGCATATAGATTTATGGTTGTAGAACCTAATAAATCCATAACTGTTAATACTGTAATTGAATCTAGAGATGCCATTTTTTTATGAAACAAGGTTTACTTCTTTACCTAAGCCTGTGGAGCTTAAGGAATCTAGCAAGGATAGAGCACCTCCTATAGAAGATTCTAATGAAGAACTTCGGCGGAGTAAATGTGCTAGAATACCCAAAACATATGGAGATGATTTCTATATGTATCTGGTGGAAGGAACCAATGATGATGAAATCATTGATGAAATTCCTATTTGTTTGGATGTTGAGTCTGATCCCGTTAGCTTCAAGGAGGCGATGTCATCTTCTGATGCATCTCTCTGGAAGGAAGCTGTGAATGATGAGATGGACTCAATGATCGGGAACAATACTTGGATATTAGTGGATCTTCCTCCAGGATCTAAACCAATCGGTTGTAAATGGGTATTCAAAAGGAAAAAAAAAAGTAGATGGTACTGTTGAAAAGTACAAGGCTAGATTGGTAGCCAAGGGCTATACTCAAAAAGAAGGGATAGACTTTTTTGATGCTTATGCTCCGGTGGCTCGTACAGCCTCTATTAGAACATTACTGGTTTTGGCTTCCATATATAATCTAGGAATTCACCAAATGGATGTTAAAACAGCTTTTTTGAATGGTGAATTAGATGAAGAAATCTATATGGAACAACCAGAGGGTTTTGTTGTACCAGGAAAGGAAAATAAAGTATGTAAATTAATAAGATCACTTTATGGCTTAAAACAGGCACCTAAACAATGGCATGAAAAATTCAATCAGGTTATATTATCTAATGGTTTTCATGTTAACCAGTCTGAAAAATGTGTTTATAGTAGATTTATTAATGGTCATGGTGTCATCATATGTTTATATGTTGATGATATGTTAATTTTTTGGACTAACCTTGACCAAGTAAACTCTACAAAGATGTTACTCTCAAAGAATTTTGATATGAAGGACATGGGTGAAGCCAATGTAATTCTGGGAATCAAAATTGTTAGAACTTTTGACAACATTTTACTGTCTCAAACTCATTATATTGAAAAGGTTCTAAGGCGGTTTGGACATTATGATTGTCAACCGGTTTATACTCCCTTTGCATCAGGGAATAGATTACTACCTAATAAAGGTAGGGCAGTCGCACAGTTGGACTATGCAAGGATACTTGGATGTCTGATGTACGCTATGACAAGTACCCGATCTGATATTGCATTTGCAGTCGGAAAACTAAGTAGGTACACAGCCAATCCAGGATCTGATCACTGGGACGCAGTAATCAGGATACTTAAATATTTGAAAGGAACTATGGATTATTGTATTTGTTACAATGGCAATCCAAGGGTCCTTGAAGGTTATAGTGATGCAAGCTGGATCACTAACCTTGAAGATCACTCATCTACTAGTGGGTGGATCTTTTTACTTGGTGGAGGGGATGTTTATTGGGGTTTAAAGAAACAGACAATTATAGCAGACTCTACCATGGCTTCTGAGTTTGTGGCATTAGCTGCTGGAGGAAAAGAAGCGGAGTGGCTTAGGTCTCTTTTACAAGAGTTGTCGTTGTGGCCATAAGCCTATGTCTCCAGTATTTCTACATTCTGATAGCCAGGCAACTTTGGCTAGGGCGTATAGTACTGTTTACAACGGGAAGTTGAGTCATATTGGCTTGCGGCACAGTGGTGTTCGACAATTAATACACGATGGTGTGATCACTGTGGACTTTGTTAGATTATGCCAGAATTTGGCAGATCCACTAACAAATGGTCACTCACGAGAGTTGGTCTTAAAGACTTTAATTAGTAGGGATGGGTTTAAAGTCAATGACTAAGATTCGTCAGTGATGGAACCTCAACTCAAATTTTGGGTTCAATGAGCGATAGTACATCATATGTACGAAGGAAACACCGGTCAATCATCCCAGGTTCGAGGTGTTTGGTACCCGTAAAAGAAAAAGGGAGGCTGAGCTTAGACTCTTAATGGATCAGGGACTACATGTCAAGTATCTACTATGGGGGTACTTTTTGATTCACCTATATGAATGTCGGAAGTGCGACCGCTTCTAAAGGTTTAGAGACTTGACCCCACGCATTCATGAAAAGGATACGGACACAGGGCCATAATAGTGTCAGGTTGTATAGGAAGGATTGGCAGATTTGAAGAAGTTTGTGTAGGATGAATCCGGTTAGCGATCTGAGTGGTTAGTTCAAGGCAAAGTCCCACTAGCTTTCTCTAGCTAACTTTGATTTGTTTCTGCTAAGCAAAGATTCAAATCCAAAAGATATCTTTGTGTATGCGAATGACTTCCAAGGATGCAGAGATACCAGATTTTAAAAAAATTTTAAATGGTGGGGGAATGTTAAAATGTTTTGTTTTCATTTCATTTGAAAATAGGTGGGGATTGTTAGAATTATTTTCAAATAAAAAGGTGAAGGTTTGGTGGGAATTGGATATGGAAAGCTTTAGTCCCATATCAAGTAAACAACTAGGAACCACTTGGTTTATATACATGGACTCGAGTATGGGCTTTGATATACTAAAAGGAAATGGAATGGGCTAGGTGGGTGACGGTGCATCATCACACGCGCGCGCGCATGGGCGCAATGTGGCGCTTTGATGGCACACTTTGCACTTCGCACACCACATCATTGCTTAGACGCTTTGATGACGCGTCCAGTTTTAGCCATGTGCCAGATGCAGGTTTGTTAGATTGCACACGGATGCCCCGGATGGGATCCAACGGCTAGATTCACGTGGATCTAATGTTACATACGGATGCATGGGATCAGGGGCGATCCAACATATGCATCTGCTCGTCTTTCAAAGGGTCGTTCTTCGTCAAATACAGCTGCAGTTCGACAAACAGAGTTACCGTTGGAGGAAATTCGCCGGTAACCCAGTGTATTACCCAAGTGGTGGGGGCGAATTAAGCCTTAAGGAAAGCGACTACGTGCCTCGGTGCTCCATCTACATCATCCAACCAGTTGTACGGTTTAACCTCTTCTACAGTAAATTTACCAACAATAAATGTAAATGGAGATAATGTAGATTCGACACAGATTTAAGATAATACACTAAGACTCGATGGTGCACATACTTGAGAAAAGATATATTTGATTCTTTATTAGAAGTGTTGAAGTTCTTCAATGGAAACTTGCACTTACATATTAAATTACAAAATGAAAATTATATTTACGATTGATCAAATTGTTCAACCATGGTGGTGGAATTAGGGGGTGGATTTACACTGTCATAATAAGCTTAAGCTTGACAACATATGAAGATCCATTATAATGCAACCAATTGAAATAACAAATAAAAACTTAAGAAAATTACAAAATGGAGAAAGAATATTGAAATTGGGCTAAGATATAATAAACGACACTGGGGAGTGAATAGTCTCAGATTGAAAATCGTTTTAATCTTTCTAAACTTTGCAAAAAATGTTTGATTCAAAGATAGTCATTCAAAAAAATGCAGGGAATGGTTTTGCAACTCTAAAAAAGTTGACTACAAGTAGTTGTCTGTCGTTATGTTCGTGTGATTTCATTTTAGATCAAATACCAATAAAAACGCTTCAAAGATAATTGACAGTTAGGGGAAAAAAACCCTAGAGCAGAGTATAAAGAACTGGAATTCAACTCTAGGTTTTCACTTGGAATCAAAACTTGGGATCTAATGGGTACTTTTGAAAACACTTTCGAACTAGATCCAAGTATTTGTTTGAACAAATCACAAATGAGCAAACTGAATTTTGAAAACCCTTAATTTATCTAAACATGCAATTAGAATTGTACCTTAAACAATGAAGTAAATAATCATAAATGAGAGAAAGTAAGAGAGAGTAAGAGACAATACAATGCGATACAAAGATATAATGAAGTTGACCTAAATTGGGGGGATTTGATTGACCCCAATTGGTTTCTTCCTTGGTGGAAGGGAATGCAACAACAAGCTTCTGTGATTGTATTCTTACGAACTAGGACACAAAGCTTGCTTAACTAGAGCTCCTATATCAAAACTACAACCACGACTTCGCAAGGCCAATACTTGTCCACAATAGAAATTAAACAATTGATTACAACACTTGATTTGAGGCTTTCTACAAATGTAACTTCAAATAAACGAATTACAAAAGGCTTGAGCTCTAGGTATTACTTTTTCATAACATAAAAGTGAGATCTCACTTTTACAAATATGCTATTTCTAACTTAACCTCACATATAAGCTATCAAACACCATTTAGTTTCAAAGCTCACTCAAGAAGATGAGAAAGAGTTGGAGAGATGTCACTTGAACTTGGAAAGAAAACCTACTATATGTTTTTGTATTTTTGTTCCATGAAGGACCCTTAAATTTTCTCTTATTGGCTTTCTCAAGTTTCTCCAAAATTTCCAAGTTTTTATGAACAAATGAGCAAGTTGGGCATTTATAGACAAATCCTGGGAGTGTATGGTCGACCTAGATGATGTTATCGTACTTTATTCAAAAGGCTAGTTTGTCTGATTTTGAATTTTGAAAATTCAAGTCCGTTCGACTAGAATATTTAGTCCTATATATTTTGATCAAATTCCATTCTTGACTTCCCAATCTGATTTTGACTTTCTTCAACCATTTTGGACTTCAATCTTCTTGGCGTGTTGACTTTGATAGACCGGTCTTCAAACTTTGATTGTCGTCGTCTAATATTGACTTCAGTATTTGGTTGCCTTTGACTAGTGCTTCTAATTTGATTATCGAGTTCATCGCTTTTGGTTGAGTCTTCTTGGTAGACTTGAATTATTTGATTTCCTCGACTACTAACCCAGTGGTGCGACTTTATAGTTCAGTTGCGCATTTTTACAAATTATTTCAATCCCTCAACCTATCTTTTTAAATATTATTTTTTCCTTATTCACACAATACATTTTCAAATGCAATCTCTCATGGAGGGTACCAATAATGGGGTTATTCTTTACAAGGGGGGGGGGGGGGGGGAATGGGGAACTTAAAAATATTAGGGCTTATGTGAGAGTAAAAATCTAAAACGTACCCCTTTCTAGATTCATCGTGTATTTTAGAATGTTTCCTCATAAAACGAACGACTAAGATGCAAGAAGGGGACAAAATTACCGACTCCAAAGACAAATTGGATAACAAGGGTTCATTTAATCTTGATTATTTACAGAAGTCTTTCATTTTTATTAATATTTTAGGATAACAAGGGTTTGAAGGGGTATAAAATAAACAATTTTAGACTTATAAATGAGGACGGTATTCATTTGTCAAGATGATTCTTTCTTAAGAAAAAAGTTGTTTCATTCTCATTGACGTCAAATCCTTCATCATTAAGATAACACCTAGTTGATGTGGAAACTAGAATAGGAATTTGAATGGAGAACCTATGGCAGTTGGTGACTTGGTTGTTCTAATCGATGTAGTTGACTTTGATCACACAAGTCGTTAAAACTCGGTTACATAGATGATTTTAATCGTTTAGACCCATTATGCACATAACTTCTATTTTGAAAATAAGTGGTTATGATTATAAATGCAGTTTTAATTTTACTGAAAAACTCTCGTGGTTTCACGCCTGATGAGGATATTTAAGACTTGTAACTTTTCATCAAATTTGTGATTACTTTGAGAAAGTCCTAGGTTTTTGCATTATCCTGCTAACTCTACATATACAAAGACGAAATAAATTTTATCAACTAGATTAAAGTAAACTAGATAGTTACATTAAGGGAAAATAGGAGACAATTATGTACTATCATTAAGATACTATAAAAGCTATTTAGGAACCGAAACTGTGATTTTATAATTATGATACCCTATGTAGTTCTGAAAAGTTCTCAGTTGATACATGCATAAGCGGACAAATACTGATCCCCACCTGAATCTCGCTAAGGAAAAATCTATCTACAATTAATGCCCTCAATCTTTGTTACGTTATATAGGTTTCTTCGAAACAAACAAAAATTTGGTTCTCTCGAAAAATCCCCTTGAACGTTGTAGTTTCAAACATCAAAGTCAAGAATAAAAACATGCATGTCTATCAAACTAAACGTATCGACTTTTGTGCACGCCTCATTCAATCTTACATTTTATTTTCGGTAGATTGGGAAACTTGCATGTCTGATGCACACATCAGTGTTACAATTTAAAATGCACATTTGTTAAAAATAAGCCGCTTCTTTTCTTAAGTTGAAGACTTAAAAATATATGTTCCCTAGTGATTGTGAATGTAATCCATAACAAACAACTCTATGACTAACGCCTTTTTCTAATGGTGATGAAGAGTTTATTAAAGCCTCATGCAGGTTTCAACGAGTGGTTTTTTAACGTTTTAAAAAAATCTAACTTCCTATTGGTACTCTCGCAACTCATGAATGTTATTTTATTTTTTTATTTTTAATTTTTTTTTTATGTTTCCTCTTTCTTCTGAAATCAAACGTTTCTTCTTTTGCTAGTGGACCAATGGTCATACAATGACAAGAGGAAAATGCCTCTTTTTGTTGCTCATTTTGTTCACAACATATTTTTTCTTAAATAATTTTGTATTACTTATTTCACTTTACAACAGGTCTATGTTCTTGTTTATTTCTTCAAGTTTGTAGCTATTTTTTTTTAAACATGTAATTTAATTGATGAATAATATATCTACTTCCTTAGACCCATGCATGTTCAACTTGATTTTTCTAAAATGAAAACACAAACAATTGAATTTTTGTCATTAATGAATATTTCTTGAATCGATTCTTGACTCGACCCTCAATATCAGTCTCGTCTACATGATACAAGTAATAAAGAATTTTGTTTTATTTAAATTACTCTACATGGATTAATGAGACATTAGTATGAAAATAAAAGAAGCGAAGTCATTAGTAGCATAAATAAGTGTCAAGTGAATGAGTGGTGAAGTACCAATTTTCAGACAAAATCACAGACAATGAAGAAAGTTTTGTGTTGGGCAACTTGTAACCAAACTAGAAAACTACTCATTCTCACAGATGCACATGATATAGTAAGAGCGACATCAGAGTCAGATGAAGATCTTTCCAGGCATCAACAACCTTTTTCTTTAAATGTTTTTTATTTATACAAAATTATCTTTATTCCAAATTTGCAAGAATACTATTGTCATTATTTGGCAGCCTCAGTTTACAATGGTTGTGATGTAAGTAGATGGTTAGTAGGTTGTATGGTGGAGTTAGTTTCCCTTCTTTTTGGTTGAATAAATTACTATTTTGCATAATAAATAAATAATTTAATTAATTAATAAAAGAAACACAACCATGGGGGGTGTACTTGCTTATTAAAATCAATCTTATTTTCTCCCTAGTATTTGACAAAATAAGTGCACTTTTGCTAAAAGTTATAAAGTACAAAATGATATATTTGATTAATTAGAGTGTTGATTCATAAAGATTAGCAAGTTCACATCTACATAGGACTACTTATAAAAATGCCCTTAATGAAATAAAGTGAACTAAAAACTTCACTTAAAAGGTGCACAACTATGAGGAAAGAAAAACTACATTTCCTAATCTAAATCAAGGTTTCTTTAAATAGAGCATGAGTTGAACTGACTAGATGAATTTCAAACTTTTCTCGATATCATACAAACTATATTTTTACACAAGTAAATACAGGATATCATCTCTTTTAAAATTAAAAAATGATTAGTAATTAGAAAGTAAGTGTTGATTGGGTTTTCATCATCTTTCTCAATTACTAAAATGCCCTTAATATTAATTATTTCTAGAATTTTCCATTTACCTTCAAATTTCTATCAAGTTTAGAAATATGTAAGTGACAACTTATTTTATGGATACTTACTTTATATTAATTGAAAGTTCTGTATTTAAAATACTAAAATTTTAAAAATTCCATATACTACATCATTGTAATACTTGATAATATTGATTATCAAGTTTTGTTGGAACACATTTATTAATAAATGACATTTAAATGCCCTTAACATTGATTTGTTTTGGAACAATTCCCTTCACCTTGTTTTTTTTTTATTTTACTTAATTAGGAAATATGTGACCGACAACTTTAACTTAGTTTCTTTGATTTGTTTGTTTCTAGGGAATATTTGGTAAAAGTGGATGAGATAGGCTATTGTTTAATTCGTTACGTGGCAATGGCATGCATGGAATGCTAGCTGGTTTTGTATACCATTTGGTGTGAGTGTTCAGAGAAATTGTAACCGTCATTGGGTTCCTTGATGCAAATTGCAAAGTAAAGATTAAATAGTCCTCACTTCCTAGCTTTCTCTTCACCCATTTTTTCCTAATAAAAACCGCTCGAATTACCACTTTGTCTCCTTTGAAAATGGCAACAATCAAGCTAGAAGATGTTGGAAGTGTTGTTGATTCAAACACTTTGGCCAAAGAAGTCTTTGATGTTACTGCTAGTTCGACTTTTAACAATCCTGCAAAAAATAGTATGAATAACAGGAAAAAAATAAAGATTTAGTTAATGTAACTTCTATTTATTACCATTTTTGCATAAGATTGTCAAACTTTTTTTGGTATTTTTTTTATTAACCCTAGCGATTGGTTTTTTACTGATATAATATATTTACAGTTTACTTGGTCTAGATTTACACTCTAGATCTGAAAGATTAGAAAACTAATAGTTTAGTATATACTTTTTTTTATATATTTATGAAGATCATAACGTATAACACTACATAGTTTATGAAAATTTGTATATTTTTGTTCAGTTTTAACTTTCTAGCTTTCTCTTCACCCATTTTTTCCTTATCAAAACCACTCGGATTACCACTTTGTCTCCTTTGAAAATGGCAACCAAGCTTGAAGATGTTGGAAGTGTTGTTGATTCAAACACTTTGGCCAAATAAGTCTTTGATGATACTGCTAGTTCGGTTTCTGTAAATACTGCAAAAAAGGGTATGAATAGCAGAAAAAAATAAAAAAAAATTAGTTTATGTAACTTCTATTTATTTCCATTTTTGCATAAGATTGTCAAACTTTTTTTCATTGATACTAGTGATTGGTTTTCAGAGACATACTTGATTTACAGTTTATTTGGTCTAGATTTACATTGTTGATTTTAAGATTATAGTCTTCACTTCCTAGCTTTCTCTTCACCCATTTTTTCCTTATCAAAACCACTCGGATTACCACTTTGTCTCTTTTGAAAATGGCAACCATCAAGCTTGAAGATGTTGGAAGTGTTGTTGATTCAAACACTTTGGCCAAAGAAAATTTTGATGATACTGCTAGTTCGACTTCTATCAATTATGCAAAAAAGGGTATGAATAGCAGGGAAAAAAAAAGATTTAGTTTATGTAACTTCTATTTATTTTCATTTTTGCATAAGATTGTCAAACTTTTTTTGGTATTTTTTTTTTATTAAAACTAGTGATTGGTTTTTTAGAGACCTACTACATTTACAGTTTAGTTGATCTAGATTTAGACTCTGGATTTGAAAGATTAGAAAACTAATAGTTTAATATATACTTTTGTATATATTTATGAAGATTATAACGTATAACATTAAATCATTTAATAAAATTTGTATTTTTTCCTTCAGTTTAAGATTATAGTCCTCACTTCCTAGCTTTCTCCTTATACATTTTTTTCCATATCAAAACCAAAGAGGTCTTTGATGATACTGCTATTTTGGCTTCTGTCAATCCTGTAAAAAAGGGTATGAATAGAAGGAAAAAAGATTTAGTTTATGTAACTTCTATTTATTTACATTTTTGCATATTGTCAAACTTTTTTTTGTATTTTTATTAACACTAGCGATTGGTTTTTTAGAGACATACCAAATTTATAGTTTATTTGGTTGAGATTTACACTCTTGATTTGAAAGATTAGAAAACTATTCTAACTAATAGTTTAGTATATATATTTGTATATATTTATGAAGATCATAACGTATAAGATTAAATCAATTATGAAAATTTGTATATTTTCAATCAGTTTAAGATTATAGTCCTCACTTGCTAGCTTTCTCTTCACCCATTTTTTCCTTATCAAAACCACTCAGATTACCACTTTGTCTCCTTTGAAAATGGCAACCATCGAGCTTAAAGATGTTGGAAGTAGGGGTGGGCATGGACGGGATGGACCTCATCCCATTCATTCAGGATCGGGACGGGATAGACCTCATCCCGACCTCGTCTCATCCCAAATGGGTTCGGGACGAGAAGGGATGAACGGGTACTAAATAGTCTTCTAATAAAGAATACAAATGAATTTCATCACACATTGCTCACACACCAATAATGCCAAATTTATATAAATATAACTATCATTGTAACAATATTAAATGTCATGTAAAATTTATGGTCCAATGAACTTACAATGTTTTTTATGTCAAGCATCATTTGTGTAATACACTAACCAATAGTTGTACATATAACTCATAGAGCAAAAGTAAAACAAACCATCATTTGGTTTAATATCTTCAAAAAAAAATTTCCTATAACCAATCTAAAATGTGAAAAAGTATAAATTTTCATAGGTTCTATTTTATCTAAAATATCCAAACTTAAGTTTTTTTTTATCTAAACAAAGAGTACCAAATCAAACAAGTTTCCAAACAGTAGATGTTTTGGTTTAATTTAAACACATCCTAAACTTTCATTTATAAGAGTAGTTTGATTAAAATTAATAACAACAAATATTAAATAAATAAGTTCAGGATAGGATGGGATGGACGGGATTGAAAATCTCCATCCTACTTTAGATCGGGGCGAGACGAGATCGGGATGAGTTTGATTAATCCCAAAAGGACCCAAAAATATCAAGACATGACAGGATCGGGATCGTGGGATGGGATGCCCACCCCTAGTTGGAAGTGTTGTTGATTCAAACACTTTGGCCAAATAAGTCTTTGATGAAATGCTAGTTTGGCTTCTGTCAATCCTACAAAAAAGGTATGAATAGCCATCAAGCTTGTAGATGTTGGAAGTGTTGTTGATTCAAACACTTTGGCCAAAGAAGTCTTTGATGATACTAGTTGTTCGGCTTCTGTCAATCTTGCAAAAAAGGGTATGAATAGCAGGAAAAAAAATTAGTTTATGTAACTTCTATTTATTTCCATTTTTGCATAAGACTGTCCAACTTTTTTGGTTTTTTTATTTTTTATTAACACTAGTGATTGGTTTTTCAGAGACATACTACATTTACAGTTTACTTGGTCTAGATTTATACTATAGATTTGAAAGATTAGAAAACTAATAGTTTAGTATATATATACTTTTGTATATATTTTTGAAGATCATAACGTATAACATTAAATCATTTATGCAAATTTATATATTTACGTTCAATTTAAGATTATAGTCCTCACTTCCTAGCTTTCTCTTTATCCATTTTTTCTTTGTCAAAACCACTCGGATTACCACTTTATCTCCTTTGAAAATGGCAACCATCAAGCTTGAAGATGATGGAAGTGTTGTTGATTCAAACACTTTGGCCAAAGAAGTCTTTGATGATACTGCTAGTTCGTCTTCTGTCAATTCAGCAAAAAGGGTATGAATAGCAGTAAAAAAAGAGATTTAGTTTATGTAACTTCTATTTATTTCCATTTTTGCATAAGATTGTTAAACTTTTTTTGGAATTTTTTTATTAAAACTGATGGTTGGTTTTTCAGAGGCGTAAGTCTAGGGAGCTAAGTTTGGTAGCCACTTTTGGTCCAAGGTTTGGTTTTTTTTTTTTTTACACTTTTTACCCATCTCTTTAAAACACTACTAAAAACACTATCTATAGAAGGGGTAGAAATGTAAAAAAAAAAAATCAAAACTTGGCATAAAAGTGACGCCCAAACTTGGCTCGCTAGAATTCTTGTTTCAACAATTCTAGCCAGCCATGTTTGCTAGCATTTTTTTGGCCTTTTTGGGTTTTTTTTTACACTTCTACCCCTTCTATAGATAGTGTATGTGGTTGTGTTTTAAAGAGAAAAAGTAAAAAGTGTAAAGACACAAAAAAATGCCAAAAAAGTTTAGCAAACATGGCTGGCTAGACTTACTCTTATTGTTTTCAAAGACATACTACATCTAGATTTACACACTAGATTTGAAAGATTAGAAAACTAATAGTTTATTATATACTTTTGTATATATTTATAAAGATCATAACGCACAACATTAATATCATTTATGAAAATTTGTATATTTTCGTTCTGTTTAAGAATGAGTAACTACAAACGAAAGTTTTACGTTTTTTCTATACAAAAGGAAATATTTCATGAAATATTTCGTAAAATCGGCAGACCTAAATTGTATCGAAAAACGAAATCACAGTCCTTGGAGATAGTTTGGATTTATTTATTCATTTGTTTTTGTCAAAAATAATTTGGATTGTTATATGGGGCATGTAGGTTTTGCAGATGTGGTTATCTAGTGTAAGTTTTGGTAATCTTTAGAATTTAGCGATGATGGGAATTCTCCTTGTTGTCATCAAATGGTTTATTGGTTCCCTTTATTTGTTTATTAAAATCTAGATTACTTTTCCATCTTTTTCCTTGTAGAGCTCATCATATTTCTTTTTGGGATTAATGAATGATACTCCAAATCTACAAGATTCAGTTCAATCCATCTCAGTTGATGGAGTACTTTGAACACATGTTGAATCCATATTAACTGTAATGTTTGGAAGCTCAAAAACTTGACTATCCCTTACTATGTTTTTATTTCATATAAATATAATATAAACCTGGAGTAGTTTAATTATATACTGTAAACAAGTCAACTTAATTGTTATTGACTTAAAGGAGTTCTGATGAATTATGTTGGCAAATTATGTAGGTAAATGTCGATGTTCAAAGGAAAGGGGGTACCCAGGGACGTTGAAATTTGCAGTGAAGAGGAAGGAAACTGCTGCTGCAGTTTCTCCAATATTGAAAAAGGTTTCTTCTTCATCCGCTGATGGATCGAACAAGTACCCCAATAACAACAATTGATGTATGTAGGTGTTCATCAATTGATATATGTAGGTGTATTGAAACTAAGGAAAATGCTGTAATAAAAGTAAATCAGTATGCTACCAGTACTTTGAGAATGAGAACAAGCAAGTAGTCTGGGTGAACCCATCTCTTGTGTTCAACATTTGCAGCTGGAATTTCAAAATATCATAACTTGGTTGATTTGTTAGAAAATGGATTGAACATTTATATCAAAGTAGTAACTTGATTATAGATTAAGAAATTAGACACAAAATACATTGGCCAATTTGGGGAAATTTTTTGGATTGGTACTGCTTCAACATTGATTAAAACTGAACCACAACTAATATAGGTAAGTTTCTACAAAGTCCCTAAACTACTTATATATGTTAACATATAGTGATGAACTTAAACCCTGGGTTCGTCCCAAAAGACCAAAGTCTATATGCACATGACCTCAGATAGACTCCAATTACTAGTCAGAGTGAATGTCAAGTTAATTTCATGTTCATATTGATAAACTGATTCTAAAATCCTACCAGTGTTCATTGAGCAACTGAGAACAATAGCAAGGGTAGGAGAGTGGAAAAAGGAGGCAAAGAGAGGAAGTAGAAAGAAAAGTGATATTTAATAATGTTGTGTGAGAGGAAGAAGAAATTCCAGAGAGAAGTGAAATTACAGGAAGAAGAAATTCCAGAAAGAAGTGAAATTACATAGTTTTAATGCTTGTGAGTTTGCTACAAATTAGGTATGGATGAAATTTTGATGCTAAGTGATCTACATACAGTAAGAATACCATCTTCCACTTTAACAAAAAAAAAGCCAAAGGTGTACCAGGTGAATTGGTAGAGTTATGGCGAATAGAATCACACGTCACGAGTTTGAACCCGGCCGACAGCATGGGGTTAAGGGTGCTAAAAAAAAATTTGCAAAAAAAAAATTTAACAAAAAAAAAAGAAAAAAAAGAATACCAACTTCCAAATAGAGAGCAGTTATTGGTGACTTGGTTGTTCTAATCGAGGTAGTTGACTTTGATCACACAAGTCGTTAAAACTCAGTCACATGGATGAATTTGATCGTTTAGACCCATTATTCACATAAATTCTATTTTGAAAATATGTGGTCAGGATTATAAATGCAGTTTTAATTTTATTGAAGAACTCTCGTGGTTTCACGTCCGATGAGGATATTTATAACTTGTAACTTTTCATAAAATTTGTGGTTACTTCGAGAAAGTTCTAAGTTTTTGCATGATCCTGCTAATTCTACATATACAAAGACGCAATTAATTCTATCAACTAGATTAAAGTAAACTAGATAGTCACATTAAGGGAAAATAGGAGGCAACTATGTACTATCATTAAGTATTTTTTTTATTATTAAAAACCTCCGCTATGGAGAGGCAGCTCTGGTCTGTCAGACCTTAATTACTTGTCCCAAAATGGGATATAATAACAAATTGGTAAGGAAAAAACAGAAACTAGACAAATTTATCCTCTAGACTGACCAAACCCCTAGATCAATGTATGTACTTGCTGTTACATTTCTTCATTCTAGATGATCTTCGAGGAAATACCTTGAAGTCTTTGAAGTAGTCATGGTCCATCGTGTTTTCTGTTATCATATTCCTCTTATCGAATCTTTTTGTTAATCGAATGTGGTTTGTCTTTAAACCTGACACTATTCTTGATCTAATGGTGTATTCATCCAAATCTTCTTCATCTGAAATGTTGGCATCAGTCTCCAGTTCGGTTTCTCTGTTAGCATTACGAACCAAATAATTAATATGTTTTATATTTGGTGCTTCAATTACTATGGCGTCCACTAAAGTTTCGTCATCTTGTACATTACCCTCATCTGCTAGAACCCCTACCTTTCGGCCATGCACCTTATTGTCACCACCATTACGATCACTACTATGAACACGAGTATGAGCACCAACGTGAGCTCCACCGCCAGCACCACTGCCAGCGTGTTCAATCTGCAACCTGGAATTACAACCTGAATCTTTGACAATTTCTTGGCCACTATTCTCTGTTTTGTTTGGGATAGACATCCCTGTTTCATCGCCAACAAAACTGACCGACTTGATCTTATCCTGTGGCAAGACTAGAATAGAACCTGATTTGGGTGAAACAACATCCTGTGCCAAGACTGAACTCGCTGATTTGGGTGAAACAGCATGCTGCTCTGTTTTGGGCACTGCATGCTCGGAATTAAGCCATGTGTGCTCTGTTTTGGGCAACGCATGCTTTGATTTGAGCAATGCATGCTCTGTGTTGGGGACAAAACGCACCTGCTCTGATTTGAGCGAAACATTCTCGCCATTATCAGCATGTATAACTGAATCGTCACCACTTTTCTCCCCGTTGGCAACTCGAGCAACATCTCTTTTTAAGATCTTAATTTGGCTGCTATTATTAGATTTATTCACCTCTTCAACGATAGGACTAACCGTCCTTGGGCTGCCTAAATCATCATGATTAATTATTTCTCCAAGCTTGCCAATCGCATTTTCAATTTCACTAGCTGGGTACCCCGCCTCAAGAAGACCTTCCTCCGTTGTTTCTTGAGCGCCCATGTCAGTGGCAGACACCTTCTCCTTACTAGCCAATTGATTCTTTATTTGATTACCCACATCTTCAACATTGTTCTCCGAAAGAGTCTCGAATTTGTTTGACAACATTAAATTCACTGGATCTTTGGCCACTGGCTTCTCAACACCAACTCCCTCCTTGATTTCCTCACCCTGGTTATTTTCGCGCCACTCGTTCGCACTTTTGAATTTGTAATTTTATTTTTGTTGACCACTGGAACATATTGTTGTTTAATGATTTTGGCTTCCACCTTTTGCTTCTCAGTCTGTTCTTCTTTCACCAAGTTGGAAGGTCTCACATTGCCCTTATAACCTAACTTTTTTCTACAAACTTCCTTCTGATGCCCTATCAATGAACAATAATCACAATATTTGAATCCTGGGTATTCTATTTTCTGCTAGAAGCCCCTATTGTTAGCCCTGTCTATCCAAATTCTACTAGGTAGCTTTTCCGCCAAAGTCATCTCCAGGCAAACACGGGCGGAGCCCGGGTATGATAAGCATCGAGTATGATCATCCATGCGCAAAAAAACACCAAAAGAGTTCACAATAGCTTTCAAAAGAGGGGGATGAAATAAATGCAAAGGCAAGTTAGGCAACTCTACCCATAAAAGAACCGATATCGGATCTGCTTTCAGACTAAAACCATCATGCCAGCCAAAAGCTTTGAATCGAACTCCACGAATAAAAAAAGAATCCCTCGAAAGAACTTTCTTCGCTTCCACCTCGGATTGAAGGCGGACTAAAACGTGACGTTGATCAAGCAATCCTAGCGAGAAATCTCCTAGGATACCCCATGTTCTGTGAATTGAATCCTAAATATCTTCCAAAGTTGGCCTATAGCTAGAAAACTTTATGACAATCACATGTTTCTCCATGAAAGCTTCCCCATGAACTTCATCCGATGCCGTAAGACCAATTGTCGGCTCCCCTTCTTTTCGGAATCTAGTTCCCTCAACATGCATATCCGAAACTTCATCTATCAAAAATTTTCCAAGGATCTGGGCGAAAAAGGGCTTAGGAGTCCCTTCCATGGCTCCCCCACTACCCATTGGGGGAGAAGGTATATTGGTGGCTGGAGGCACCGACATACCAATCAAAGACATGGCCTAACCAGGCCCGTGCCTAGCAACACCCAAAACAGGGAGTCCAGTCGTAACAGCACCAGTGAAGATCTGTCGTGGCGACGCCCTAGCGTGAGGTGAGGCTACGGCGTGACGGCGTGGCGACGGCCAAAGATCAAGCTTGGTGGCGCCGCTTTTTCCTGGTTTTTTCAAACCCTAGCAGAGCATTTTATTTTCCTCTCCTCTTCTCAACAGTCTGTTTGATTGTTCAGGTCACCCGTACTATCATTAAGTATATTTTATAAGTTATTTAGGAACCAAAACTGTGATTTTATAATTATGATGCCCTATATAGTTATGAAAAGCTCTCAGTTGATACATTCATAAGTAGACAAACACCGATCCCCCACCTGAATCACGCTAAGGAAAAATGTATCTATATTTAATACCCTCAATCTTTGTTACGTTATATAGGTTTCTTCAAAACAAACAAAAATTTGGTTCTCTCGAGAAAACCCCTTGAACGTTGTAGTTTCAAACAAAACGCCAAATACAAGGATAAAAACATGCATTTCTATCAAACTGAAAGTATCAACTTTTTTGCACGACTCACTCAATCTTACATTTTATTTTCACTAGATTGGTAAACTTGCATGCCTGATGCACACATCAGTTTTACGATTTAAAATGCACATTTGTTAAAAATAAGTCGATTCTTTTCCTAAGTTGAAGACTTAAAAATATATGTGCCCTAGTGATTGTTAATGTAATCCATAACAAACAAATCCATGACTGATGCCTCGTTCTAATGGTGATGAAGACTTTATTTAAGCCTCCTGCAGGTTTCAACGAGTGGTTTTTTGAAAGTTTTCAAAGAAGCTAACTTTCTATTGGTTCTCTCGCAACTCATGAATGTTATTTCGATTTTTTTTTAATGTTCCCTCGCTCTTCTGAAATCAAATGTTTCTTCTTTTGCTAGTGGACCAATGGTTATACAACGACCAGAGGAAATGACAACTAATGCCTCCTTTTGTTGCTCATTGTGTTCACACCATAGTTTTTCTTAAATAATTTGGTATTACTTAGGTAACTTTACAACATGAGGTCTATGTTCTTGTTTATTTCTTCTAGTTTGTAGCTTCTTCTTATTTTCCTTTTTTAACATGTAATTTAATTGATGAATAATATATCTACTTCCTTAGACCCATGCATGTTCAACTTGATTTTTCTAAAATGAACACACAATACCAGTTTCATAAAGAATTTCGTTCTATTTAAATTACTCTACATAAATTAATGAGATATTAGTATGAAAATGAAAGAAGCGATGTCATTAGTAGCATAAATAAGTGTCAAGTGAAGGAGCTGTGTAGTACCGGTTTTCAGGCATAATCGCTGGTAATAAAGAAGGTTTTGAGTTGGGCAACTTGTAACCAAACCAGGAAACTACTTATCTCACAGATGCACATGATATATAGTAAGAGCGACATCAGAGTCAGATGAAGATCTTTCTAGGCACCAACAACCTTTTCTTTAACTGTTTTTTATTTCTGCAAAATTAAGTTTATTCCAAATTGAAAGAATACTAATATCATTCTTTGGCAGCCTCAACTTACAATGGTTGTGAAGTAGATGGTCAGTAGGTTGTACGGTGGAGTTAGTTTCCCTTCTTTTTGGTTGAATAAATTACTATTTTGCATAATAAATAAATTAATTAATTAAAGAAACACAACCATTGGGGGTGGGTGTACTTATTGAAATCAATTGTATTTTCTCCCTAGTATTTGACAAAGTAAGTACACATTTGTTAGAAGTTGTTATAAATTACAAATTGAAATTATTAAAAATTTTAAATTTGATTAATTAGAGTGTTGATTCATAAAGATTAGCAAGTTCACATCTACATAGGACTACTTATAAAAATGCCCTTAATGAAAAAAGTGAACTAAAATTTTTACTTAAAAGGTGCACAACTATGAGGAAACAAAAACTATATTTCCTAATTTAAATCAAGGTTTCATTAAATAGAGCATGAGTTGAACTGAACTTTTCCTGATATACATATAAACTATTTTTTACACAAGTAAATACAAGATATCATCTCTTTAAAACTAAAAACTGGTTGGTAATCGGAAACTAAGTGTTGATTGGGTTTTCATCACAGTTTCTATACTAAAATACGTTAAATGTTAATAGTTTTCCATTTACCTTAAAATTTCTGTCAAGTTTAGAAATATGTAAGTGACAACTTATCTTACGGAGACTTACTTTATATTACTTGAAAGTTCTTTATTTAAAATACTAAAAATTTTAAAAATTTCATATAATACATCATTGTATTACTGGGTAATATTGATTATCAAGTTTTGTTGGGACACATTTATTAAAACATGACGTTTAAATGCCCTTAACATTGATTTGTTTTGGAACAATTCCAATCACCTTGTTTTTTTAAATTTAATTTTACTTAATTAGGAAATATGTGACTGACAACTTGAACTTAATTTCTTTAATTTGTTTGTTTATAGGGAATATATGGTAAAAGTGGATGAGATAGGCTCTTGTTTAATTCGCATTACGTGGCAATGGCATGCATGGAATGCTAGCTGGTTTTGTATACCATCTGGTGTGAGTGTTCACAGAAACTGTAACCGTCACCGGGTTCCTTGATGCAAAGCAAAGATTAAATAGTCCTCACTTCCAAGCTTTCTCTTCACCATTTTTTCCTTATCAAAACCACTCGGATTACCACTTTGTCTCTTTTGAAAATGGCAACCATCAAGCTTGAAGATGTTGAAAGTGTTGTTGATTCAAACACTTTGGCCAAAGAAGTCTTTGATGACACTGCTAGTTCGGCTTCTGTCAATCCTGCAAAAAAGGGTATGAATAACAGGAGAAAAAAAAGATTTAATTTATGTAACTTCTATTTATTTCCATTTTTGCATAAGATTGTCAAACTTTTTCTGGTATTTTTTTTTATTAACACTAGCGATTGGTTTTTCAGAGACATACATTTACAGTTTATTTGGTCTAGATTTACATTCAAGATTTGAAAGTCTTATTGATGATTAAAAAAAACCTTCAATTTACAAGTTTATCTAGACTAGATTTAGGTAACCTTATGAGTATTTTTGGTAAATATGGTATGTGGGCTAGATCCAGTACTAGTTCCAAGTTTGCTGAACTTGTTGAGTTTTTTTGGGTAAAAGGGGTGTCTCAATTTTGCAAAATCTAGTTTAGATTTTAAGTAAACTTTCGAGTGTTTTTGGTAAATGGGTATGAAGATTTTGAGAGATAGTTTGGATTTATTTTTTCATTTTCATTTGTGTTTGTTAAAAATAGTTTGGATTGTTATATGGGGCATGTGGGTTTTGCAGATGTGATTTTCTAGTGTAAGTTATGGTAATCTTTAGATTTTAGCGATGATGGGAATTCTCCTTGTAGTCATCAAATGGTTTATTGGTCCCTTTATTTGTTTATTAATATCTATATTACTTTTCCATCTATTTCCCTTGTATAGCTCATCTAATTTCTTTTAGAAATTAATTAATGATATTCTAAATCTACAAGATTCAGTTCAATCCATCTCAGTTGATGGAGTACTTTGAACACATGTTGAATCCATATTAACTGTAATGTTTGGAAGCTCAAAAACTTGACTATCCCTTACTATGTTTTTATTTCAAATAAATATAATATAAGCCTGGAGTAGTTGAATTATATACTGTAAACGAGTCAACTTAATTGGTATTGACTGAAACGAGTTCTGATGAATTATGTAGGTAAATGTCGACGTTCAAAGAAAGGGGGATACCCATGGACGTTGAAATTTGCAGTCAAGAGGAAGGAAACTGCTGCTGCTGTTTCTCCATTGAAAAAGGTTTCTTCTTCATCCGCTGATGGATCGAACAAGTTCCCCAATAACAACAATTGATGTATGTAGGTGTTCATCAATTGATATATGTAGGTGTTGTGAAACTAAGGAAAATGTTGTAATAAAAGTAATGTTTTAATATGCTACCAGTACTTTGAGAATAAGAACAAGCAAGTAATCTTCGTGAACCCATCTCTTGTGTTCAACATTATCAGCTGGAATTTTAGAATATCATAACTTGGTTGATTTGTTAGAAAATGGATTGAACTTTTATCACAAAGTAGTGACTTGATTATTGATTAAGAAATCAGACACAAAATACATTGACCAATATGGGGGAAATATTTGGATTGGCACTTCGTCAACATAGATTAAAACTGAACCACAACTAATATAGGTAAGTTTCTACAAAGTCCCTAAACTACTTATATATGTTAACATACAGTGATGAGCAGTAGTACTAAGTTAACATACAGTGATGAGCAGTAGTACTAATAGGTTAAATATCATGAACTTAAACCCTGGGTTCGTCCCAAAAAACCACTTAAGAAGTTAATGATAATCAGTCGTATGACCTCGTAAACCCAAAGTCTATACAAGTTGAGGCACATGATATCAGATATACTCCAATTACTAGTTTGAGTGAATGTCAAGTTATTTTCATGTTCATATTGATAAAGTAATTCTGAAATCCTACTAGTTTTCATTTATCAACATCAAAGAACAACTGAGAATAATAGCAAGGGTCGGAGAGAGGAAGAAGGAGGAGGCAAGGAGAGGAAGTAGAAAAGAAAAGTGAGATCTAATATTGTTGTGTTAGAGGAATAAGAAATTCCAGAGAGAAGTGAAATTACAGGAAGAAGAAATTTCATAAAGATATGAAATTAAATATGATGCGTCCAAATTTGGTTTCATGTATTTGACCTGCAAAACAAATGTTAGATTGCCAAAGAACACCTATTTGGTGGCCGAAGGCACTCCGATGCTTAAGTCAGTAAGTCTGTTGGAGATGGAGATTAAGCTGGACATAACTCAGTTAAAATTGCATACCTTTGTTGAATGTTTCATTTACCTTATATAATGGTCGTCATTAATTCTCTTATATGCGCGACTTGGGGGAGTAGCTGAGGTTGAACTGCTCGAGCTCCATTGCCCATTTCACCATCCTTCCGGATAGTTCTGGTTTGTGCAGTACTAACCCAAGTGGTTGTTCGGTCATGACAATGATGGTGTGTGCTTGGAAATAGGGTCGTAGCTTTCTTGAAGATACGATCAGGGCGAATGCCAATTCTTCAAAGCAGTGTAATTAACCTCTGCATCTGCAAGTGATATTCTAACATAGTACACTGGCTGTTGTGAGCCCTTTTCCTCTTGTATCAATGTTGAGCTGACCGCGTGTTCGGATACGGATAAGTATAAATACAATGTTTGTCATGTGCTTGGTTTTGACATTAGTTCAGTGCTTCCCATGTATGCCTTCAAGCTTTGAAAAGATTTTTCATTCTTCATTCCACTTGAACGTTTTATTTCCTTTCAAGATTTTGAAGAAATATAGACATTTGTCTGATGACTTGGAAATGAATCTGTTTAAAGCTGTTATTCTGCCATTGAGGTGTTGCACACCCTTTTATGGTAGTTGGCGACTGCATGTTGAGAAGTACTTGTATCTGTTTTGGATCAGCTTTGATTCCTCTTTGATTGACAATGTATCCGAGGAACTTCCCTGATTCTACCCCAAATGTACATTTCTCTGGATTGAGCTTCATTTTTTTTTTTATCTTCGAAGCTGGGAGAAGGATGTTTGAGGTCTTTGATATGGTCTGCTCTACGTCAGCTCTTGACCAACATGTCGTCCATGTACACCTCCATTGTCTGGTTTATCTGGTCTTTGAATATTATGTTGACAAGACGCTGGTACGTAGCTCCTGCATTCTTCAGTCCGAACAACATCACACGGTAACAGTATGTACCTCTTTCTATTATGAAAGACATTTTTTTTGTCGGGAGGGTGCATCTATATCTGGTTGTAACCAGAGTATGCATCCATGAAGCTCAAGAGTTTGTGTCCGGCAGTGGCATCCACTATTTGATCTATACGAGGGAGTGGGAAACTGTCTTTTGGGCAGGCTTTGTTCAGGTCAGTGTAATCTATGCATACTCTCCACTTGTCGTTCTTCTTCTTCACCAAGACTATGTTAGCTAGTCATTCCGGGTAATGAGATTCCATGATCATCCCTACAGTTATCAAACAATGTACCTCCTCGTTTATTGCTTGGCTGTGTTTTGGGGCAATTGGCATTCTTTTCTGTCGGACTGGCTTCTTGTCCGGATTGACTTGCAATCTGTGAATGATAACAGAGAGGTCGATTCCCACCAAGTCTTTCATTTCTAAGCAAAACATCTTGGTTATCCTTCAGCAGTTGTATCAGTTTTATGGCTAATTCTAGGTGGATTTTCGTGCCAATCCGAACTGTTTTGTCTCCCTCTCCATCGTCCAAGTAGACTACTGGTGTTTCTTCTTCTGGTTGTCCAGTATTTGATCAATCTTTTGGACTTGTTGGAGTCATATTGTCGTTTGGGAGGTCGGGGTCCATTCGACCAGGTTGCTGCAGCGGCTCATTTGGTCGTTGCAGTGATTCCTATCTGTGCAGAGCTTCCATTGCTGCATAGTGGCATTCCCGTGCAGCTGGCTGGTCTCTTTTGATTATCTCGACATCATCATCGGTATGGTAGTTCACATTGATGCATGGTGGAGGACACTGCACTCATTTCGTGTATCCAAGGACGTCTAAGAAACATGTTGTACGCGGATGGAGCGTCGACAACAAGGAAATCCATCAACAAGATTCGTTGTCTACCCGGTTCTCCCGTTTTGACTAGTAATTGGATCATTCCGAGTGGATGGTACTGTTTTTCGTTGAAACCCACCATTGGTTGATCATTGGACGAGAGCATTTATTCATTGAATTGCATATTGCGGCATGTTGTTAGGTACAGAAGGTTGGCCGAGCTTCCCGTGTCGACCAGTATTCTTTTGATCTCCCACCTGGCTATCAGTACTGAAATCAACAGAGTGTTGTTATGAGGGAAATGGACTCCCTTCGCGTTCTCGTTGGAGCAAGTCCGAGTTCGTAAATCCTGGATTGATCACTTCCGTGATGATTGGATAACTCATTATCTCCAGTTACGCCATGCAAGACTTATATCAGCTCCCTTGTTCGCTCATTTGATCTGGTAGTAGAGTCTGCCTTATATTTCCCTTTAGACTCTTATCGCCTAATGAACTCTCAGAGTCGTCCTTTCTAGATATGGTGCTCGATATCGTCCTTCATGTTGTAGCAGTTCTCAGTGTCGTGCTCGTGATCCTTGTGGAACGAGCAATATTTGCTCTTATTTCGCCCATCTGGATCTCCTCTCATTTGGGTGACCATTTAATGTCCTCCCATTTCGCCATGGTCTTCAGGACCTAAGCTCGACTTGTTTTCAAAGTCGTGAATAGTTTATATGTCGTGTTGATTGTATTTGTCGACCATTCATATCTAGATCTTTCAGGTTGCAGCCTTCCAGATTCTTGTTTGTTGAAGTCGGACCTACCGCTGGTCCGATGTATTTTCGACTGGCCATTTTCCTCCCGAGGCTTGTTGTTTCTTTTTATTTCTTCCCTCTTCTCCCGATTAGCTAAAACATGTCTCTTTTTGAATTCATTCGTCTTCTTAGTAGCCACCATTTCCTCGAGAGTGATGTATTTTTGGACGGTCTTCAATAGAGTCGCCATGTTCTTTGGGGGGTCTAGGTTCACAGAGTTGTAAAATGGCCCCCTTTTCAATCTGGAGGTAAAGGTGGCTATGGACATGTAGTCACTGCATCTGTCAATCATAGTTAACTCATTAGTTAAACGAGTAACGTACTCCCTGATGGTTCCCTCAGGTTTTTGCCAGATGTGCAGCAAGTAGTGTGGACCCTTTTTCATCTGCTAGATGTCGATGAATATTGTAATGAAAGCAATGGATAATGCTTGGAAAGAGTTTATCAACCTGGGCGATAGACTGTTGAACCAACTCATTGTTGTGGATGTGAGACTGGTTGGAAAGGTTCGACACATAATAGACTTCGTGCTTTCTTTCAAGGACATCATGTGATGGAAGTGTCATAGATGGTCTATCGGATCGGTAGTGCCATCATATGCTTCGAACTTCGGGGGAGTGAACTTGTTTGGTAGAGGAGTCCTCGTGAGTGCGTTAGAAAATTGCGGTCTGGCCAATTCGTACAATATGTTGGGATACGTGACTCTAATCCTAAATGGAACTCATGTAGGGATCCCGTCGCTCTAGAGGTCGTCTTAATTATTGTGGTTTGTTGCCTTCGAGATTCATTTGTCGAAGTTTTGCAGGAACTTCATTGTTTTCTCGGACGTGGTTAGTGAAGTTCTGCTGCGGTGGTATTTGGACATGGTTGCCAGATAGAACATGTTCCTGAGTGAGTGAGTTTATCTATCACTTTGGTCAGACGATCCATCTGGGCTAGGAGTTGATCCATGCGGGGATCTGTGACAGTGCCGCCAAATGCCTAAGATGATTGGGCTACCATTCCATGTTGCAATATTGTGTTACCTGGCGCAATTAACTCGGTTGTCGTTGGGTTTGAAGCACGCACTATCGGCAATTCAGCTTCGCCAGTGGAAGGGTTGCCTTGATTGTTGTTGGGTTGGGGTCTGTAGAGTGTTCCATTTGTTCCAATTTTTTTTATCGCTGATTAGAACTAAGGGAGTTTCCAACTTCAAACTCTCTTCTTAAAAGGAAACTATCATTTCCCACAGACGACACCAAACTGATGTGTCCAAATCTGGTCTCTTGTAAATTCGACCTGCAAAACAAAGGTTAGATTGCCAAAGACCACCTATTTGGTGGCCGAAGGCACTCCAATGCTTAAGTTTGTAACTCTGTTGGAGATGGAGATTAATCTGTATGGAGAACCTGTGGCAGTTGGTGACTTGGTTGTTCTAATCAAGGTTGTTGACTTTGATCACACAAGTCGTTAAAACTCGGTCACATGGATGATTTTGATCGTTTAAACTCATTATACACATAACTTCTATTTTAAAAATATGTGGTCATGATTATAAATGTAGTTTTAATTTTATTGAATAACTATTGTGGTTTCATGCCCAATGAGGATATTTAGGACTTGTAACTTTTCATCAAATTTGTGGTTACTTAGAAAAAGTTCTAGGTTTTTGCATTATCCTGCTAATTCTACATATACAAAGACGAAATTAATTTTATCAACTAGATTAAAGTAAACTAGATAGTTGCATTAAGATAAAATAGGAGGCAATTATGTACTATCATTAAGTATACTTTAAAAGCTATTTAGGAATAGAAACAGTGATTTTACAACTATGTACCCTATATAGTTATAAAAAGCTCTCAATTGATATATGCATAAACGGACAAATACTGATCACCCACCTAAATCTCGCTACGGAAAAATCTATCTACATTTAATACCCCTCAATCTTTGTTACGTTATATAGGTTTCTACGAAACAAACAAAAATTTGGTTCTCTCAAGAAAACCCCTTGAACGCTGTAGTTTCAAACAAAACGCCAAATACAAAAATAAAAACATGCATGTCTATCAAACTGAAAGTATCGACTTTTGTGCACGTCTCACTAAATCTTACATTTTATTTTTCGCTAGATTGGTAAACTTGCATGCCTAATGCACACATCAGTTTTACGATTTAAAATGCACATTTGTTAAAAATAAGTCGATTCTTTTCCTAAGTTGAAGACTTGAAAATGTATGTGCCCTAGTGATCGTGAATGTAATCCATAACAAACAAATCCATGACCAAAACCTCCTTCTAATGGTGATGAAGACTTTATTCAGGCCTCCTGCTGGTTTCAACGAGGGGTTTTTTTAAAGTCTTCAAAGAAGTTAACTTCCTATTGGTTCTCTCGCAACTCATGAATGTTATTTCGATTTTTTTTATGTTCCCGCCTTTTTCTAAAATCAAATGTTTCTTGATTTTCTAGTGGACCAATAGTTATACAATGACGAGAGGAAACGACAACTAATGCCTCTTTTTGTTGCTCGTTGTGTTCACAACATATTTTTTCTTAAATAATTTGGTATTACTTAGGTAACTCTACAACATGAGATCTATGTTTTTGTTTATTTCTTCTAGTTTGTAGCTTCTTCTTATTATTTTTTTTAAACATGTAATTTAATTGATGAATAATATATCTACTTCCTTAGACCCATGCATGTTCAACTTGATTTTTCTAAAATGAAAACACAAACAACTGAATTTTTGTCATCAATGAATATTTCTTGAATCAATTCTTCACTTAGCCCTCAATACCAGTATCGTAAATAATTTTGTTCTATTTAAATTACTCTACATGAATTAATGAGATATTAGTTTGAAAATGAAAGAAGAGAAGTCATTAGTAGCATAAATAAGTGTCCAGTGAAGGAGCGTTTAATACCGGTTTTCAAGAGATGCACATGAAATCTGACAGTCATCAACAACCTTTTCTTTAACTGTTTTTCTGCAAATTATGTTTATTCCAAATTGCATGAATACTTCAGTAGGTTGTACAATGGAGTTAGTTTCCCTTATTTTTTGTTAAATAAATTACTATTTTGCATAATAATTTTTTCTTTTATTATTATTATTATTATTATTATTATTATTATTATTATTATTATTATTATTATTATCATTATCATTATCATTCTGACTAAACTTTGGTAGGGTTCGACGATCATTGTTTGTAGTTGGCCAACGATCCCTGGAAAGACATTGCGGTCAGGTGTCATCGCGCTGACTAAGCTCCCACTTTCTATGCCGTCGGAATTCGCGCGTAGCAAACTAGGCTTAGAGCATACCAAAATCCATCATCATCAATGGCCACTAACTAAGCTTTGGCCAAGTTCAGCGCTCGTCTATGTAATAGTGGTGACCTTTGGCAAGCCATCTTAATCAGGCGTCGAGAGCGCTGACTAGACTCCCACTTTCTAAGTCGTCGAAATCCGTTATTGGCGGACTAGGCTTCAAGAGGACAAAAACTATCGTAATCGGTCATCACCAACTAAGCTTTGGTTGATTTCGGTTACTATTGTCCATGTTTGGACAATGATCCCTGGCAAGCTGTCTCGATCAGACATCAGAGAGCTGACTAAGCTTCCACTCTCTAAAACATTGGCACCCGTTTAACGGACTGGGTGTTGGAGCGGACCAGAAGCTATTTCCATAGGTCGAAACCAACTAAGATTTGGCTAAGTTTGGCGACCATTATCTATAGTTGGACAATAGTACCTGGCATGTCATCATGGTCAGGTATTAAGAACACTAACTAAGCTCCCACTTTCTAACCCATCGTCGTTCGCTTTTGGCGGGCTTGCATTAGAGCGGACCGAAAGCTATTGTAATAAGTAGGATTTGATTAAGCTTTGGTTAGAATAAGATTTCGGGCATGCAAGTCTAACTTGGGTGTCTTGACTTACTTAATTTGCTTAGCGGTCTAATTTTGGATCCGGAGCGATTGATCTAACTAATAATAGTTTGATCAGCTTTAATGAACAGCAATGGAATAATAGTAGGGTGGACACCTTGGATTGTTGTAGGTGCGCTCCTTATTCCATGGGCGTTCAAGGCCTTCGCTGTTTGTGTCTTTGCAGGTGAGAAAGAAAAAAATCTTTATAGATCAGCGTGCCATGTGTACAATGCAGGTTGCGAGACGATTAAAAATCGGTTACTCCTTCCAATTAACGGGGTTGCATGCAAGGTCATTAATTCGATGAATGTGGACTCGTGCAGTTGCAATTGGAATCGTTGTTTCCACGTTTCCCATATAGCATTTAATGTTGACATAACGGTTGGCTAAAGTTGCTTCGTAAACTGCCTTGCCTATATATATAGGCTAGTCGTTCTCTATCTTAAGCATTGCAATGATCATTGTAGACTATGTTGATCAGATGTATCTTCAGAGAATATGTTTTGAGTTTTCCAAAGGTTGAAGGAAGATCTATGTTACTGGAGTCTTAGAGTGTTCTAGCATTTGCAGCGATGAGTCTTAGTGAGACCTGCTATTATGTGATGCCACCTAATCTGGGTGAGCAACCCATTGATTCCATGAGATTTTGTAATATCTTCTTACATTGCAAATAAGAGTTATAAAATTCCCCAGGGGCCAGGTCTGTCTTCCATCTTTCGGTGCCCCCACGGTTCCTCGCGCCATCTAGTTTGGGAGATTATGCCCACAACTAGTTTTGGGACGGCCGTTCCCATTGTATCTACTGAGCTTCACGCGTGACACCACAGTCGGAAGGCATATTGGTAGAGTGGAACTCTGATGAATGCGACCTTTTTTCCTGGGACGTTAACTTAGCATCACCCCAAGCATTCCTCTCTTGAGGGTCATCCTCCTATGCCTTCTTTTGCTCTAGTTCCAAATTATCTTTGCAAGATTGACGGGGGTAAAGGTGTTTGTATTTCGTTTTGAGGCTCATGCTGCCATTCTCAGATCATCCTTGCGATGTGATTCGACGAAGCAAAGAGTTGAGTGAATGCTTACAACCTTATTCAAGTACTTTACTTCACCACCTTCTCTGGAGGCAGACTGGCGGAGCGAAGTTTCAACGTGCGTGATAGCAGATGCATATTTGCGCTGGACTTAGATACTTATAGTGTATAAACTTTTGTACTAGTTGGTCGGCAAACTTTGTAATAATTTTCATTACAATCAATAAAATCTGTTTATTTCTGGAGTATGTATGGGGTGAACAATTCTTCTAAACTGGAAAAAAAAACAAAAAAAAATGGAATCAAAGCAACAAATAATTTAACTCCAAGCGGGAATTAAGTTAACCCGGTTCGGAAGGAGGCGTGTATGGTCCTGGCTGGGATTGCATAGTCCCTCTAACGAAGTGTCTTGCTTTGCAAAAGCTAGCAAGTTACTGAATAGTGGACTTTGTGCTGCGGGCGGTTCCTTGTTGATTATCAGCGTTTGGAGTAGGCGCCCGTTACTAAAGTATCGTTACTTAGTTCTACATTGGTTTGGATTGTGCCTCCAGCTCTGAATTCGAGCTTTCCACATTGTTGCATTTTGGTTGTCGAGGCTTTATCTTTGTCCACGCAGATTGATTCTCCCCTTTCGTCTAGGCCCGGTGCCTAATACGTCTGCCCGCGGGCCTGAGCTGCAGTTGGTAGCAATTCAATTATTTCATGGCCGCATAATGGTAGTTTCTTGCTGTAGGTTGATCTCCTCGGATAGTTTTTTGGGCCTGATTGGTTGTGTATTTGATGCATTGGTGCAGAGTGGAAACTACTGCCGCCATATGATGAAGTCAAGGCCTTCCAGGAATAATGTTATAGGTGGACGGAGCGTCAACCACCATAAATTCTTGGACAAGGTATTTCCGCAACTGTGGCTTTCCTGCCACCACCATTAGATTGATTTTTCCAATAGGGAGGCATTTCTCTCCACTGAATCTGACCATGGGGTGAGTGGTGGGGGCCTGGAGTTGCATGTTTCGGAATGCACTGAAAAACAAGACATTGAGTGAGCTTCATGTATCCACCAAAGCCCTTTTCACTTCCCACTTCACGATAAGGACAGAGATGACCTGGGCGTCATTGTCAGGAGAATGTACACCTTGGAGATCCCTATCCATAAATTCAATGGTAGGATCGGGCTCTGAACTAGTGCATGTTGCACTTTTCGGTCCTCGCATTGAGGTGGCATACTCAACTCGGCCAGCGTCCTCTTGCAGAACCTATTGGATTGCTCTCCCTCAGGATCGACCCCATGAAGAACATAGATGATTCCAGGAGCTTCATTTTCAATCTCTTTGATAGTGTCCTCCTTTTTCTTTGCCCGATCCTGCCTCCTGTCCGAGCTTAGGAACTCCTTGAGTTTGACTTTCCTGATCCAGTATTCAATTTCTCCTCTGAAATTTTTGCAATCCTCAGTATCATGTCTGCCCTCTTTATGGAAGGCGCAATATTTGTTGTTGTTGCGTCGAGCAGGGTCTCCTTGCTGCTTGGGGGGCTACTTCACTTTTTTCTAATTCTTCATAGAATCGAGGATGTCGGACATACTAGTATTGAGAAGGGTGACAGGCTTGGACCCGACATAATTGGAGGCCTTATCCTGCCTTGTGCAGATGTAGTCAGTCATTGCGCTTCCTCTTGTTCCCATCGTCGTCCTCCTTCTTCTTCCCCACTTTCTTGTCCCTGAGGATAGAGAGTTTCTTCTCGGATTTTGCTTCATTTTTTGCGGTTAGCATCTCGTTTAGACTGATGTATCTCTTGGCATCCTTCAGCAGGTCTGCCATATCGGTTGGGGGTCCAAAGTAAGGAAGTCGTAGAATTTTCCTCGCCTTAGACCCGAGGTGAATGCAGTGACGGCGATGCCATCACTACAGTCGTCGATGAGAGTCAACTCATCATTGAAGTGTGTGACGTATTCCCTCAATGTCTTGTTCTGCTTCTGTTTTAGGGTCAGTAGATAGTGCACGCCCTTCCTGATTCGTTGGTTGCACACAAAGCGCGCGAGGAATGTCGTCACCAATGTTCGGAATGAGTCAATGGACCTCGGAGGGAGGTTGTGGAACCAGGTCAGCGCTGATTTCTTCAGGCTGGTAGGGAATGATCGACACATTATCTCATCGGACCCTTCCTTGAGTGTTATAACATGCTGAAAGTGGCGCAAGTGATCAGACGGGTCTCTTGTCCCATCGTAAAACTCCAGCTTTGGCGGGTGTGCTTCTTCGATAGCGGTTCGTCCATGACATGATCCATGGATGGAAAGACAGTGAGATTGAACAGTACGTATGGATTTGTGGCCCCTTGCCGAGTGGGGTTGTGTGTGGCGTGTCTGTCAGCTTTGGACGTTGGGTCCCTGTTGGTCGCTCCTCTGCCTTTGGTCCACTGAAAAGCTCAAGGGCAGTGCAGCTCTCCTGAACTTGTTATCTGGAACCTTTTGGGAACTGAGCTCTTCGCTGCTCACAATCTTGTCCTGCAGGTGGATGATTCTGTTGATTTAGTATCTCCATCGCTCGTGTGATTTGTTGCATTTGGATTGACAGTAGATCCACCCTTGGGTTCGTCGCGGCTGCCACCGGTGCGGGGGTTTGAGAAGGTTCCTCCCACTGTGGTGGTGGCACTGAAACTGGCGGCGGTCTGCTAGTTTGAGTGTTTGTGGGTTCACCAGCGTCTCCGTTGTTGTCACCATCTCTTCTTGCTCTGTGAAATAGGTGACACTATTGTTTCTTCTGAGGAACTCTGTCGTTCCCACGGCCGGCGTCCAACTGATGTAGTCAATTTTTACTCTCCTGCTTTGCCTTTACCTAAAACCTGCATAGAGAACACACGTGAGCCAAGAACCACCGTGTGACGGCCGATGACACTTTAATGCTTAAGTTAGATAAGGCTTAGGAGATGCTTAAAGTTGTAAACTGGGTTTTTATAGCGTACATTTGTTCCTTGACATTTTCTCCCTTTTATAGTGTGAGAATCCTCGTTCGGTTCGGCTTTTGGTGGTGTAGTTTAAGGAAAGAAATTTTGCTGGAAATCCTTTCCTTATTGGGAGCTGTCCACGTAGAGAAGTTTTTCTATACAACTTATGCTTTTAGATCGGTGGAAGATGTTTATCTTTTTTAGTGTTGTCCATGAAAGGAAGTTTCATTGTCTGACTTATACTTTAGTATTTGTTTCCTAGTCGGAACTAAAATTACCTTATCAGCACTCATGAGTATTGGACTTGACCGCGGGTTTAATGGTTTAGATCCAACTTTATGAATTCTGTAAATAGTGAACTTAACGTTGTCTAGGCCTTGCTTGACGATTATCATGTCTGCAATTGCTGATCATTACGATTTGATGTATCATCCGTTTCTATTGAAGATTATATCAGGAATGAGAGAGGGCAATAGTTGATTTCTGTTAATGGTGGAAATGGATCATAATGGTGTTTGCATTCACATTCACTCGCAACAAAACAATGTTACCGAAATAAAATCACTTTCACCGAAAATTTTCTACAATTCCCAAATCGACACTACGATGCACTTGTCTCTCCTCACTCTTCCCTTCCCGCTTGTTGTTAGTTAAACCCTGATCTTTTTCTTCACATCCATAGAGAGAAAGAGGGCGTCTCTTTGATTCAATTGAATACCATCGATGGCGTTGAGAATCAGCGGGAGAAAGCTCTCCTTCGACGTACTGAGCAGTTCCCTGGACGACGAGCTATCTCTCTACAGATCAAACTCAGATCCAGTCCCTGAAAACGGAGCTTTTTCACCCTTGGCAATGAAACGAAAGAACAAAGGCTCCAAGAGGAAGAAGAAGATCAAGATGATGCTTCAAGACCATTCTATTGACGAGGACGAGGACTCAATTACGGAGAAGCGAGTGGATGCGGTCTTCTTTGACAGGGGACCTCATCACCAGAGATTAAGATCATCTTCCTCTTTTGGCGATGCCTGTGTTAATGGGTTCAGGCCCACGGATTATCAGAGCTATAGTTATCAGATTAGTCCTACTGTAATTCAGGAGGTTGCCACGAGCGAGTGTGGTGGGAGTGTTAGGACTGTGCATCATGTTTCCAAGGAGCCTGACCCTGAGCTGGAGTTTCAAATCGTGCACGGGGATCGGCATGCGTTTGTAGAATTGAGGCAGAGGAGTGTGAGTGGGAGTGGGGCAGGTGAAGAATTAAGCAGGGTGCTGAATGAAGGAGGAGGAGATTCTAATACTAGTGTAAAGGAAGAGAGTTTCAGGGATTTGCGTTCGCCTGCTGTACAGCCGAAGGCCGAGCCTAATGGAGACTATGTTAAGAACAAATTGCAAACTGCCGAATCCTTGGATTGGAAGCAAATTATGGCCGAAAATTCCACTGGTATTAACTCACACTCTTTCTCAATTTGAGATTATAATTTATTTAAAATGCTCAATTCTTTCTTCAAAGGGAACAATCAGTTAATATCGACAATGCACTTTCCACTCTTCTCATGTTGCACATGAAATGAGTTCAGTTTCTTTCTATGACAATTCCTACCAAGTCATAGACATCATGAGTTTGCATACTCTCTTACCTTTGCTTGTCACATAAAAAGGAAAAGCCTAATCTGAATTCAGCTATATCTGGCATACTGAACCTACCTTGACGGGGTAAATTTTAGATTTATATAGAAGATTCAAATATAGATAATGGGATTTCTCGAAGGTTCTGTAGCTCTCAGAACTCTTACGTACATGAAGATCATTTTAGAATTCAACAATTAAAATCTTTGGTTTTCAATAGGAACTGTTTATCTGACATGTGATTCACATTTGACACGAGGACAACTTTTGACACACTTGTTCACATGGAAAATTGCCATGCAGAAGGGTTAATGAACATAATGTATTTTCTATCAATTGGTCACACATCCTAGACAAGTGGCGGTGACATTGTCTGTCATGAAATTGCTGTAATCCAATGCCACCTTAATTGTGGTAGCAACACTACCACAGTCACTACTAACCACCCTACCAGCACCTCTATCATTTCTACTATCACCAATTGCACATAACCACAACTTCTATAGCCACTGCCACTACCATATCCACATCTTCTCATGCCACCATGACCACCTTTACATCCATTGCCACCACAACCATCACTGCTACCGCAATTAATCCAACCTCCACTGCATAAAACAAATAATTGCGGGGAAAATCCTTAAAACAAAGGAACCCTAAAGTCTTCTGAAATAAATAAATAAATAAATAAAAACTCATTTCAGGTGGCCATAACACAAAGCCTGTGGTGCCAGTGTCAGTTTGCTGGCCTTTGTTGCCTTCAAGCTTTGAACAAAGTGATGTTGAACTCCTTCGACACTATAATGCACTTGGCTCTCCTCACTCTACCCTTCCCCGTTGTTGTTAGTTAATCTCTAGATCTTTCTTCACAGACATAGAGAGAGAGAAATAGGGCTTCTTTTTTATTCATTTCAACCCAATCGATTGTTGAGAATTGGTGAGAGAAAGCTCTCCTTCAACGTGCTGAGCAGTTCCCTGGACGACGAGCTATCTCTCTACAGATCAAACTCGGATCTAGTTCCTCAAAACATAGCCTTTTCACCCTTGGCAAGGAAACGGAAGAACAAAGGCTCCAAAAGGAAGAAGAAGAACAAGATGGTGCTCCAAGACCATTCTATTGACGAGGATGAGGACCCAATCACGAAGAAGCGAGTTGATGTCGTCTTCTTTGACGGAGGGCCTCGACACCAGAGATTAAGATTATCTTCCTCTTTTGGTGATGCCTGTGTTAATGGGTTCAAGCCCACAGATTATAAGAACTATAGTTATCAAATTAAACTGTAATTCAGGAGGTTGCCATGAGCGAGTGTGGTGGGAGTGTTAGGACTGTGCATTAGGTTTCCGAGGAGCCTGACCTTGAGCCGGAGTTTCAAATTGTGCACAGGGATCGGCGTGCGTTTGTGGAGTTGAGGCAAAGGAGTGTGAGTGGCAGTGGGGCAGGTGAAGAATTAAGCATGGTGTTGAATGGAGGAGGAGATTCTAATACTAGTGTAAAGGAAGAAAGTTTCGGGGATTTGCGTTCGCCTGCTGTACAGCCGAAGGCCAAGCGGCCCGAGCCTAATGGAGACCATGTTAAGAACAAATTGCAAACTGCTGAGCCTTTAAATTATGGCAGAAAAATCCACTGGTATTAACCTCACACGCTTTCTCAATTTGAGATTATAATGTATGTAAAATGCTCAATTCTTTCTTCAAAGGGAACAATCCGTTAATATCGACAATGCACTCTTCTACTCTTCTCATGTTGCACATGAAATGAGTTATGTTTCTTTCCATGACAATCCCTACCAAGTCATAGACATCATGAGTTTACGTACTCTCTTCTTACCTTTGCTTGTCACATAAAAAGGAAAAGCCTAGTCTGAATTCAGCTATATCTGGCATACTGAACCTACCTTGATTGGGTAAATTTAAGATTTATATGAAGCAAACCCTATTCCTATATTTATTTTAAATATTTTATCTATATTTGGCGGTAGATTCAAATATAGATAATGGGGTTTCTCGAAGGTTCTGTAGCTCTCAGAACTCTTACATGCATGAAGATCATTTTAGAATTCAACAACTAAAATCTTTGGTTTCAATAGGAACTATTTATCCAACATGTGATTGGCATTTGACACGCTTGTTCACATGGAAAATTGCCATGCAGGAGGGTTAATGTACAGAATGAATTTTCTATCAATTGGTCACACATCCTAGACAAGTGGCGGTGACATTGTCTTTCAAGAAATTGCTATAATCCAATGCCACCTTATCTCTCCCTCTATGTGTCATTTCCTGCCACTTAATCTGCAGTCAAGGCTAAGGGCCCAATCCTATTATGTCTGTCCGATTGCTCTCTAAATCTCTGATCCATAATCATGGCTAAATGTATTATATTGCTCTGCAGATCGTACTTCCTTGGAGAAGTCACCAATTAAATATTTTATGGGGGAAATATATAATGGAAATTCGTTGCGTGGCACGATAACTCTTGGAAATGAAAAAGAACGAGAGAGGGTGTATGATACTCTCTTCCGCTTGCCATGGAGATGTGAATTGGTAATATTTATTCATTTATCATTTTTTAATAAAGAAGTGCAGCAGCTTTGCATTAACTTATATCCTGTCTTATTGTTGTGTGCTATCATTTCATTTATTTGTGATGAATTTTCTCAAAACTTTTTCATAACATTTTTGCAGCTTATAGATGTTGGCTTTTTTGTGTGCTTTGATTCATTTTTGTCACTGCTGACTATCATGCCAGCACGGATCTTGATGACCTTTTGGAGGTTACTAAATACCTGGTGAGTTTTTTTTTTCACCCTGAAGTGTTCTTGTGTTCTCAAAGCAAAGCACTATGCAAACCCCTAAAACAAAAATGATTCTCCATAAATTGTGGCATTTACAAGATGATCTAACAATGCTTGTGGCAGGCAGTTCCAGATGCCATCTGCTGCAGAACTTTCTGATTTCAGTTGTTTCACTGCGTTGGCCTGTGGAGTCTCCCTTTTACAACAAGTAGGTTCGTATATAACATATCTTCCATGGAACTCAGTTGTGTTTTTCATCTGCCATTTTCTTCTACTTTTTTCCAGATCTATTGGATGCATAAATAGACAATGGTTTTATTAGTAGGAATAAGAATTGTTTTCTTAAAAAAATTTCATACCTTTTCCAGATATCAGCCTAATATATCACATGATACGGGGTCAAGGAACTATAAAACTCTATGTGGTGTACAATGTATTAGAGGTGAGTAAAGTTTTATTGGATAGAAATCATTGCTACAACTCTTGCATTAAAAGTAGGAAGCATAATCCATGTCTTAAAAGTGGGCACTGCTTTACATTATTAAGTGCATCTTCATTCTCCACCCATGGTGTGGAAACCAAAAGATGGCTTTTTCATTCTCATATTTTACATCTCCATCCTCAGCCTCGTAGCGGTTGGGGGTAAAAATTGTGGGTGGCATTTGAAGTACCGGGCAGCACTCTAACTGCCGGATGAGGACTTTGATTCAAACCAAAAAAAAGAAAGAGAGGAGTTTGTTGAAAATGGAGGTCCCGCCCTTATCTCCCTCCACTTTGAATGTCGCCTCTCCATTCAGAGTGGAAGGAGATAAAGATGCAAAGTTGGTTAGAGCATGGACTTATCCATGCTGTGTAATCGTATGGAAGCAAAAATTTGGCTCCATTCTGTGGTGGAAAGCCAAAATTTTTGCTTTCCACCCCATGGGTAGAGATGCTCTAATAGCCTGCAAAAGGGTTGCTTATTTTCAGTTTTTTTTGGTAAAAGCAAGACCCTCATTAGTCATTATAAAGGTTGATATAAGATTTCAGCTTTTCTAATGTTGCACTGAAACCAACCTTTAGCCTGGTAACTTTTCTATGTTCCTTAACATGTCGGCTCACACTTTCTGTTACATTCCATAGTTCAATTTTAAGCCTTGTTTCTGACTGATCCTTGTTCTGCGTGTCAGATATTTGATAAGCTCTGTCAAAATTTTGGTGGAGATGTATTTCAAACTCTGTTTGGTTCTGCCAAGGGACTTGCAAGTAGTTCATCAGAAAATATGATTTTTTGGCTGTGGAGGTTTATGTCTGACCAAGCATTGACGATCGCTGCAGCAAATATCCTTTTGTTTCTGGCATCTGAAAATTATCACTATGAACCATATGATTTTCATTCTTTCTTTAGTTTTTGGTTTCTTTTTTCTTCCTTAACTTGTCATACTCGTTCATTCATTCATCTTATTAGCTCAGGCAATCACATTAGCTACATGTATTGTTGCTCACAATAATGCCATATTGGCTTTGCTGGTATCAAATAACTTTGGTGAGATAAAGAGTAACGTGTTCAAACGTTATAGCAAGGAAAACGTCCATAGTCTAGTATACTTTGGTGAGTCAATTTCTTTCTACTTTCTCTGGTCATTTTCTTATCCATTGTTTGTGCTCATGATATTCACTTCTGCTGCTTCTCTCTAACCACGTGCATCACCCATGCACTGAAAAAAGAAGAAAAGAATCCAACTGGCAGATGTTATTTACTCATAGTTATTCATTTATTGTGACATTTTTTACACACTTTCATGGGCCTACATGGAGCAAAGCTATGAAGTGAGCTTTTGTAGTGATGATCTCTGCACCATGGAGCATCCCTACATGGAGCAAAGCTATGAAGAAGCTCATTTCAATATTTTTAATCACATCAAATATTTCTTAAAAAGTTGGATCCATTCTAACAAATTTTCAGCAATCCATTTTATCCAAATTTCAACATACTTGTTGACATTGTGAATAATGTAGGAATGAATTAATTTTATGTTTGGATGATCTTCATGGTGGAAATGACCATCACATATATTCATCCCTAAAATGAGTGTGTAAATGAGTGCCATAAAAATGAGTGCCATAAAAATGTGTATCAAAGTAACCTAGGCCTACTTGGTGAAGGTTGGAAATTTATTGACATTGGATCATTGATTACAATGTATACAACTCAAATACACACATAGCCTCAGGAAAGAGTTAGCTGGCAAGCAAACTCTCCAAGTGCAAGTAGAGCGGCAACATGGGCACTGCAACTCTGATTCGAAACCTTATTTGCAAAATCAAATATTATAAAAAAAAATTGGATAGTGAATTGTGATAAGTGATAACTTTTTCTAATATTTTGAAATTATGCACACAATACCAATTTCCCTTCTTTTTTCCATTTTGTTCTTAACTTTGTAAACTGAAGAATCCTGCCTTTTGGCCTAAATAGCGAGAAAATCAAGTACCGATGTTGGATGTTACTTGAATTGGATGTACTTATCGTGCAGATTGGATATTTGATAAGATGACTTTATCAGATGCGAATTCAAAGAATGATAGTTATTCTTATTTATTATTTTTTCATATTATTATTTTTATTGTTTTATATATTGTGGTTGTGTGTTTGTGGGTAGGGGGATCTGGATACAGTTATAATCCTGTTGTTTAGTGTCCGTTTCCATGCCTAATTTTGGATACGTTTCAAGCCTTCTAAAAAGGCAAAAATTAATAGCTTTTCATTGGTCCATGCACTGTTTTTTACTAATTAAAGACAAACCAACAAAGGTGTCCTTAATTCAAGGTAGTTTTGAATTTCCACCCCACTTTCCCATTCCCATCCCCGTACGTGCTCCATTCAAGGCTTTAGAGTATGTGGGGATTCCCATGCTTTCTCTAGGCCCCTGATATTTTGCTACTTGGACAGAAAATTGTGGCTGTTGAAAACTTCACCTGTATAGGTCAAACACATCAAAATATAGAAATTTTGATAGAAAGAAATTAATCTTAAACTAGAAAGCACAGAAAAGTTCTACCGCGGCACCGCCATAGAAAGCACAAATCGTATACCAACTTATCTAGCAATCCACCAAATAACACCTTTTAGAGAGGCTTCTGTAAAGATTTATCTGTATCTCTGAAAATCAAGGCATAAGACCCCCAATTCCAAAGAAAGGCTTTGATACCCAATATGACCTTACCAATAGACAAGCTTTCCCTTCAGATATTCTCTTTATCTCTCTCCTTCCAAATGACCATACTAAAGCATGCAAATGGAGTGAGTTGAGTTGTAGTGCTTGGTTTCAAATTGAAGAAGTTTCATGATGAACTTATAGAGAGAGGCAGGGGAAGCAATTGGGATTGTTGTTTTCAGTTTAGATTGAAAATGGTGATCTCTTAAGGCTGTGACCAAGCCATTGCATCTGAATTTTTGGTGGCACGGGCACACAACCATCATATAAAATGATTCAACAGGAACACTGCAGAGAACAAATGAATATGTGGGGGCGGCATGATTGAGCACCCTTTTACCTAGGGGTGGGCATCCCATTCCGCGATCCCGATCTCGTCCCGATTTTTCTGGGTCTTAATGGGATTGAATAATTTCATCCCGATCCCGATCCCGTCCCGTCCCGATCTAGAATGGGATGGGATGGGATGAAGATTTTCAATCCCGCCAATCCCGTCCCGAGCTAATTTTTTAATATTTATTATTAATATTTTATTTATTTATTTATTTATATTCATATAAACTTAAAGATGACTGGCAAAAACTCATGTGTTTGCATTTGAATCCTTTGTGGGATCTTCATCTTTTGATGTTCAAGATTGCATTTGAATTTCATTTATTTTATTTTGGATTTTATATATTAAGTAATATCGATTTAGACTATATATGAGTGTCTCTTGAGGCTATCATTTCTGGGTTTATTTGAAGTTTCAAGGAGAAAACAGATGAAAACAAAAGCAAATTGAACTCTCCCAAACATCCCAACTAGATTAGCACTTAAGGGAGGTTTGCAATCAATCACGTGCTCGTTACGTATACAATGTTATAAGCATCTTGAGAGACATATTCAGACATGTCTTTTTTATCCATTATTAATTTGGTTTAAGACTAAAGCTTGCTAGGTAATATGCTACTCACCCTCGGGCAATAGGAGTTATCTTGTAGTGTCAAAGAATGTATATTCAAGAGCTGATCTGGTTTACGAGACCTTGAATTTTCCATGGGGTCGCCTCTATATTGGTGGGTATTTCACTGCTTAGGTATTATCCATAACTATTTTCAGATTCCTGCAATTTGCTTGTAGGTTTAAGAAAATTATTTGTCACGCTCTATATCTAATTATAAGAAAGTTATTTTTTACGCTCTTATATGATGATAATCTTCGCAGCAGTCACATGCAGCACGTTGATCCCGTCCCGAACCCGTTTGGGATGGGACGAGGTCGGGATGAAGTTTTTCCCGTCCCGTCCCGATCTCGTATGAACGGGATGGGATAGGGATGGGTATATCTCGTCCCATCCCGTCCCGTGCCCACCCCCACTTTACCGACTCAGCTTTTCATTTCCTTTCCTGTAAGGGACATGACCTGCATATCTAGGTCAAATTGCCATGAGGCAGACTGCACTGAAGTGGGTCATATGCCAAGGTGTTCTAGAAGAGGAACTATTTTGAAGCTTTATTGGAAATTTTCGAAGTGTTCCTCTAACTATATGTGCACATTGTTGCAAGCTCAATCCTTGTAAATGAGCTGTAGAATTTGGATCTTACAGGAAATCCTTTTCTGAAGGCCAAAATTGTGGTGCCCTATGAACTTTTTATATGCTAGGCTTTGCTCTTGAATCTTGTTGTTTAGTTGCTGGACTTGTATCCTGCCTCCTAAGGTTCCAAGTCTTGATCCCATGCACTTGCAAGAGTATTGAAATGGAAATTGCTTGGAGAAGAAGGTAATAGAATCTAAAATTGAGTGTTTGGCCATGAAGGCTAAATGGGAATACTTGACATATGACTGCTGTCAAGTCCATGGCTTTCCTATGGTCGTTGTAATATGTCCGTGCCATAATCAGCTATTCCGTTATCGTAGTAAGCTATGGAATCTTGAACTTTGCTGGGGCTATGAAGACTCACTTCTTTGCTGGGGCTATGAGTTTACTGGACTTCCCTTTTTGTCTTGGTGAAAATCTTAGCAAGCTTGTGCTTGGGTGCAAGCTCATTCAGATCATGACTAGTTCTTTTGCCATTTGGTACACTGTTCATAAGTGTTACTATGAGCTAGAATCGATCCCCTTTTTCATCTGTGTTTTTAGGTGGCTGTAGGATATATGTTCCTCAGCATGTGGCCTTGCCTTTTCATTTCTGGCTTTGCTGGGGGAGGGTTGGCATCTTCAATCTAAGTTCAGAGAATCAGAGTGCAGCATTGCCGTCTTTTATCCTTTCGTTGGTGGCTGAACTTCAAAACTGAGAGAAGGTTATTTTCCTCATTAATACGTTGTGGTTGGTGTTGCCAGCATCTTTCACAAGGAATCCATCATTGATGAGGAAGAATGGGATGTACTTTAAAAGTGATGTTGTAGAACATGCTAACCGTTGATAAATCTCGTAACTGTCACTAAAATATGTAGGGTATTTTCGCTGAGCATCTCCCATATGAGTTTTTGAATGAATGCTTCCAAATTCTTAAATCCAAAATGAACGTATTTCATTAGAGCAGACATAGGACGAAACAGAATCTCTTTGCAGAGGTATTTTGAAGCTAAAGTTTGCCTCAGTGCATTGACGAGAGAGTAACGAAACGAAAATAATACTGGGGAAATTGGACATCTTTTACTTTGATATGATCAGTGTGAGTGTCCAAAGGGTTGAATGTAAATAAACAGGTCAATGCGATAGTTGTTGGTCACATGCCAACCCTGCGGCCTGTGTAACCTGAGATCAGTCTTCTCAGGAGAGCATGCCAAGTTGAACCTGGGTATATCTGACCTTCGTTAGATGCAGGATCCTCAGAGGGCTTTTTACTACGTGATTTTAAGTGGGGACAGGTGATCTACCGCAGTATTTAGTCACCTGCAATCACCATTTTTCTCTCTCCTTCCGATTTCGGATCTTCTCAATAAACTTGAATAACTTTTTTTTTCCGCTAATTCAAAACTGGTAAGTTCACTTATATGTTCAGGACAGTCCTTGATGCTCATCCTAGTGCAGTGTTATAGAATTTGTTGAAACTTTTTATTGTTTGTGACTACTGTCAATTTCTACTTTTCCCTTACTTGTCAAACTTATTTGTTCTATTCACTGTAAGCTGTTGTTCATAATCAGATTCTATCGAGAGGTTCCACATTTCAGCATTTATCTTATTTGTGCTTGCTCAAAATATCCTGGAGGCTGAGGGTTACTGGTTTGGCAGTTTTCTATCTGTAAGTTGCATAATTTCAAGCATGATTATCAAGATGAACATAATAAAATGTACTCCACACAGGTTACATAGCACTGATTCGTTTTCTTTTGAGACCTCAGAATGCTCTCCTGGTTTACATATGTGAAATGGTTATCGATATCATCAAGCATTCCTTCATTGCAAAGTTCAATGAAATAAGGCCCATTGCATACTCTGAGTTTCTGGAAGATCTCTGCAAACAGGTACTACATTCAGTGGAGTTGCATAACTTAATATTGTTTATTTTTTATCCAAGGTTTACTTCCATTGTTCTTTAATTATTACTGTGATTAGATCCTTCTAACCTCTGGGCCAAGTGACCTTTGTGTTTCATCGACTTAATTCAAATAGTAAAGAAAAAAGAAAGTTGGTATGTATGTCCGGTTGTATTATCTCAAGACCTCTCTAGTTTATGCATTTTTTTATAAATGTCTTTGTAGTTGGGATGCACAAGAAACTTGAACATCAGCTTAATTGGATGATTTTAACGAACCAAATTCATTGCTTCTGTTCAAATTTAAAACGAGAAATTCTAGATGGTTCATGACATCCTATTCAATGATAGCTCCATTCATTTGACTGTAGTTTGAATGTTTAGAAAATGATCCAGATTGACAGTTACATACATAATATGAACTGGTGAAATACCTCCTGACTACAACCCCAATTGATTTGCCTCTCAGCTTCTTCTTAATTAGTCCGAGGAGAAAATTTGCAGATAATTAGCTGATGCAGAATGTTTTCATCAGTTGAATCATTTTATAATTATTGACTATATTTCTTTCCATCCCTTCTGCTCTTCTCCCTTATTTTCTCAGACTCTAAATATGCAGCCCGAGGATGGGAAGAAAAACCTAACCTTTGTTCCATTGGCACCAGCTTGTGTGGTAAGTGACTGTATGCATACACATATTTACTCTTTTGGACACTGCTAGTTGGATTAGATCTTGTAATCCTCTAATGTTTGTTTCTGTTTTCAGGTTATTCGAGTTCTGACCCCAGTTTATGCAGCTCATCTACCTTGTGGACCTCCTCTTTGGAGGCTGCTTTGGGTCTTCATCTTGTCGGTCATGACATATCTCATGCTTGCAAGCCTTAAGGTAATGATTGGCATGGGCTTGCAGAAGCATGCTTCTTGGTATGTGAAAAGGTGCCAAAGGAGAAAACACCACCTTCATTATGACTAGCTTCAATCACAAAAACAGAAGTTGCCACATTTGCCGAACTTTCTTTCATAGATCTGGACTTGATCATCACAGCTCAACTGGAGGAAGCCCGCAAACAAGTATCTGATCATCCGCATGTGACAAGTTGATCAGATTCTAGTGGAAGCCTTTGTGGAGCTGTGAAGGGAATTTGCATTCTATTTGTGACCAGCTGCACTCTGTGGTTCCTTTGGGGATCTCAACCTGACTTTAAAATCTTACATTAACAGTTACAAGTATTGGGAAAAAAAAAAGCCAAAGAAAATATAAGGAAGAAAGAAACGACTTGCTGTTTTGGCTACTCCATGCATACAAATAGTTCATAAACTGTTAAATTTTTTCTTGCCAACAATTAAGAATATATCTTGCAATTGCAACTGAGAACAAATGTGCTGGACATGCTCAATCAGGTGGAACTTTTGAATTATATTGTGGTAGTTGCTTTTCTTGATGGCAGCTTCTAACTACACCCATGTTTTCCTCTTCTTGCACCACGTTTTTGTAGGAAATTTTACTTAGTACCACCTGCTAGGAAAAAAAAAAAAGGAAATATTTTGCCTGAGGTTTTGCTCGAAAACTCTATCTCTCAAGGGAAGTCCTGATTTCAACCATTTTTTGACCCTTATTGCTCGACTTAAACTGTTTTAAAGGTTCATTGCTCGAGTTCCATTGTTTTAAAGTTATTTGCTCGTTTTGCACTGTTTTGAGCTTTGTTTTGGACTTTTGAACCTTGTTTGAATTATTTTAAAATGAGCAAAGTTGGAAAAGCTTGAAGGTGAAGCCTTTGTGGGTTCTAAAGGCTAGGGGTGGGCATGGGACGGGGTGGACCTTATCCCAATCTCATCCTGTTGTTTTATCTTCGGGATCGAGACGGAATGAGATGGGATGAACATGGTTCAAAGACAATAAAAGTTTTTGTTAAAATTTTATATAAAAAATAATAGTATAATTTTTTATTCCAAGGCGATAATATTCAAATTAAGAATACAAATTCATTTTATTACTGGATACCCAAATTAAAAATAACAATTTTTTTTTATTGTTGGAATAATAATTCCAAACGTTACATCAAATTGACTTCTTTTTTGGATATAAACTTAAAATGTTAAATTTAATAATAATAATAATAATAATAATAATAATAATAATAATAATAGTAAATAAATTAGTTAGGGATGGGACGGCATTAAAAATCTTCATTTTGATCCCATCTCACTCTTAATTTGGACGGGATTGGGATCACAGAATGGGGTGCCCACCCCTACTAAAGGGGTTCCAAAACTTTTGAAAAAGATAAAGAGGGTATTGGGGCTATATGACAAAGAAAAAGATCTAGGTGAGTTTACTTTTGGCCAAGGATTGTGATTTCGCAAAATTATATGAAATTTCGCCAAAAATTTAGTTTTTTTGAAATTACGAAAAAAAACCGGTGAAAGAAAAAATTACATTTTATCGAAGGTTTTTTTGAAAATTTTTGAGGTTTTTCCATAAATTTCGGGTTTTTTCGTAAAAATACAAAAATCATGTACTAAAGTTTACATTTTTTTTCAAGGATTTTTTTTCAAAAATTTTCCAAATTTTTTTTGAAAATTTTGCGAATTTTTTTCGAAAATTTTCCGATTTTTTTTGTAAATTTCAAATTTTTTCTTCTAATTATCATTTATTGATTTTTTAAACCACTTTCTAATTTCCAAATTATTGCTTCTTCTACTTGTACATAAAAATTTTAAACTACCCCTTGATTTTCTAATTATAGGTATTTTGATTTCATTTAATGTGTTTAATACATTTATTTACTTGCATATTATTTTTTCACATACTTCAATATACCCCTCGAAATTCATTATATATTTCATATACCCTCAAAAGTTTTACCTTTTTTTTACACGCCGAAATATTTCTTAAAATAAAAAAACCAAAATTAACTCAAAAAACGAAATCACAATCCTTGCTTTTGGCCACTTGAGACCATTGGTTGGGCTTTGGGCTTGAATTTTTTTTTTCCCAAAATTCTTACTCGTGAGTGTCATAAAATATACTTGAAAACCTTTGGTCGAGTTTGTATTCTAAAACTAAACTAAATCAAAATTGGTATGGTGGTATAAATAAGATTTGTGTTCTTTCAAAAAACAAATATGGGCTAGTTTAGTTCATGTTACTTTTAAGTCTAAGCTCCACTACTTCGACTGATTGCTCACGTCGGATCTCAGGTTATCTATTGCACTCCCTAAATAAGGTTTTTTTCACCTTTCCTTCACGATATTTGTACGCTATCAGTCATTGAGGAACACTTAGGTTTAGAAGGTGGTCCTATTCCTTTCTCACGTAAAAGCGATCAGAATTCGAACAACAGGATTCGAACCTGCAGTCTTCAGGTCATGAACTTGACGAGTCGACCATTCATCTACCCCATTTGTTATTATTTTTTTTGGAAAGGCAAGCGTGTCGCTGATGGGTATAGAACCCAAGACGTGGGGGTTAAACCACCACAGCCTTAACCATCCAACCAGGCTACCATTGACACCCCATTTGTTATTTGAAAAGGTGGAACCCCATTTAGTTGTGTTGACTTGCTTTTCATGCCCCCTGCACCCCAGTTCCATACCATTAAAAATATACCAACAATAAAATGGATGCACGTGTGCATTGTGCTTTCTTGTAAGCTTAGGTGCATTGTAGCTCTTTAGTATTGTTCATATGCGCTTTGCACTCTTAGTCATAAAAATTTAAATAACATTTTTAATATTCTTGTGCTCCTAGAAAGCGAAACGAAATGGATTTTGCGCTTCTAGGTATATTCCACAAGCCATGAATCTCACCCATATAGCCCTTATACCCAAGATTAAAAAACCCCCACGACCCACACCCATTATCCTCTACAGTGTTATTTTAAAAATATACAACAAAAATTATTGCCAACATACTTTAATGGGGGGGGGGGGGGGGGGGGGGGGCGGGCGCACATTTACATAAAAAATGTCAAGAAAGGTGAGTTTGCCTCAAGTAATTCGCCATTAAAAAACATTCAACAAGTTTACTTTTGATGTAAGCAAACAAACGACATATATGTACAATTGGAGTTCGTTTGAAGCTCCAAACAAACAATTGCTACTCTTTCAAGTCAACACTCTAAAACCCTTTTGAAATCAAAAAAGTTTGTTTCACTTAAAAAACCCTTTTTTTTTACTTCAAAAAATGTTTAAAGTAACCTTAAATAAGTATCAACACTTAAGGAGGAAGTGGGAGTAGGTTTAGAGTAGTTGTGTGGGAGAATAAGGAGTGGGAGAGAAAGGTGGGGAGAGGGAGTATCAAATTCAATTAGTTTTTGTGGACGGTGGTTCAAAGAAAAAATGGTGGCATGAATTGAAGCTGTTATTCGCATGTGGTAGCTAAAAGATGTGGTGGTAAGAAGATGAAAACATGGATGTGGAAAGAGGTAGGTTTAGTTGACTTTTACTACTAGTGTCTTACCTCGAAGAAAAAATCTTGTCGACTTTCATAAGACTTTACATTGAAACAATCGTGGATTGCGTCAAGCAAAAGCTAACAAGTAGATCAAAACAAATCTTAGGTGAAAATCAACACCACACAAACTGGTCTGAGCAACAGGGTTGAAAGCTTAATAAACTCCTAAGTTGCACTAAGGAAGGATTAGGTGATTCTTTAGTGATTCTTTAGTGATACAAAAAGGGTCTTTGTTGCACTAGTTGCTCAATGGACTCCAAGCTAGTGGCTCCTTGAAGAAAAAAGACATTTTTCATAAGTCGTTTGGACATTTCAGGAGGGGATGGAAATGTGCTAAGCAAACTTTGTGAATAAAGACTTAGATGGATCACTCGAAGTGTAACTTTGGTAAGCATTATACTTTTCCTCATTTATGACTTGGGTCTAAACTAGGGGTGGGCACGGGACGGGATGGGACGAGATATACCCATCCCGTTCATACGGGATCGAGACGGGACAGGATGGGAAAAACCCCATCCCAACCTCGTCCCATCCCAAACGAGTTTGGGACGGGACGGGACGGGACGGGACGGGACGGGACGGGACGGGACGGGATCAGCGTGCCAATCTTCTTCACTTGCAGACCCCAGTTTTTATCAGTGATCTTAATATGGTTTCATCATTGAAAATTTTACTGGTTTTTAAAATGAACATTGTAATATCAGGTTGTGGAACCTACTTTGTTAGAGTAGTGTAAGTAGGATGTGCTTGAAAACATAATGAAGATCCTGCATGAATGTGATAGCTAGTCAGCTTTCTGAGAAACCTTCTAAATGGTCATTCATTGTATTTCACATTTGAATGTGATAATCAGTTTCTTGAGGAACATAATGAAAGTGAAATATAAACTGTGTTAAAGAATACATAGTATAGTGCTTAACTAGGCGAAAAAATTGGAATATAAGGTAAGAAAAAGAATTTGTTTATCCATATTTTTTAATAGATTGGATGGACTTGATCCGTTGCCTGACGGAGACTGGTGTTGTGGTGGGCTTGGGTGAAGATCTCATCTCGTTTTGCCAAGATGCGTTATTTACAATTTTTTTAAAACCGTGAGACCATGAAAAGCTAGCATGGTATTATAGGTTTTGTATCATCAACCCATGCCTGAACATCGTTCCCATTGAGTTAGCTGAATATGCAAGAAGAAGATGATAAATATAACTCATGCTTAAATAAAAATATTAATAATTAATATTAATAAATTAGTTCGGGACGGGACGGGATTGGCGGGATTGAAAATCTTCATCCCATCCCATCCCATTCTAGATCGGGACGGGACGGGATCGGGATGAAATTATTCAATCCCATTAAGACCCGGAAAAATCGGGACGGGACGGGACGGGACGGGATCGGGACGGGAACGGGATCGCGGGATGGGATGCCCACCCCTAGTCTAAACCATCTTAGTAACACAATTGAGTGGGTTAAACCTTCTCAAGCAATCAAGAAAGCTTGAAACGCCCATAAGAGGTGGCTATTTTTGTTGCCTCACATCCTTATGGATCGTGCATGCACACTTCCCCATTTTTTGGAAATAATCTTTTAGGCAATTCTAATCATTTTTAATTGCTCTATAATTGTATATTTTTATTTAAATTTGACTTTTGGGGTTTCCATTTTTAATAATTAAAATATGTGCCTTAATTACTTGTGGTTATGTCACGTAAATACTTAAAATGTGTGTGTGTGTGTGTGTGTTTTAGTGCATGAATAGAATTTTCTCAAGTAGTTTGTTTTCATGGATCAAATATGCTTCCGTCACACTTGATATTGTGTGTCTTCTCAAATCTTTGTAGATATTTTATCTTATTCGAGTAAAGCTTTGGTATTTTAGAGTAGATTTTTTGTCTGTACGGAGGATACAAAAAAAAAAAAAAAGATTTGTAAGTATTTACACGATCCTTTCTAATTGTTGTTATCTACTATAATAGCCTATGGTGCTCAATGAAAAGTTAAGTTTTTTTCAGTATCATTTTTTCACCGACCATAGTCTGAATATGGTGGTTAACAATGATACATGAGCTTATTGTATGCACTTTTAATGTTGAACACCATCTTGCTATGAATCTAACACTTCCACTCAAATTGAATAAGAATGAAACATTAATATCAAGTTGTATTGCAATATGAGTAACTTATACGTGAGAAAGGTCGAATCCACAAGGATTGACTATGCTATTTTGAACAAATGAAACACAAGAGAAAGAATGAAATGAGAAATTTTGTAGAGATTGATGAGACTTGGAAAATGTGATGATTGAAAAAATATGAGAAATGGCATTAATGCATTCTGATGTAGGACATCATCATGCAAGCTTTATTTACTAGGTAGAGTAGGATTAACGTGAATATTTATATTTCATAGATTCAGTATGATTAGGAATTATAGTTGCAAGTAGTTCTATTTGTAGGTTTAATTGCATTAGGAGAATGATTTATCTTTCATCAATAAAGGAGTCTTACTTTTGTAATTGATTAAACTATTGGGTCATGAAATTCAGAATTGATTTTTTTTTCATTCGACTTGTGGATTCAAGTTTATTTATCTATTATTCTTTCTTTGTGCTTACAGATTCAAGTTTTTCTTTTTTTTCTTCTTCCTTGTTCATCTTCTATTCTCCTTAAAGACCTTGTGAATTCAAGGATTTTCCATATATTTTTCCTATTACCTTGTGGATTCAAGATTTCTCCTTCATCAGCTTGGTTATTTAGTTTCTATACTAGATATTCCGATTATATTTCTTCGTATTTCATTTTCACCGTGTCTCATTGTTTTTACCATCTTAATTGTGTCACATTCATAGGTTTTTCCACCACTGCCCCTTCACCCCCATCACCAAAAAAAAGAGGGAAAACCTCCTTCTCGACCCATCATTTTTGCATTGTCATTGTTATTGTTTTCAACAATGTTCGCTAATTTTTCCCATCCAAACTTTCATCGTCTTCGACAAGTTCATATCCTCGTTCATGTTGGACTAGCCAAAATCCGTCACCCAACTGACCCCATCACCCATTTAATGTGTTCCTATATCACCAACCATAACTTTGGTTAGTTAACAAATTCTTTTCAACCAAATCATTCAACAACTAGTAAATTTCACCCCTAGGTTTATTCCAGGCACCCCACCTATCCGTTGTTAAAAAAAGGTCATATGCATGGCAACCTATTATCTAAACTATTATCTACCACCACCTTAACGATATTTCCAACATCATCTCCATCTTTACTACCATGGTACATATGCTCCACTCTTGATGATCGATCTTATTCATATTTACCATGTTAGAATATGTAGGGTTTGCACTCAACATAACCAAGCCCAAGTCCAAAATTAATTCACCTCTGCAATAAGGAAGTAAAAGAATAGGGAAATTATTACACCATTTTGTGTCAAAATAGTAGACCAATGTTGTGGTTTTGTAAAGAAAAACATAAGTCTAATTATCACGAGTTTCACGAGGCATCTTTTCATTGCAAACATAAGTCTAATTATCTACGCAAGAGGCTTAAGCATGTAAGCTTGAGCATTGTGAACAATAAGTTTACGATTTATTTTCAACACTTCACAATGTTGATCAACTTATACAAGAGATTTCTCAACCATACCTAACAAATTCTTCCTTTTATTCTCCTTCCCCACCAATATTCTTCCCAACATCATATCACTTCAACCATCTACATTAACCAAGTCACTTCCACTCTCCCTAACCCTTTATGACCCACAACATATTTTCTTTCACTGATTCCAATTTCTCAACCCTTTGAACACATTATTCTACCACCAAACAAAACTAAACCTATTGAATAAATTTTTTCCACCCAACCAATATCACATGGTTCTCTTTCACTTGATGAGTCCCTGAAGAAGATGACACTCAGATTGCACAAATCAAAGATGATTGTTGAAGGAGATACCAAAATCGTTGGCGTGTGATGAACCATTCGCAATCCTATGTGAGAGGTCAACATTCAAAGGCAATAATATTTATGATTTTCTTGGATATGTGATCATGTAAGATGTATTTAATGAAGTTGTTATATCAATACTTAGGCGCCATATAAGGACAATTCTTCCCAAGAGTCGCAAGAAGCGTTGGCAGATTATTTGTGTTGTGTTTTGCTCCTCTAATGAAGTTGCCTCTATTGTCTTCTTGATGTGCAACTCGAGGGCGATTTGTTTCAAAGAAGGGAAAATTGATGTAGGACATCATCATAGAAGCTTTGTGTTCTAGGGAGAGTGGGATTAACACGAATATGTATATTTCATAGATTCATAATAATTAGGAATTGTAGCTGAAAGTTTTTCTATTTCTAAATTTAATTGAATTAGGAAATTGGCTTTTCTTCATCTATAAAAGAGTCTTCTCTTTGTAATTGATTAATAAAATTCATAATTGATTTTTTTTTCGTTCAACTTGTGGATTCAAGTTTATTATTCTTCTTTATTTCTTTGTGCTTGTGGATTCAAGCTTTGTCTCTTCTTCTCCTTCGTTCATCTTTTATTCTCCCTAATTACCTTGTGGATTCAAGGATTCCCCATCTTTTCTTCCTATTACCTTGTGGATTCAAGGTTTTTCCTTCGCCACATCTGAATCCCCCTTAAAATGTATAGCAATAACACACTTTAGTGAAATATTCCATTGAAAACTAGTGGCATCGTGGATAAATAATCATTACCTTCTTGAAGACATGGATTTTAAGCAATAACATGTTAAAGGTGTAGTTTTTTCAATCAAATGGTTAGTCTCTAAATATTTAATGTCAGTAATTTATTTCAAGCACATCCAACCTAAGGGATATAATACTTCCAATCTAAGGGATATAATACTTAGAAGTGATAAACAAGCAAAAAATAATAAACACTAACTACCACTAATGCATGACAATAATGGCGAAAAAAATCATTAAAGGATAAAAAAATATTAATCATTGAAATGCAAAGTTAGAATATTATATCAAGTTTATTAAAGCTATACTAATTCAAAATTTCATCTGAGCATTAAGTAAGGCTTTAGAACTCAGTGGTTGGATCATGACTTCCAAACTAAAGAAATTACAAGAAAACTCAACGACCCTATAAGTGATGAGTCACCAAAAAAGTGAGATGAATACATAATTGTCCTCTATCTTCTTGGTGTATAAAACAAAGACCTTCAAAATTTGAGTTAAGAAATTAAATACCATTTTTTTCTTCATATTTTGCCAAACCCGATCCAATCTTGAATTTTATCTATTAGTACAAATCTATATCCGAACCCAGTAAGTTGGCTCAATCCAAATATAATCTAAATCCAATCTAAAATCACTTAAAATTATATATTTTTTATTAAAAAATTCTATGTAAAATCAAATTAACATAAGATGTATTTTAGGATTTGTTTATACTTAGGTGCTCAAATGACCAAAAACACCTTTTATCTCTAATATTAATAACTATGACTTACAGATTTTCAAACCAAATTGTTAAAATATTTAATTCAGATTCTTATTAGATTGAATTTAAAAAATCCGATCCGATAGGCAAATCTGAATTCAATTCTTACATCCGAATCTGAAAAATTCAAATCCAATTTGATTTTATTGGATCGAGTCGGATTTTGGTCAAACTCGATAGATTGTCAGCCCTAATTCTTATCAAGATATCTTCAGTGAATGAAAGGGAAGTATGTGGTCATTCTAACCCCAAAAAATATCCAGATTCTATATTCAAGTCTCTCATCCATCAAATGTTATCAATGTTCCAAATTCCAATTCCTCAAATAATTTGCATTCTTTTCTGATCCATGTATTGCATGTTAAATTTTTTACAATAAGATGACATACAAATAAGTCAGAATTTAAGCAATAATCATTTTGTGCATAAAGCAACCAAATAAAATATTTGCATGATTTCCTGTATAAAAGGAAGACCATTATGTAGGAAAGTCTCGATAATGCTTAATTTAAAATGATATATTATGGACAAAAATGAGCATTTGACCATCCAGTGGGCACCACAGAACAAAGAAGTTGCACTTAATAACAAGGAAGATAACACAAGGTGCTTTAAGGACATGTGTATCACAAAGATTATTTGTTGATTACTGTAACTTTTAGCACATTATTCCAGACGTTAACCGCAAAAGTTTAGCTCAAATAGAGCAACAAAAAACATAGTTCATGTACAACGAGGTATGAATTTTTCATTTGTGACACACATCTTAACGACCTATCCTAAAATATATATATATTTTAGAACAAAAATAAAACATGCCACACCTTAATTAAGATATCTAGTGGAATACTAGCTTTTAAAAAAAACATTGAGTAGCGTTGGTTTCAATGGCATTAAATGGTTTCAAAATGAAAAGTTATCTCAAAATTATGATATTTCATTTTTACGTAGCTAGTTAGCTTATAATTAAAATCAATGTGGGAAAATAAGTCATTTGGTCCCTTTTTAAGATTTATATTTTACAAAGCCAATTCTTTTTATTTTCATTGAGTCTCCGAGTGACTCCAATTTATAATTTTGATTATTTAACCCACCATAATTTAAAGAAATTATGTAGTCTAGCTATATTGAGTTAAATTTATCTCCCGTCACACATTTCCATTATGGATTGTGTGGTGAGATACAAAAGTGACCCAAAGTTGCGCATGCAAGTGACCATTGTATTAATTTTCTTTATCTATTTCACTTACTTATTATCCCTTCTTAATTATTTTTTAAAGAAAATTTTTGTGGTGGTATTTTTCTTTTTAATAAACGAAGACTCTTTCTCTTCACAATGAAATATAGTGGACAAAAGACTTGTATAAGTTGAAATTTGATCTCTCAAATGGTGCTTAACAATAAGGTAGTTATTAGTTGATCACCTTTGCGAGTCAATCTCCGAGAATTTGCTCAGTTTCAAATACATTTTTTCTATAATATGGAGTTTGAGGATCACACATGACAAGCTAATTGAGGCTAATCAATCCTTCTATCACATATGGAGTATTTTATTGATCATAACACGATGTGCAACACTAAGTTTCGAAGCTTGGCTAGTGATGATATATTCTCCAATTAAATAGCGTTCATTTTTTTTATTTATCTAAAAATAAGACATGGCGGTTGATTAAACTCGAAAAATGTAAATTTTAGTAGCTAGTTTTTGTACGTTTATGAAAAAACTCCGAAATTTACAAAAAAAAACCCCAAAATTTATGAAAAAACATCAAAATTTTTCGAAAAATCCCTCAAAAAAATGTAATTTTTTATTTCGCCCTTTTTTCTTTTCGTAATTTCAAAAAAAACAAATTGGCGAAATTTCATATAATTTTGCGAAATCATCTTAACCACCATTTTACCCCACTACCAGCACAGGCCTAAATACGTTCGAAACATCCACCCCCTTGGATATCCGCGCCCATATATTCAATCTGGCACACCATTTTCCATTTCTGGGTTTCAACACTGATTCAAACGTCTTCTGAACAAGTCAAAGTGAGGGAAAGAAAGGGCATTTCCGCCCAAAGCAAAGTAGCAGTGTGAAACCGAGGACGAGGAATCAACCTTCATCTTTCCACCTGCCCTTTCTTACGCCAGATTGATTTTCATTTGTTTCCTCAAGCTTCAGCTTTTCGAGTAGAGATTTCTGAGGTACTTTACTAATCTGATTCTGTCTTCTTTTTCTCTGTTAACTCTTCGGAGAGCTGTTTTGCTTTGATGGGTTCTTTTATACCTTCATCTAATTATGTTTTTTGTGGAAAATCTTCAAAATTCATGATTGGGGTTTTGCTTTTCTTTTGGGGAAAGAATGATTTTGAGTGAATCAATCAAAATGTGAAAGTGGGTTTTTTTTTCTTCTGTTAAGGATTCTATATATGTTTTGAAGTTTTTCGAGATTACGATTGCCTAGTTTGTACAATGTTGGAATTCAATCTGGGTGGGAAATTGAAATGTGGGTTTTGATTAATTTGGGCTAATTTGTGGGTGGCACTCAGAAAATCTAATAAGTCTTTTGGTGAAGGTGATTAAGGATCCACAAGTTCCAAAGGAACGTCAAGTACACTGTCGTATGGCCGAAAATGAAAACTTTCTTGTTTCAACCAAACACAGCCTTATTATGATTTGATTCTTATGCTTGTAGTGGATGAATACTCTAATTGTATATATGTGGTGCTGTGACAAGCATTTGCAGCCTTTTTTTTGTGGTTGCATTGAAAATGTTTGATTAAATTCCTTTTAGAGATTATTTGTGTAACGTGGGATCTCCTTGTGAACTAGCTGGATGTTGTGTTCTGCCCTTGTCAGTTGGTCTAGACATAATAATGAACACACTGTTTGACGTATTTTCCCACTTCATAGGCTGATTTAATTTATAAAGTAATGTTCAAGTGTTGATTAGAACATAAAGGTGTCCAATTAGATACTTGAGTAGAGACTTATTTGGTAATTGGGCCTAAAGTGTTCCCTTGAGCATAGGCTCTTGTTTTAGAGGGGGATTTCAAGTATTTGTAACCTTGATTTTGTTACAAGTATTTTAAGTGTATTGTTTAAATGTTCTTAGTTCTGTACAGTGAGAAGCTTGTAACAGTTGAGCCTTAAACAACACCATCTTACTGAACGTTGACTGATTATGCTCTACCTCTCCATTTAAGCAGATTGTGACACATAATGAAACTGAATTTTAAGTTTAAAATGAAGGGTGATATGGAAGATGAAAAAAGCTATTATGGTCTCTCACGCAAAGAGCTTCAAGACTTGTGCAAGAAAAATAGTCTTCCAGCAAGAAAGACAAATTTCCATATGGCTAAATCCTTGGCCAGTTATTATCAGGTAAGGCAAACCGCTTGTTTTCCTTTTGGTCCTTAACTTGCTTATAATTTTACTTTCATGCATTGTGGTTTTGTGTATATGTATGCATTAGAGATTAGAAACGAAACTTGTATGGCATGGTCACATTGTCCATATATATATATGTGGAGGACAATTCAGTCGTAATTATTTTAAGTATTATATTTGTAACATATAATGATAGATTGAGAACTGATAGGAATTTTGCAGCAGAATAATCAACCAGTAAAACATTAAATCTCATAAATTATAGGGTTCGTACACGAGACCCTAATCACAATAAAATCACATAAAGTATATCTTTATTCGATTCAATCTCTAAATTTTGAAAAATTTAACTCTTACAATGGCCAATGGGCTTTATTTATAATTGACCTAAGCTTGTTAAACAAGCAACTAATTTTCTAATCAAAATTGAAATCTTAATTCCTAATTGAACTGAAATCCCCAATTCTAAATACGAATGCAAAGCCCTAAACTATTAATGTTGGATCCATCCCACTTATTTAATAATATTCTAATTTTCTTCTATTCCTATATCCATCATTCTCCTCCTATGAGAAAAAGCTCGTCCTCGAGCTTGAAGTCGAAGAAGTCACTAATATAATTGAAGCACTTCATAAAGAAAACATGCAAAGTGAATTCGCAACAAACACCCACAAAATTTTCCACGATACACACTAGCTAAAGGTGAAGTACCCATTACCATGAACCACCAAGAATGATCAAAACTGGCCCAATAATGCAACGTACAATGTCCACAAACTTTGCCTCGACAACTAATGATGGATTGAAAAACAAACTCGGACATGCTACAGTGTGACCCAAATAATAACCTAAGAAAGACCTTCTGAATATGTGTCTTCACGTGAGCTCTCTCCTCCAATGATTCCCAATACGGATCAATGAAACAGTCACAAGCTCTCTTCACCATTGATTCCCAATACTGATCAATGAAAACATTGTTACATGTTGTATCTGGGTGTAAATCATCCACCTCATTTCTAAGAATTAGGAAAAAGTCACACATATCGAATGATGCACATGATTGGAATCTAGTACGTGTAATTGCGCCCATATCTTCTCCAAAATAGAAAAGAAATCCGATAAACAATATGATTCTGGCTTGGCAATAGGAGCTATGAAAATAGGTACAACCTTCTAAACAACGTCAACAATCTCTGGATCATCATCGAAGAATGCATCTCACATGGGGTGACGCTCGTCCAAGGACCTCAATTATCACAATCAACATTGTTATCATCACTCCCATCTTCTACTTCGAGGTCCCACGAATCAACTCGTACCTTTTTTTTCTACGACGTTATAACGGTTAATGAGTGTGGGGCATTATGATCATACAATTTCATGGTTTAGCTTAACGGTCCCATTAAAACGCCGACTCCATTGTGTAACAACGTTTTAGCGCAACGACTACCTACATAAGGGAAAAAAAATGCATTCATTCGTAAACCTAAACAGAGAAGAGGCAAAGAGAAATTTTGATCGATCGAAAGAGAACATAGAAGAAGGAAGAAAAAGAAAGAAGAAGAAATAAGAAGGGGTCAAGGGGAGTCGATCAAATCACGCGATCGAACTGTTATGATCTCTGTTTGCGATCGTCTGTTGAAAAAAATTAGAAAAGAAGAAAGAAAAAGGGGTCAAGGAGAGTTAATTGATCGTGTGATCGAACTGTTACGATCTATGTTTGCAATTGTCTATTGAAGGAAAAAAGAAGAAGAAAGAAGAAGAATGGGTCAAGAGGAGTCAATCGACCGTGCGATCGAACTATTCTGATCTCTGTTTGTGATTGTCTATTGAAGAAAAAAGAAAAGAAGGGAGAAGCACTGACCACTCGACTCTAAGTTTTCCTTCTCCTTTTTATACCTTATTTTTGTAATCAGTTGATGTATGTGAGTATTCAATTCAATTGATGTTTGTGAGTATTCAATTCAATTGACAGTCTTCCAAATTATAAAGTCTGTAACAATCTTTTATTTGATGTCTCTAACAGTCTTCCAATTGATGTCTTCCAAATTATAAATTTAGGATTTACTTGTTTTGCTCTATAATACTTATTGGGGGTATAAAATGTATATTAAAAAAAATAGTCTGTTATATCCTGTAATGCTCCTAAACCGTTACAAATCCGTTATCCGTTTTAACTGCATAGGTGGTTGGCTGATGAATCCTCATGGTTAGAGTAATGACACATTGTGGTATTGGTGGATAATGATAGACATGTTGAGGTGCATAACTTTGTAGATAGTAGGCGCCGATGTAAGGGTGAAAACCATAAGCCGGTTGTGGAACATTCATCATGGTAGGGTAACCGCTATAGAACACACTCAGGCATTGCATTGGGATGCCCTGCGAGTACATTGTGTGGTAACTCATCTGATTGTTAATTTTTTTTCCTTTTTCTAAAGAAGAAATTGGGCGCCTTTCCTGTGTGCAGATGGTCTATCTGGACTGTTGGGTGTACGGATCAGGGAATAGGGGTGTTGTTAACCTGACTTGACCAAGGACTTGTCTGAAAATTCAGACTGCAGGGCAGTTTCAGTAACGTAACTGTAAGGAGGCACTTTTAATCACCCACAGAATTCAAGGGCTAATAAAACAAATCTAAGACAAACTTTGTCTTCTCAAACACAACTGACTGAAAAGGGGGAAATGGGATTGTTTCAGGGTTATCAACAGATCTAATCCTCACATCCCACATCTCTACACTAAAACCTCCAATCACGGTCGATTCGAGTGACAACTATTCGAGTGTTGTTGTTCACTACCCCTGTCGGTGATTCCCGACAGAATCAGCAGTAAACAATGGTGGGGATGGCATGGTGGCTGGACCCTCTTCTATTCTTGTCCATTCTTTTTCAAAACTTCTCCTTCAAGAGCAAACTACGTTCTGATACGAGTATTGATAGAAATTTTGCAACAAAATAGTCTACAACTAAAACATTAAATCTCACAAATTCTAGGGTTCATATGCGAGTCCCTAATCACACAATAAAATCAAATAAACTACATCTTTATTCAATTCAAATTCAATCTCTTAACTTTGAAAAACTTGTCTCTTAAAATGGCCAATGGCCTCTATTTATAGTTGACCTAAGTTTGCTAAGCACGCAACTAGTTTCCTAAACAAAATATAAACCTTAACTACTAATTGAATTGAAATTTCTAATTCTACATTCGAAAGAAAAGCCCTAAACTACTAATGTTAGGTCCAACCCACTTATTTAATAATATTCTAATATTCATCTATTCCTATATCCATTATAAGCAACATATTGGATGTTCTACAAAATGACATATTGTGCATTGTCTACATTTTAATCGTTGGTAATGGAGTATGGAGATGATCTGTCGGTTACCATCCTTAATCCTAAAACTAAAACAAAATAAAATATTTATAGGTTAAGAACGTGAAAACTTAGAAGTGTGTTGTAGGCCGATGTGTATCGCACGTGCACTCAGGCATCATTTCATTGTCCAACTATTGAAAACAGTGATTGAGTATTTTGCAAGACTGGAAACCGTAAACAATGAAATATGCAGATGATTGAATGTCACATAACCACAAGATATGCAAAAATAGAAATAGGGTGTACAAGTGAAATTCTTTAGTGCAATGAGAAAATGGACAAGCCTTAAGTGAACGCAAAATTGCAAATAGGCAGTAAAGGTAAAATTCTATAATGCAACGAAAAAAAAATGAAATAGCAACATATCAAGAAAAACAAAAATGTGGAACTTCAAATGGAATTGAAGGTTGTTGGGGCTATGTTGCGGGTTGTGGTTTGCTAGCAAACTTGAAAGGTGGGCATGATTTCACAGGAGTTGAAATGCTAAAAAAGAAGGATCATGATCGGGGGAGGTGGCTCCCCTCTTAATAAAAAACAAAAGGGAACACCTTCCACTTTGGAGAGAGATTATGTGAGTAATTCATAGCAGTACTAGGTCTAATCCATTCATTTCAACTTCTCAGCATCAGCTTAATCCTACTCTTATACTCCCTGCCGAGGGGAGCCACCTCCACCCTCAGTGATCCCTCTTTTTAACCATTTCAACTCCTGTTCATACATACTGATTCAAAGTCTAACACCTTGTTGAAAATTCTGCTAATACATTCTTTCCACACAATCCAAAAAAAGTAAAAGGTAACACCTTCTATTTTGGAGAAAGATATGTGAGTAATTCATAGCAATTCCTTCTAGGTCCAACCCATTCATTTCAATTTCTCAACATCAGTTTAATCCTACTCTTATACTTGCAGAATTTTCAACAAGGTGTTAGACTTTGAATCTGTATGTATGGAGATTTTAATATATCTATGGTGTTGGGTTTCTTATCATCCTTCTGTAAAGGGGTATTCTTTGATTCATTGTATGTCAATTAGGATTCAATAATTTTGGAGCCTTGATGCTTTTAAGGTCACCTATTTTTATATTCACTCAATAGTGTTTCATCAATAAAATTTTACCTTTTTAGATTAAAAGAAGACTCACATAATAGTTTATGAGACATGACTGTAATGACAATATATTCTGGGTTAATTTGCGTTTGGGTCCTACATTTTGTACTAGTTTTGAGTTTGGGTCCCAAATTTGTCCAACTTTGAGTCTGGTCCTAAGACCACGTTGACCGACAACTCTCTGTTACATATATAGGACCTATACGCAAAGTTAATATAACTTGTGGGACCTAAAGTCTAAATTTATCTATACTATAGTCAATATTATTTAAAAAAACAATATTTCATTCAATTACTGGACGGAGAGTTAACAGTCAACGTGGACTTGGGGCCCAGACTCAAAGTTGGACAAACTTGGGACCTAAACTCAAATATGGTACAAAGTATAGGACCCAAATGCAAGTTAACCCCTTTTAGTATTAGATTACCTAAAAAGATAAACTTGATGTGAAAGTGTGACACAGGAAATGTAATCTTAGATTAGGCTAATGGATTGACATTAGGATATTACAAGGAAAATGATGGCTGGCTTTTAGAATTGTGTGGTTAATGAGCCAGAAACCGACTGATAAAGACTAGACTGGGAAATTCTCATCACGAGCCTGACTAGCACGAGATTCTTGTAAGAACCTGTTGCAGTGTAGCCGCAATAATACACTTCACTAGTTACTACCACTCTACCAGTACGATGCCCTACAACATTATAACTACCAATGGCCGTCACAACCATGAGAGGTCTTGGAGCAACCACCAAAACTTAAGTGGATGAGTCCTTGGAGATGGAGTAAGCCTTGACATAAGCAGGTTAACAGTCATCACATTAAAAAATCTTATCCATAATTGCTCTATGCTCTAGAATAGGGCTGGATTTTATGACATAAGGTTTCCGTCATTAATGTGTTTGAACCTTGAAATTTCTGTAAGGGACCGTCTCCCCACAAAAATTTTCCATATCCCCTCAAAAAATAGTACTGTTTGCTCATGGAGGCGTCTCTTATATGTAGTGTTTTATATGTACACAGTACTTTTTATTTAGTGCATAAGTAGATGCAAGCCTCAGTTTTGTGAGGATGATCTCCTAGCCATAAGTTTTATTTAATGCTGAAAATTTGTGAGTTAGTTGATCTTTGTGGGGTAGTTACAATGAATGATGAAATAATCTTTCACCAAGTATTTTGAGGCAAGTTCTATTATCGTTTATCCACAATGTAATTGTGAGGAACTGAGGATGAAGATGTCGTCTTCACTCACTTGCATAGAACACTGTTAAGTGTTTGAATGTTTTTTTTAATTTTATTTTTTTATATTGGTTTAGTGATGGTAAGTTTTGGTACCTTCTATGTGTACGTGCAGAACAAAAATGCGAGCATGTCCATGTCTGATGAAAGATCTGTTCGATCCCAGAGCGGTTTGCCCCTTACATCACCTGTATCAAATCTGGAACCTCAGTCCGAGTCGATTCCACATACAGGTATTTATACTATAGCATTCTGATTAAAGAAAACTTTCCATGCATCTCTTTCACGTTCTTTGGTATCTAACTTTACACTTTGCAGGAGTGCATGAAATTCAAGTCAAAACCATAGATCGTAATAGCTTGGGGCCCTCGTCTTGTTGTAAAGAGGTGGGTCATGACAAATCCAATAAAGTTGTACAGTGGAAGTTATCTTGCATAAAGAGTTAGAAAGTCATGGTCACTGTTCAGAAAGCTTTACCGTGTTCTTAATAATAAATTATTGATGAAATAGAACTACAATGAACATCTTGAAAATTTGTCTGCCTCTTCTTTTATTTCAGGTATCAGCTTCTACGGTGAATGTGGTGGGTGGGAATCGGAATCCTTCTATTGATCGTACTGCTGAAGGCTCAGAACGTTCCCGTTGTGATCCCCTCAGAACTACAGAATGTTTGATATTGGGTTCTAAATGGGATGGCAACAGTTCCAAGTTTGGAAAGAAAGAGACTTTGAAGTCTATTTTGACAGGGGACTGTAATCAGGATTTGATACTTCCTGATAAAAACTGTGGACCTGGAGACACATCACAATTTCATTCTAGAAACACACGTGCTGGCACATTTCTCACTAATAACAACCTTGTATCTTCTACTGGGGCCAAGACAAGAGTGCCTTCTTGTCAATTTTATGTCAGGTCAGATGAGGGAATCAATCTTTGTGTGGATTTGAACTCAAGCCTGTCAGACTGGTTTACAAGTATGAAAACTGAAGTTTGCACTCATCCACAAGAGCTGAATAACAAGCCATGGGCTCTTAATCATGATGTCAGAAACTTAGGAAATACAGATAAAAAAACGAGAACTTCAATACCTCATGAGGTTAGAAGTTTAGGAAATAGTAATGAGCAGACGAGAACTTCGCTGCCTAATGATACGGTGATAAATTGTCAAACCAAAAGCGAGTCGTCCTTATGTTCATCTGTGAAAGAGAGCAACCAAGATGGAGACGACGAATCAATGTTCTGTACAGAAATAACTTCCAGTGCACCAAACTCTCAGGTTAATTCGGTTCAGAACCCAGCAAACTTGTATACTCCACAAAATAGTGAAACACTAAATCTTTGTTTAGATGCTCGCAGTTCTTCTTCCCAAATTAAATCATCTGTTCATCATGTTCGGAATTTAGAGTCAGTTTCTCGAACTTGTCCCAAGACACCATCAGTGGGGACTTCAAGTGTTTCGTTTAATGGAGAGCTTCTTAGATCCGATGAAGTTCTTAAGAAAACCCCAACAGTACCTTCTGGGAATGACAATCTGGCATGGCCAGGATCCTTTACCAGTGGTGGTTCTACAGATATGCAAGTGTCACAAGTTTCTAATCACTCTGAAGATGTGTTACATTGCCCATGTGAGAATGGTGGAAAAACAGATCTGGACAGTCCGGTGCATAATTTTCAAATTGATAACAGAGAATCGGCCAGTTTTGATCTGAACACATGCCAAGAGCCTTCAGCTATATGTCTTCACAATCAGGTATGCTTCGCCTTTTTGTTAGCATGAAACTAATATTAGATTCTGGTAGGTAGGTGGTGGATGGTATCACAAGTCCTAGGTTCGAACCCTGCTGGTGGCAAGGTCAAGTTATTATGGAATAGCCATCAAGAAGATAACAGATAATAAAGTAATAATAATCATGAATACTATGAGCTCGAAAAAGTCTGGAAATATGTGTAATGCTGTATGAAACAAATCAACAAATGTTGACTGACGATTGTCCTCTAGGCGAGGTAATGAACTTTGATGATTTTTGTCCATGATAAATTGCCCATCTCTCTAAAAGCTCGAACTTGTAGAGAGTGCAAATACTCATATAAAGCGGAAGCAAGAGTGGAGGCATGGGCCTATAACATACACCGGTGGATACCAATTTTGCAACTATACCGCAAACATGGGCATTACCGTGAATAAACACATGGGAAAGGTCCATGGACAACTGGAGTGGGCCAATATTCTAACAATCCAATTGATAACTCTCACACACAAAAACTTAAATAGGTTTCAAACTACGAAATTAAGTACTCTTGCGAAGAGTAAGATATCTCATGTCTATCACACTGTACAGTGTGACAGATTGACATGGAGGAATAGTAACTTGGATGCTCTTGAAACTATAGTTCATGCCATTCATGTCCCACAACCAATCATCATTTTCTTCTCGAGAACGAGAAAGATACAGCCAGGGGTAGGTAAAGGTGACCTAACATTCAAGAGATTTCGAAGATTAAAATGGAAAGCTAAGCAATGAATGATGATTGTGACAATCCCTAGTAGGGGGTAAATCACCTTTACCAAATATGGAATTCATGAAATCGTTGATGAAGTATGGACTGTCAACTAAGAGATGTTAGACTTTACAAGGCACACAATTAGAAATGAGACAAGAGTTACCAACCATTTGTGTACTCGCTCCTGAGTCATGCAAGGGTAGTTTTAGAGTGGGAAGATTGAGAAATGGATAAAGACTTAAATAGTTCCAAAATTTGGCTAAGAAACTTTTCATAAAAACTTGACTGAGAAGCGCCAAGTATTTTTGTTTGTTTGTTTGTTTTTAATAGAAAAGCTAAATTCTCATAGCATCCATTAGTAGCTATAGTGAGAGTGGCTCCACTTCAAAAAGTAAAGCTTTAATGATAGAAGTGGTATCTAACTTCTACATTTATAAATTATTTTTTTTGAAATAAAGAAATTACAAACAATAAACCTAAATAAAGGAAATACTAAAAATTAAAGAACATAATTAAAAATAATCTCTTTGGAGTACAACACCCAACAAATAATTAAAATATTTGAGTAAAATAAATTAATTCATATTGCCACCATAAATACAAATCATCTCCCATTTACAAGCAGGTTGCCAAAAACCAACAAAGCCAACAAACCACTGATGCCCCAAAATTCCCCATACCCCAAAGGGAACGTGAAAAATTACTTAGAACCAAGCCAATCATCAAGGTTGTTAAGGTGCATGTTACAAAGCGTGTCCTCTTTGTCTGAACTAATGGCACCTTAGTTTGCATCCCAAGTAATCAAATTCATAGTTGACTCAATCTACTCTTAATTGGAGGAGACTTCTAGTGCAGTCAAAGGACTTAAAGTCTGTATTCAATCACATTGAAATCCCGCATAATGAGGCAAATTTTGAGTTGATGTTGCTCTTCAAATTTAATCCTGCAAAACGAGAGCATATTAACTGCCATAAGAAGCATGGTTGGATCCCATGCAAAATCCCTCTAACTCTAGGATCCTATTTGGGACCACAACACATGGTCTACATTGTCTCCATTGAGCCCATATCTAGCCCACCCATTGTAGTTAAGGCGGAAGCACACGGGCCTAAAACGCCTGAGGCATGAGGCGCAAGGCAATGTGTATGCTTCAGTGACGCGGGACGGTCTTAACATTTTTTCATAATAAATTGAAGCATATATCAGATTATCAGTATAGTAGTATACATCATCATTTTGATAAGTATCATAAACAAATACGTACAAAAAGTCACACAACTACCTAAAATCAAAATAGAAACATAATAATTTACATAGCATAGCAAAACGATGCACTACATAAGTGTCAACTGTCAAGTAACTTGCAAATCATTAAAAAAAAATCATCAACAAAAACATCAAAGCATAATGTAAACTAGTTATCCAACTTCTCATTACTCACAATTTCACTCATCCTCCTCTTCATAACCAAATTATTGTTCATCATAATTTTCATTATCTTCAAAATCAGCCATGCTTCCTCTAAATCCAATAAAATCACAATGGTGTAGATGTAGTGCAGGTGCAGCAAAAGCTCTTCTTGAGTAAGTTGCCTGGAGGTTTACTATTTTTAGAACTTCTACATGGTTGTGATGATCTTGACCCCACGGGATATCATTAGGAAATACCAATTCATCCTTTGCATTTATTTCCTCCCGTATCCTCTTGATGGTTGCAACCTCTTATGATTCAAAATCTCAAACCCTAAATGACTATCTAACAATAGAGAGTGGGCTTTGGCTTATATTTTATAGCCCGGTTAGGTAAATTTTGACATAATATGTAAAAAAAAATGACTTGTGAATATGCAAAGTTAAATATAAAAGAATAACCATGTAAATATGCTCGAGGAGCTAGGCGGAGTGAGGCAGTAGGCGGACTGAGGCGGATACCTTATTTCACTGCACCACCTGCCTCACATTGAGGCAGATTACTGTAAAAATGCCTTGAGGCACGCCTCCGACGCGCCTAAGTGGTCTCTTGAGTACAATTAGCCCACTATTCCCTCCATTTCTCCAATCAGATCCGCCCGTACCCATGTCAGGATCTAGGTATAAATAGGGTTGGGTGGTGCAATCAGAGAACAAAAGTGCAATACCCTTGCTGTGCCTTAGGCGCAAGGCACAAGATGCGCCTAACGTACTTTAGTGCATGCCAATTAAAACATTTGAAAGTATATATAATTATACATTCACTTATAAAGTTTACATCTAGCATGCAAATTCGTATAAGAGAATGCAACAATTTTTCAGATAAAAAAATTAGCATTATTAACCATAAAACTTGCACCCAAGATTCCAAACTAAGATGTCAAATAATCAAATACATCATTAGAAAAGAAAAGAATTCAAAATCAGTCTGATTCTATAATCTATGAAGTTCAAAATCAATTCGTAAATACTAAATAGCAATTCTATAATCTATAGTACTATACTATATTCACATTCGGTCCATAATTGATTGGCATGAAATTGGTCCTAGACTCCTAGCATAATCAATCTAGTCAATCAGTATTCAGTCCCTAGTGGCATAGTCAATAACACAAATCTTCAATAAAATGTATGAAAAACTCATATTTTCAGTTTTTCACATTCTCTATTTATTAATTGTTAAGTGCTTACATGGTTTTTAGTTGTGCACTAAGAGAAGAAAGTGGACAACATGCCAACAACACAACTATTGTGCTCTAAGAGGGGGAAAATAATAAAGAGGAAAACAAGAGAGCCATGGAAAGAAGAAGAGAGAAGAAAGAGGGACAACATGCCAGTGCGTGAGAAGAAGAAGAGGAAAACAAATAAAGAAGTAGAAGAACCATGGAAAGAGGAAGATGGGGAAAATTCATAGAGAGAAGAAGAAGAATAAAAAGAACGCTTAAATTAAAGATTGAGTAACCTTCAATCCAACCTAAGTAGTAAAAGAGGGAAAAAAATGCACTTAATGAACATAGGTGCGCCTGGATGGTAATGGGGCACAACTCTGTGCCTAAGTTGCGGGTTTTAATTACACCGAGGTTGACAAAAAGACAGATTTGGCCACCCACCCCCATCCCTGCCCCGATTAATTTTTTGGGCCTCCATATCCAGCCTGCCCTCATAAAAAAGAATTTAGAGGTTACGCCCAAATCCGCCCCACTAAATACATTGGTGTCCAGCCCCAATGTGAGATGTCCCACAAGCTTCAAAATGCAAGCTTAAATTTGGGCTTTCAACTCAAGCCTGCAAACCCATGTGCGTCTGGTGTGGATTGTTTGTAGTTTTGTAGAAGTAGAACTTCCCTTTAGTTTGGGCTTTAGTCAATGTGGGAGTAATAAGTTAAGCTTTTGTGCTTTTTGAAAGCGATATCATCTATATTATGGTTTTAGTCATCATGGGACTATCATATTTAAACAAGTTGAAAGTTTAGTCTAAAAAATACACTGATGTTATATAGTTGTTGCTATGTATATAAGCTTGCTTCGCAAAAGCTTCAGTTGTTCCTTAGGTTTCTAGGCAATGTGCAATAAAATTGTCTTACAAAAGTGTAAGCAGGTCTAGTGTTACTCACCGAAATAGTCCTAGATCAAGTGACGCACTTTCTACATTCTACTTTGCAGTTATAAAATACAACGAGGCTTACATTGGTCCTTGCATAGCCGGCCTGCGTATGCTCGGGCCTTCCTCGAGCCTGCGTTGTGGGATTTCCTAATAGAGTATAAAACATATATAGTATTTGATAATCGAGTAATCGGAGATCTGATGAAGGATACCTCCATCCCTAACCTTGTCTCGAACCCTTTTTAACATTGTCGTCCACATGAAAAATGACAACCTTGAAGGTACCCCTTTTTTCGAATTAGGTTCAATGGTATTATAAAATGCACCTTCAGGCAAAGATAACTTCGTAACTGGTCTTGAGAAAAACGCTCCAACTAAGAAACCTCTCTTGTTGTCATCCTTCGAAACCCACATATCACTTTACTACATTCCATAATGTGCTAGAAATATTAACAAATTTCTCCATCTCGCCAACTGTAAGAACTCTCCTATGACAACGAAAATCCCAATGCAATGACCATTTATTTTAAGTGTCAAACTCTAAAAACCTTGTTAATCTATTTTAAAAGCTACCTCTCCCATCCAAACATTTTCCCACCCAAACATGTTGCCAGGGACTAATTCTTGACCTCTACCTATCATCACTTAAATGAACAAATCCATCCTTAGTATCATAAGAAGCTGTCGGGTGCCTAGGAAGCCACATCATGCTTGAATAACATATTTTACTTTAATAACATATTTCCATCGACTTTCCCTTACGTATATCTCCACATCTACTTGCATAACAATGTCCTTACTCATCAACTGAAGAGGACAAATATCCAAACTGCCTACTTCATCAAGTGCGCAAACCGACGTTCAATTCAACACATGAAACCCTCCCCTACCGAACCATAAAAAATTATAATCATCTTCTCATTGCGTTTACTAGCAATGATCAAATGGAATAACAAAATATAAGATATGCATATTTGACAATGCACTTCTAATGAATCTACTATCTGTCAATAGTAACTTGGCCTTCCAAATCGATAGCAAGTCTCTTCTCGGTTAGCTCTACCACTGTATCCGGCAAATGTTTACTTTTGTTCGTCTCCCCAATCGGAGTCTCAGATAAATAATAAAAAATTATCTCAACTATTAACCAAATAAACCTACCCCATCATCCATCACCAATACCGTCAACCACAATTTTTGCGTAGTTGATATTCAAACTTGAAAAATCAGCAAGATGTACTAAAAGTTCTCCACCTGAGTCATATTATCCTCCAAAAAATACAGAGTATTATCCACGAATTGAAGATGAGCTACCTTAGCCCAACCTCAGAAATCTGAAAACCAGATAACAATCCAAGTGCAATCTTAGTGCCTGCATCACAATTGTGAATAAAAACAGAGAAGTAGGAAATTATCTCTAGATAAACTCATGGTTAAGTTATCTAACACAAACACATGATATAGGCTTGCTAGTCTCAAAGTTAAACTCCACAATGACAAAGCACAATCACAACCAAAGTTATATCATCTAAACCACAAGTTATAAAAAATAAACTTGGTATCCCAAGGACAAACTCCATAATGACAATGCACAATCACAACCAATCACAGTTAATTCATACCACTAAACATCTATGTGTCGAGAGAAATGACAAAATACATAAAAGGAAAACCACCGTTGAAGAAATGCTCACCAAACTGTTAAAGAAAGGTTGAATTGTTCATTACAACGCTTCAATTACATCACCGATAGTACTCCCTTTTCAGCACACCTTCACTCTCAAGAACTTACATCAAACTTAGGTTCAACAAACACTCTCAAACTCAAACTTCTTAACCCAAGTTTTTTTGTTCAAAAACAAAGGAAGGAAAGGAATGGAAGGGGCAAATCCAGATATTTCATTTAAGGCAGGAGCGGGGATCAAATGAACACTAACAAGAAGTTGTTGAACGCTACTTGTAAATTTGTGTTCGTGGTAGTGACTTGAGTCATTACAGATCCTTTCCCATGAATAGCTCCCAGAACACTTCTTTGGATAACATATACTCAAATTTAAGTTTTTATACTTCAAAATATGAGTTTTTCTGGAAAAAGAAAAACTTAAAAAATGTACAGGTTGTCAAGTTTCTCATACGTTCAAAATGTAAAAGTATATACAAGTAAATAACATGATATCATATGAAAATGAATTTATATCAAGTCCATTAAAGTCTGAAATGAAGATCAGATTGATGTAAACTAAATCCTTGATAAATTAGCAGAAAAAAGAGAGATTTTCAAATTCAATGAAAAAAAAATTTCATGAGCAAATTACTTGTATCTGTTAGCCACAACCCTGCATAACATCCACTTGATAAGGGTGTCAATGCCCAGTCTCCACTGTGTAGTAGTGTACAAAGTGGATGGTTTGTTGAAATTTCTTTGCCTCTCTTGGGGGTGGGGTAATGACGACAAAGAACTTGCCTTAATGTTTCATCCTTACCCTATGGTTTATAAATATCTGGGGGTGGGGGTGATCCGATACCAAGTGAAAGTTGAATACAAAAGAAGAAGAAGAAGAAGCACCTAAATAAGTCGTAAGCATCATGGATAAATAAGCCCAACTACAGTCATATATAGAAACATAAAAAAAAGCAAAGAACTATATGAAACGACTCTCCAAAAGATTATCGACAAAATCATTTATTGAAATATTCTAAAACTATCACAACATGAAATTCTAAAGAGCTATTTACCCTCGTCTCTTGGTATCCTGAAGTGGGAGATATTTGTAAATTATACCCTGAAGTTAAGAAACTATTCTCATATCCTACTTTGTAAATTTATTTACAAATTATAACCTGGGGTAAAATCAATTTATAAAATACCCAAAGTAGGGTATGAGGATAATTTTTCCAACTTCAGGGTATGGTTTGTAAATATCTGCCACTTTGGGCGGGTACCGGGAGTACATAGCTCAATTCTAAACACCCTTTGTATATACAAAGTCACTTGTTGTCAACACACTTCATATAACTTTCTGAAAAAAAATGTTAGAAAAAGTTTTTACATCAGAGAAGATGATAAGAAGAAGAGATGAAGGTTCTAGAAAGATTTCTAGAAACGGAGAGAAGGTTATGGAATCTTAAGAGTTTGTCAGTACTCCTATGTCTACCTAATTTTTGGACCTAGGAAGACCATGTTTTTTTCATAGTTGGTAATCTAATCAAGATTCAAGTATGATTTTCTTTCTCTGTTAATTTCTTTTGTATCAACTCAGTTAGAGACTGACAGTAATATTCACCTCTGCAGGGAAGGAGCAACCTCGGAAATGGGATGGAAAGCTCAAAATAACTTGTTGCCAAACTGAGTAGCACTATGTATTCTATTTTTAGTAAGCTTTTCACCGATTGTAGTATATCTTCCTTGGTCTTTCAGCTGCTTGCAAATTGAGAACTCTGTGAACATTTCTGAGATGTCACCTTGTTCAAAATCTGAAGGGCCTGAAATTAAGAGGCAGTGCATTCATTCTGAAGATGACAACAGCACTAACACACTTGCAGTTAAGAACTTAAGAAGTACAAAAAAAGGAGCTAGAGGAGCTTGTCCTAGGAGATCTGCTCAGCTTATTTCTAAGGTTCAAGTTTCCATGGTCCTGCAGTCAATCATGATAATTATGAAACCATTTATACATTAAGAACTTGAACGTGTTTAGTTGCAGCTTGAGAAAATTTTCATGGGAAAATTTTGCTTAGGCTGGAGCTAAGCAAACATTTCCCGCCATCAGGGGGAAGAAATGCATGACAGAACTTTCCAGCTCCAGTCTGCAACCAAATATCCGGAAATTAATTTACCCGAGAATGAGTTTCTTTTCCAGTCAACCAAACACACCCTAGATGTTAACCTGCCATATAATCTTGGAAATTTGTCAATATGGTAATTCATGGTACTGGTAAATTCACTTCAGACATGATATGACCCAAGCCATATGCTGATATCTTTTTTCACAAATTGATTTTATTTATAGATATGCATTATAATCACATACTAGATAATTTTAGGATACTATATCGGAGATTATCTTGAGTAAAATGTGAGTGCATATATCACTATCCATGCAAAGGATTAGGCTGGGAAATGTTGCTGAAACAAGAACCACCAGCAAGCTATGCCTCAGTATCAGAAATTGGTCTCACCTCTCGCAACTCTTATCACGACCATGAGCTGTCTTGGTGAAGGAACAAATGTATTTTTAGCTTGTCCTAAAAGTTGTTCAATTACTAGAGCACTATGCATGTCAGGAAGGACCGTAGGAGGATGTTGCAGCCCCATAAAATATGAAACAAATAGTTACTGAATGAAATAGGTAGATAAACCCAATTATGCATGTAGTTTAGTTTGATTATTGATTCTAACTACTTTATCTTTCATTATCGCTAAGTTGATATCATTCTAAAACTATTTAATCTTTTCTTTGTCAGTGAATTCATCAAGTGCAATCGAGAGCAGTCGAACCAATGAATTAAATTCAAATTATTCTCTCTCCCTTAAATTTGGAGAAAATTTGTTGTAGCAGCTAATACCAATAAGGAGAAAGGAAGTTTATTATCATCATCATTGTTATTTCCATTAACATGGCATTGGCTTCTTCAAACTCGTGACTTTATGCCCTGGAAAGATAGGTTAAAGAAGGAAGCCAGTGGACAGTAAGTGATCATCATATTGTATTTCTACACTGACAAGGTAACAGAAGTTCATGCCAGTTGATCGCTTCTCCGTGGATCATACCTCCAAGACACCTTAAGTCATTTGATCCCCTCAAACTGGCTCAGAACCCGCAGAAAAAATTTCTTTTCTTTTTCCCCCCTTTGGTTCTTGTGGTCATGTTATTTGGGGACATATCTCACTTCTTACTTTTATATGATAACATTCATCAACAATAGAACATTTTCTGTTCTTAAGATTGTCTAGGAATTAGATGTAGTACTTTATAGCAGTCAGGTACATGGTTTATTTTGGTTAAGCGAGCGAAAGGTCCGAAACACATTGTTAGGTTTCTATACCTCCATTCTTGAACAAATCAAACTTCATACTCAGTTATTTTATTGCAAGGTACTTGGTTGAGTTCACTATGGGCTAAAATTTCTTTTGGAAAATTTAAGCCACTATGTGTGTGATGCCGAGCATATTCATGATTAAATAAGAGGTGGAGTATATACTTGAAGACAGCCTGAAGAGTTGCCCCCTGCAGCTAAGGTGTTGTTTTCATCACTGAGTGATGAAAAAGTTCAATAATCAATACGAAGACAGCCTGAAGAGTTGCCCCCTGCAGCTAAGGTGTTGTTTTCATCACTGAGTGATGAAAAAGTTCAATAATCAATACATATTGTTTGAGTCAAATATAAGGATTTTTTTTTTTATTTTAAAAATTCTAATAAAATTAGGAATTATATTAAAATGAGGAGATTTGAACAACATTTATGTGCTTCTGAGTTATGGCCTCAATTAATATGTTTACATAGGCGCCAAAAAGGGAGAATGTTAGGTAATATTCGATCCTTCAACGCTATACGTCAAAAAATCCATTTCAAGTTTGGAGTTTGAAAGCTAGTAATGCTGCTAATTATGTTGTAATATGCGTAGCGGTCATAAAATGTTAAGCAGAAAATTGATTTTGAGTTTCAGTTCTAGCAATGTTCATCTTCAGCAGATGAACAGAGTTAAACTCTTTTGTTTATCTCGAGTGAAGAAACTCTTTCCCAGTACAACCACATGTTGTTAAAACTGTTAAGAAACTTGCTGTCTAGAAAATTTGTTTGTTGAAAAATCCAGATTGATTTTAGCAGTGGCACTTTTGAGCCAGTAAAAGGAATGAGTAGACTTGATTTTCGCTTAATCAATTTGTCAATTGATGAACTTACCAAAAGTTATATTATTGAATTTTGTACTGAAAAAAAAATATTTATAAAAGTGGACTAAATTAATTAGTAAAATTACTACAGATTATATCTCTTCAATAAACCAAAAAGGAAGTTGGGATATAATAAAAATGAAATACTAGATAATATTATAAGAATTGCTGAAGAAACTCAAGTTTTAGGAGATAATCCTATAAAATATTGGTCTCGTAATAAATATCTAGCTAAATTAGAAATTAAAAATCTAGAAATGGCTATCGAATCATGAACTGTAACTCATACTCCGTTAGATATAGAAGAATTTTCCATACAAATAAATGAACTATTGAAATTAGGTGTTATAAGACATAGTAATACTAGGCATAGGAGTACATCCTTCATGGTAAGAAATCATGCAGAAATTAAAAGAGAAAAAGCTAGAATGGTTATAAATTATAAACGACTAAATGACAACACATACGATGATCTATATTTAATACCCAACAAAGAACAATTGATAAATTGCATCCAAGGAAACTCTATATTTAATAAGTTTGATTGCAAAAGTGGTTTCTGGCAAGTAATGATGGAAGAACAATCAATACCATGGACAGCCTTTACATGTCCTGAGGGACACTATGAATGGTTAGTAATGCCTTTTGGACTAAAAAAATGCTCCTTCTATATTTCAGAGAAAAATGGATGTTATTTTTGGTAAGTATAAAACTTTTGTTCTTGTTTATATTGATGATATATTAGTCTTTTCTAAGGATCTTGAATCCCATTATGATCATTTAATCCTGGTGTTTAATGAATTTGTTAAAAATGGATTTATCATTTCTAAAAAGAAAATGGAACTTTGTAAAACTTATATAGACTTTCTAGGAATGAAAATAAGAAATGGTAAAATCCAGTTACAAGAACATATTGTTAAAAAGATATTAGAATATCCTGATAAAATTGAAAATACAAAACAATTACAGTCCTTTTTAGGAACACTAAATTATTGTCGAAATTATATTAAAGGCCTTAGTAAAATAATATGACCTCTTTATAGTAAAACAACACCAAATGAAGAAAAAAGATTTAATACCGAAGACATAAAAATAGTTCAAACAATAAAAGAAATTTGCAAAAACTTACCCACTCTTACCTTACCATTACAATCTGATTATAAAATTATAGAAACTGATGCATGTGAAGAAGGATAGGGAGCAGTGCTTTTCGCCAAACTAAACGAATACAACTCAAAACATGAAGAAAAAAATATGTGGATATACCTATGAAAAAATATAAAGAACAGGGATTAACATCCTTAGATTATGAAATACTAGGGGTTATAAATGCCTTGGACCATTTTAAGCTATATCTTGATAAACATTTTACAGTTCGCACTGATTGCGAAGCTATCGTAAAATTCTATTAACGAATAAATTCTAAAAGATTGAAATTTTTTTAAACAGTGTAGCTGGAAATGGTTATAAAGCAAAATTTGAACATATAAAAGGTTAAAATAATAGTATAGCTAGATGTTTTATCAAGATCTATATATATATATTGAAAGAAATAACCTTTGTTTCATGCAGAATACAATAGAAACAAATGGAATGTCAATTTGGACAAATACGCCTTGCTGTTGAAAAAGAAGTAAAATCTTGTGATATACAGACGGATAATCTAGAATTGCTAATGGCCAAAGTATCTTGGCTCTGATACCAATTGTGGGCGTGGTGTAGATTTTTATAAATTTGTAACTTTTTTAACTTGCAAAATCTAATCTGGGGAATGATGCTTCATTTAAGGATCCACCAGAGATGTTATACAGGCAGTTCCTTCCAGCTAGATCGTACAATTGAAAAATTATAGAAAAAGTTTAATATATGAAAACTTCCTACTTCCCTTGTTTAGTTTTTATCTTCTAATATATACCATATGCCAAATTCTATCTTGTTTTAGGATTAATCTTATGGTTTTTCCATAGGACAGAACCTATGATTTTTCCACATCCCTTAGATTTATAGTATTATACCTTAAAGCGTACAAAAAATCTTAAGTACGATGACATGTTAATCCCATCAAGACATTTTTCCCTAAGAATTTTAATAAAATGGTACTTAGTCAAACGAGCTTACTCAGCGGTCATATCATACTAAGAATTAAATGCCTTAAGTACCAAATACTAAAATTAGTAGGGCAGATTTGAAAGAATCGGAAATTTTTAAACAAAACCATTCATTGGCATAAGTAATACATTAAAACATATAATAAACAAACAAGGGGTTCCCTTTCGGGTTCCTCGAAATATAAAAACACTTACTTGTATAAAGAAGCTTGATTACAAGAAAAGATTACAACTTTTGTTCTTCAGCTTTGGTTTCTAACACTATTATACATAAGGAAAGATTACACAGAAAGCTTTTCTTTCGATGTTTTTCTCTAAGGTTTTTCTCTCTGGTCTTTCTCGATGATCTTCGGAGTTGAGTGCTCATCCTATATATAGCAGAGGAAAATAATCTCAATTATTTCAGTTTTCTTTACACAGATTCTTTTTTACAATAAAGGAGTGGTAGAGCGGGATTTTTTCATCAATGATCAGCGTTATTGCAAAAAGCAATGGAAGGAAGAGTGACATGCGGAAAAGTATCTGTATGATGATAAGATTCTTGCAGTAGTGGATGGATGAGGATAGGATTTTTGCAGGAGTAGATAAGATTCTTACAGAAGTGGGAGGACACGTCAAAAGTTTTTGTACTCTTTTTTTTTGTGTCACCCGACATGTGCGCAGACCGACACATCATTCAAACTCATTTTCGGAACTATCATGATAATAGTGATCTTTCGTGTCAGCAAGCCTTTTCAAATGCTCTAATTCTTCTTCTTCTTCAGTTCGATGCTTGTAGTATTCATCTAACCTTGGATTCAGAGATTGTAAGAAAAATATAACTATTTCTCTACAGTAGTCGAAACACTAGATGTATTGTAGGTCATCCGCAACAATTAAGCTTCCTTTGATATGTCTCCAGTCAGTTTGAAGAGTGGAAGCCAAGTATGAAAACCAATGTTCAATATGTTCAGTGATTGGTTTAGGACAGGGCCATGGTATGAATCATGTAGAATCACGTTGGTTCGATTTTTTTGGATGATTTGGATTCTATGTTGAGCTAGGTAAGTAATTCCTTGGTCAAATTCTGGGGGTTTACTAGTAACATACATCTCTATTTTGTATTTATTATTTCTCATAGACCCTAAAACAACCATGGAAACTTTTCTACCAAAACATTCAGTTTGAGAAGGTTCTGTAAAAATGACTTGACCAAGATGACCATAGTCTAAAAGTTTCTGGACGGTAAGGGTAATAGTCTCATTTTTGAGATGAAGAGCAGGAGGATAAAAGAGACCCATCATTATATTTGCTTTAGGTATGGAATATACTAATTGACATCGACATTCAAACTTTGAAATGGGAGTGTTATTACAGTATTGATCTATTTTTTGGCAAGGACCCGAGTTTTTGTAATTTAAACTATCCCATGTGATAAACAGACCAGGATGGTTATCTCAGTTTTGATCATAGAGATAGCCATTCAAAGATAAATATCTAAATATCTCTTTCTTTTTGGCTAGATAGCTTGAGGATGTAAGACTGTAGAAAGTAAGGTAGTCGAGATAAAAAGGTATGAGTGAAAATTTTTGCTCTAGCCTGTAAATCTGTTATAGGTATATTTTCTGGTTTATATATTGAATATTCTTCACTTTTAGTGGAAGAAAGAATGATGCGCTATTTTAGTAACACACAACTTAATACCCTGCTTTGTCATTGTAGTATAGAATAAGTAGGGATCGTCTTGGACCGGGGATTAGAGGGCTTGTTAATTAACACTAATAATAACTAAAAGACAACTAACAACCTAATTAATTAAATAAAAGGGGATTGGATTTTCTAAATTAAACTATGAAAATAACTACGAAAATTACTGTAAAGATAATAAAACTAAATGGATGGCAAAGATGAGAAATTAACTAAGGGTTTATCTCCACACACTAAACATATGCTTATAAATCAATCTTCAATAATCACTTGCTAACTTGTGAGAGACAATGCTCAAGATTAACCGTGATCGCACTGCATTAATCTTATTATTTTCCCAAGTTCGTTGAATTAAACTAAGGGTCGCTTTCAAACTATTATTATCATGCTATCTAAACAAGAATCGCAAGTTAAATAACAATCTAAGATCATTAAGTTTTGTGGAAAATATGAACACTTACTAGGCAATTACAAGTATGATCAACATCTTGTTCTTACCTAGGTTTTTACTTAACCTTACCAACGTTCCTTGGTATTTACTACTTGTGAGTACAAGAAGAATTAAACCAAAAATCTCACTGGATGCACTCTTTTCTTTTTCACTGATTGTTTGGTAAAATCACTCTTCATATTCTAGTTATATGTGAGAGGATTGATGTAAAAGGGAAACAAATAGCTCACATATGATATAACAAGGAATAATGGCATTTTCTGATTTTTTTTATTTTGTATTTATTTATTTATTTATTTTTATTTTTCAGATATATGATCTCATGGAAGGAATGCTACTACTTGAATGCAAGAACTAGGGACACCAATGCTCATACCTCATTCGAATCTCCACATCGTGACATTGCAAGACACACTAAATCAAAAGGTCTTAATTCAGGTTGTAATGGGGCCAGGGGTCAAGGGAAGAAAAAGAACGGATATGAAATTTTCAAAGGGCTTGAAGAAATGGTGAAAACATGCAATAAGATTAGAGACATTGGCAATGAATTATATGGTTCAAGACATAAGTGGGAAAATGAAGAGGTGGCCCAGTGATAATGAAGAGTTTTAGCAATTATTTTGTATCTACTGAATGAAAAGAATTGAACTATCTGTATGGTACTGAAATACTGAATGGATATAGATAAGGACTTGTATCCCTTTTGTAACTTTTTGTACCATTTTTTTTTTCAATGTTTTTTTTTTTTTTGCAACTCTTTCTTCTTGAATTGTCTACCACAAGGGTCTTCCCCCATACTTGTTTTTCAACATACCTTGAGCCACAATAAAGTCTCTGCAAATCAAATTATGCTCCATTCTTCTTATTAGGTTAGGGATAGAAAATGAGGGTAATGAAACAAAAGGCTTAATAACAGGCTCAACGGGGTTAACCTAAAGAAAATATATTATGAATCAGGCTTATTTGGCAATGGTGGAAACTAGGTGCTTTTATCATGTCAAACATGTCATGCAATTCAATATGATGCTTTAAACGAAATTAATACAAGTTCTAGTGTTTAATTCTTAATTTTGAAAGCAATCCAAGTGGCAACCAAAGCAAACAAAATTGAGATCATGCAACGAATTATTATTGACAAAAGAAATAAAAGACGACCTAACTAAAAACTCTCAAAATCAAAGGAATAATAAGCTCAAAACTCACATATGAGTTATAATGAGTTAAATTCAACTAAGCATGCTATGAATACCAATTACTAAGTTGATTACATGTGAATTTATATATGATAGTCATGAATAAGCATTAACCAAAGAATAATATTAGATCTTAAATCATGTTTATAAATCACCTTAAAGTCATGCAATTAAAAATCAAATCTCATCATTGTATTGGAAAGTATCCTAAGACTCAAAACAACTATAAATTTTTTTTAATTATTTTTATGACACTAATACCAACAAAGAAAATAAAAACCAACATTTTTTTTAATGGACTGACACTTTTTTTTTCCAATGTTAATAGATTATAGCACACTTAAACCTAACATTGTCCTCAATGTTAATAGATTATAGCACATGTAATGAAAGATTTAAATGCGGAAAAACAAACTACTAACAAACAAAAGCAAAAATGACGAAAAGAAAATAAAGGGATAGAGAAAGCAAATCTGATTGGGTTGCCTCCCAAGAAGCGCTTGTTTTAACGTCGTGCAGCCTGACGGTATATGCAATTAATCCTCAGAATAAGTGGGAACATGGAGTGATACGACCTCTACGTCATGCTCCACAAATGACTCATAATAGGGCTTAAGTCGATGATGTTTCACTTTAAACTCCTTCCCGGTTGTGACACTCTTAATCTGTATAGCACCATGGGAAAAAACATTAGTAACAATAAAAAGACCAACCCATTCAGAACGTAACTTACCAGTTCTAAGACATGATTGGAAAAACAAGACTTTCATTCCAATGACACAAATATTTTCATGGATCATCTGATCATGAAAAACTATGGTGTTCTCCTTATAATTGCTTTTACTACCATAATCCTCATCCTGAATCTTTTCAAGCTCATTCAACTTAAATTTCTTCCGCGTTTTTGTGTCATAGGGAACTCCATTGCTCTCATCTCCAATGGCAGTAGTGATGTTGGTCTCAAGTTCATCCTCGTTTATGAGGTCTGACAATTTCTGGGCCAAATTGTCATTCACATTAATAGAAAAACAAGAATGATTTTTAACAAGATATCTCGTGGCTTCAAAGATGTTGAATCCAATCACATCACCATCAAATTCCATGGTCAGTTTCCCCGCATGCACATCAATATTTGTCTTCGCAGTTTTCATGAAGGGACGCCCTAAAAGAAGAGGCAAAGGTGCTGAAAATTCCGAATCTTCCATCTCAAGCACATAGAAATCTGCTGGGAAAATCAAATGGTTAACCTGCACCAACACATCTTCCAACAAACCTCGAGGATATGCATTAGAACGGTCAGCTAATTGAATAATAACACCATCATTTTTTAACTTCCCGAGATTCATAGATCGATAAATAGAATACGACATAACATTAATTGAGACACCTAAGTCTAGCATTGCATTTTCAATTTTAGTATTACCGATAACACAAGGGATAGTGAAACTACCTGGATCTTTACACTTTGGTGGCAATTTTCTTTGGAGAACTGCGGAGACATTCTCACTTACCTTAACTACCTCTCCATCTCGAAGTCGTCTCTTTGTTGTGCAAAGCTCCTTCAAAATTTTTGCATACTTAGGCACTTTCTTAATAGCATCAAGAAGCGGAATATTGACTTGGACTTTTTGGAAAGTTTCCAAAATTTCCTTATCATGTTCATCTTTTCTAGATTTGGCAAACCTACCTGGAAAATGCACAAAAGGTGGAACAAGATTAGCAGAAACTGAATTTGGAATGCTCATCTTCTTACCTTGGAGCTCTGGTGTTTCAATGATGGCTGGAGAATCCTTTTGTAACTCAGCTTTCTTATTTCGACTCTGTTTAGGGACTATTGGCTCATTCTCAATTTGCCTACCACTCCTCAATGTAATTGCTTTTGCGGTTTCAAACCGGTCTTTCGGATTTGGAATGGTAAAACTAGAAAGTTTTCCTTGCTCGCGAATTTGTCCAATAAACTCAGCTATTTGTCCCATTTGTAGTTTCAAATCTGCTATATCCTTTGATTGGTTATGTTGAGAAATAGTCAACGATTTCAAAATCTCATCATAATTAAGGGGCGTATCTGAATTGTGCTGAGGTGGTTCTGGTTGCCTTTAGACGAAACCAGGGGGTGGTCGATTCGAAGTCTGTTGTTGAAGTTGTTTTGAATTTCTCCATCCAAAACTGGGGTGATTTCTCCAACCTTCATTGTAGGTGTTCGAATAAGGATTATTCCTATAGTGATTTTGCCCTTGAAAACCTATTGCATTGACATTCTCCCAACCGACATTCTCAATCAGTTGAGGACATTGATCAGATGGATGTCCTGAATTAATACACACGCTGCAAACTTGTGCAACTCCTAGCACATTCGGCTTCCCTAGGACCTGAGTCACAAGTGAGGTATGATTAGCCATTTGAGCTTCCAAACTAGAATTAGTACTTACCTCATTGACTTGGCGTGAAGGCTCTCCAATTCCTTCATACTGTTGGGCATTTAAAGCTCGGTTTGCAATCAAAATCTTTGCTGCTGCTGGAGTTTTATCAACCAAAGCTCCTCCTGTCGCTGCATCTAACATCTGTCGCTCAAGAGGAAGCAATCCCTTATAAAAGTATTGAATCAGGAGCTCCTCCTTCATTTGATGCTGCGGGCATGATGCTATGAGAGTTTTGAAGCACTCATAGTAAGCCGGATATGATTCTCCTGGACCTTGCTGTATGCCACTGATTTTCTTCCTCAATAAGATAATTTTGGAAGTTGGGAAGAATTTCTCTAGAAACACCTTCTTCATGCTCTCCCAAAAATATATTGTTCCGGAAGGTAGTTCATAGAACCAATCCTTAGCCCTATTAGCCAGAGAAAAGGGGAATGCTCTCAACTTTAGGATGTTTTCATCCACATTTATTGGCGTCATACTGGAGCATACAACTTTAAATTCTTTTAAATGTTTATTTGGATCCTCCATAGAAAGACCGTGATACTTCGGAATATGATGAAGTAGGCTGGATTTCAACTCGAATGACTCAGTCTTGCCCTGCGCGGCTAATGGATACTGAATGCACAAGGGTGCGACATTGTCCAAGGTGGATGCCGAAAGTTCTTTAATAGATCTATTGTCTCCCATGTCGAACTCTTCAAATTCAGAGCTAGATTTTTGTGGCTCTTTTGTTTTTCTTCTTCGTCTTCTAAATGTTTTCTCAGGCTCTGAATCGTATTCTACTAAGTTTTCGCTGGATCTCTTATTGCGCATGAACTAGTACCTGAGATAAAGATAGAAAGAAGAAAAAAATCAATAAAAAAAATTAAATAAGTAATCAACAACTTTTCTAACGGCGCCAAAAATTGATGCGCTATTTTAGTAGCACACAACTTACTACCCTGCTTTGTTATTGTAGTATAGAATAAGTAGGGATCATTCTGGACCAGGGATTAGAGGGCTTGTCAATTAACACTAATAATAACTAAAAGACAACTAACAACCTAATTAATTAAATAAAAGGGGATTGGATTTTCTAAATTAAACTATGAAAATAACTACGAAAATTACTGTAAATATAATAAAACTAAAGGGATGGCAAAGATGAGAAATTAACTAAGGGTTTATCTCCACACACCAAACATATGCTTATAAATCAATCTTCAATAATCACTTGCTAATTCGTGAGAGACAATGCTCAAGATTAACCGTGACCGCACTGCATTAATCTTATTATTTTCCCAAGTTCGTTGAATTAAACTAAGCGTCGCTTTCAAACTATTCTTATCATGCTATCTAAACAGGAATCACAAGTTAAATAACAATCTAAGATCATTAAGTTTTGTGAAAAATATGACCACTGACTAGGCAATTACAAGTATGATTAGCATCATGTTCTTACCTAGGTTTTTACTTAACCTTACCAACGTTCCTTGGTATTTACTACTTGTGAGTACAAGATTATAACAATTAGGTGAAACTCTCCTATACTCTAGCTCCAGATCCTAGCATGCTTACTAAGTTGGCCACCTTAACAAAAATACAAAGAAAAGTTCTCTATAAAGCAGTTAAGCAAAACACAATCACTAATAGCAAGGAAGATTAAATTCAATTAATTTATAAAGCACATGTTCGAGGCTTCAAATCCACCCCTAACTAAGAGAAGTTTAGCTAGACATATTAATTATGTTAAAAAAGTAATCCATAATCAATAATCAAACTAAAATAAGTAAAAGAGTTAAGAGATGAAACAAAACACTGTAGTCTGATCCGTGGTGGTAGAGAGTGGAAATTGGGGTGCGAATAGCAGACTGGGGATAAATTTATTTCTCTTCCTTCCTCACGCAATCTGTGTCTTTTCGTCACTGTCCGCTTTCTCTTCTTCCTCCTCGATTTCTTATTCCTTCTCGATCTCTACATATGCTGTGTGTATGACGAGAGATGAACGGTGGTGGTGTAGCTGATGTGTGAAGGTAATGGAAGGAAGAGATCGGGTGAGAGAGATAAAGGTTGTGCGAGGAAGAGATGCGAAAAAGAGATGGAATGAGGGGTTGTTGTTTCGATTGAAGGGTTCGATGGTGATGATGGAAGAAGGGTTGTGTTGGGTGTTAGGAATGAAAAGGGGATGATGGAGGTGGTTGGATGATGAACTGATATAGATATGGGGGACGATAATGGCTGCGGCTGTGAATGAGGACGGTGACGATGGGTGATGATGGGTTCAGGACGATGGGCTTGATGGTTGTTGTGAATGAGGACGGCGGCGGCTGTGGGGGGATACGTGGCTTGCTGCGGCGGTGGATTAAGAGGCTATTGCTGGATGGATCTCTTCAAAGCAAGGTATCATCCCTTTTATAATTGTTTTGTTTCCTTCTTTGCTTGGTTTCCTTGTTTGTGTGGTTTCCTTATTTGTTTGGTTTCCTTGTGCAACTAGTAGCTAATTTGTTTCACTTAGCTTCTATTTTAGAATCTTGTAATTGAAAACCTACACAAACACAAAAATAGCAATTAGTACCATAATTAACAAGTAATAACTAAAAATATATATATAAATATGGTACTAAAAATAGCCTAATTATGCCCCTATCAAAGAACATTTGTAATTTTGGCAAATTACCAGCCATCAACGAATTTGATATGTCTTTACCGCTAGCCGTTTGATGCGGACTAGTCTTAACTTTAAGCCAGTTAAGATAGGATTTTTCCGTTAATTCTTTTGTCTGGAATTTCAGGTTAGAACTGGTCAATTCTCTTTCAAGAATTTCGACCCGAGATTGTAATCTTTGAACTTCCTTTTGACCAGAAATACATTTTGGACATGCAGAGTCAGTAGACTCATATTTAACAATTTGTTTTTCTTTTCTTCTGGAATCATGTATCTCTTTTTGAAATTCTAATGCTTTGGGGGATACATAGTAATTCGATCCTAATTCTTTTCTGCAATAATTTAAAGCTAATTGCATTTCATAAAAACCTTTATACTTTGGATTTGGATATTTATTGATCTGTTTAAAAACTTCTGCCCAATGAGTGTATACTCCTAGGATTCTCCCTTTAATAACAGAGTAAAAAGAAAATCCTTTTGAAAGTGGTTTTGATTGTATTTTTGAAAATAATATGATAAAACTTTCAGAACGAAATTAAAATTTTCTGGATGAGATTTTGAAGATTGGAGATTTTCAAGAAAACATATCTACATAATGTCTAGATTATCCGTCTGTATATCACAAGATTTTACTTCTTTTTCAACATCAAGGCGTGTTTGTCTAAATTGACATTCCATTGTTTCTATTGTATTCTGCATTAAACAAAGGTTATTTTCTTCTAATATATATATAAATCTTGATAAAGCATCTGCTATACTATTATTTTCACCTTTTATATGTTCAAATTTTGCTTTATAACCATTTCTAGCTACACTGTTTAAAAAATTTGTCAATTTTTTAGAATTTATATGTTTATCATTACTTTTATTATACAATTTTACGATAGCTTCGCAATCAGTGCAAACTGTAAAAGGCTTATCAAGATATAACTTAAAATGGTCTAAGACATCTATAACCCCTAGTACTTCATAATATAAGGATGTTAATCCCCGTTCTTTATATTTTCCAAAGGTATATCCACATATGTTTTCTTCATGTTTTGAGCTGTATTCGTTTGGTTTCGCTAAAAGCATTGCTCCTCATCCTTCTTCACATGCATCAGTTTCTATAATTTTATAATCAGATTGTAATGGTAAGGTAAGAGTGGGTAAGTTTTTGCAAATTTCTTTTATTGTTTGAACTATCTTTATGTTTTCGGTATTAAATCTTTTTTCTCCATTTGGCGTTGTTTTACTATAAAGAGATCCTATTATTTTACTAAGGTCTTTAATATAATTTCGACAATAATTTAGTGTTTCTAAAAAGGACTGTAATTGTTTTGCATTTTCAATTTTATCAGGATATTCTAATATCATTTTAACAATATGTTCTTGTAACTGGATTTTACCATTTCCTATTTTCATTCCTAGAAAGTCTATATAAGTTTTACAAAGTTCCATTTTTTTTAGAAATGATAAGTTCATTTTTAACAAATTCATTAAACACCAGGATTAAATGATCATAATGAGATTCAAGATCCTTAGAAAAGACTAATATATCATCAATATAAACAAGAACAAAAGTTTTATACTTACCAAAAATAGCATCCATTTTTCTCTGAAATATAGAAGGAGCATTTTTTAGTCCAAAAGGCATTACTAACCATTCATAGTGTCCCTCAGGACATGTAAAGGCTGTCCATGGTATTGATTGTTCTTCCATCATTACTTGATAGAAACCACTTTTGCAATCAAACTTACTAAATATAGAGTTTCCTTGGATGCAATTTATCAATTGTTCTTTGTTGGGTATTAAATATTGATCATCGTATGTGTTGTCATTTAGTCGTTTATAATTTATAACCATTCTAGCTTTTCCTCTTTTAATTTATGCATGATTTCTTACCATAAAGACTGTACTCCAATGCCTACTATTACTATGTCTTATAACTCCTAATTTCAATAGTTCATTTATTTGTATGAAAAATTCTTCAATATCTAACGGAGCATGAATTACAGTTCCTGATTTGATAGCCATTTCTAGATTTTTTATTTCTAATTTAGCTAGATATTTATTACGAGACCAATATTTTATAGGATTTTCTCCTAAAACTTGAGTTTCTTCAGCAATTCTTATAATATTATTTAGTATTTCCATTTTATTATATCCTAACGTCCTTTTTGGTTTATTGAATAAGATATAATCTGTAGTAATTTTGCTTAAATTTACTGTTAATTTTTTTATAAAGGCCTTGATTGAAATTATAAGTATCATCTTGAATAATAAGCAATTCTTTGTTTACAAAACAACTATTTGGATCAGAACTATCAATAGCTTCAAAACTATTAGTAGTAGTTGTAGTCCCACCATGCTTTTGATCGTACTCTATATTTGGTGAAGGTTTTTCGTGTTCAGGATAGTCTTTATAAACAACAAGACTATGTTTATCAAATAAATAATCGGTTGGTGTTGTCGTAATTCGCTTAAAGAATTGAATATAGTTACTATTGATTAAAACACTCCCGTTCACATTTCGGAGGAAATTTAGACCTAAAACACATTTATGATTATGTTTTATGTCTTGTAAACAAACTTGTGGGAGTGGATAATATTCATCATATTTGCCAAAGCTATTTAAAAAAGATATTTCATAGTCTCTCAGACGGTATTCAACAATATTATAAGTACCATTAAAGCTCTGTTGATATGAGGGTTTTGGCTATTTCATTCGATACTTATCTTTTATAAGTGATATATCAATTTGAGATTTAGAACATCCAGTATCGATCATAGCTGTAAAATCTTTGGTTTTTCCATTACTAAATTTGATATTACATAAAACACTTAATAAATTTGTAGATGGTAATATCATTATAAAAGGATCAAGAGTTGAAAAGGATATTGGTGGACGAAATTTGTTCTGGTTCTAACTTTTTATTAATTAATTTAAGATTTTTTTATATGGTTTTTTAAACATGTCACTTCATTTTTATGATTATTTATTATATTGTCAAATTCATATTTTGTTTTTTTCTAGTTCAAATAAATGTTTATATTTTAAAAATGCATTCTCAAGTTGGCTTTGTTCCAGAAGCATTTTATACCTTTGTAATTCAACGTCATTTAAAGTGTTTGTACCAATATTTGTTAGTATTCGTTTGATATTGTATATTACTGTTAAACACCATTTACATATTTCAAATTTGCAATTTTTACATTGATAACGATATTCAAGGCTAGGATATCTTATGCAATGTTTACATTTTTGTTTATCAAATCCTGATTTAGAAATCCATTCATGATTACAGTCATCATCATTTAACATATACGCTTCTATTTCTTCGTTGCTAGATTCTTCATTATCAGTACTTTTGTTATAGTATTCTTCATGAATACTATAAATGTCATCATTATCATTTTCATTTTCATCTATGCTAACAACGTCTTCCTTTAACTCTTCTATAAGATGAGTACGAGAGTTATTTATTTTATGCTTTCGAGGACATCTATTTGCTAAATGTTGTTCATCCCCATAGATATAACACTTGCATTTATTTTAAGATGGTTTTTTATCCTTTTTCTTTCCTCGATTCGTTCTTGATTTTTTAAGATATTTTCTTTTACTTGAATATTTTTTATTTAATTTTTTTTTCTTTCTTTATAGAGTTGAGGAGTATAAATTACTCGTTTACAAAACCCGTGAGGTTGTTTTTAAGATTTCTTTGGACTTCAACTTGAATACATTTTTCTTTTAAAATTTTATAAGTATGTTGTATTTTGGCTCCTAAACTTCCATTTATTTTATCTAGCAATTTATTCCATTCTTGTATTATTTCTTCTCCTAGGTGTCCTGGAAGTTTTCTAAAGAATTTTTCTCCTATTTCTGGTTCTAAGATTTTTTCAATTTTTGCGGCGATACTAAAATAATCATTACAAAATTGTTCGATATAATCTCAATTTTTAATTTGCATTTTATCTAAATCAGCCATAGCAGAATTTTGTATTTGTGTATCACCCATGGAAGGATCTCCCCCAAGAGCAAAGATCTTATAATGCTAGTCAAATTATATAGGTTATCACCTAATCCTCTAAGTTGATCGAATTCATTATGGCATTCTCTTTTCCAATTATTATAAAGGAGTCCAACACTGTTTCCTAATAAAGTTTTCATAAATGGCCACATATCATTTGAAGTAGTATTATGCCAAGCTCTAACAACATCGGCTTCCCATTTATTTATTACATTCAGACCAATTCTGAGGGTTATATTTTGCAATGTCTAATATGCTTCCATACGTTGGAACACGTGATAATTCTTTAGTTTAATCAGGAAGTTTTCTTTTACCCATACGTTTATAATTAACCTTTTTATTTATACCATTATAATTACCTAGTGGTATAGGATATCTTCCTCCAGGTTCATGAGGCTTTCCTCTAAAATCTTCATAAGTTTTATTTGATTTAGGAGGTTCTGAAGTAACAGAACTATTCATACAAAGATTTTCTTAATAACATATATGGTGGTAATTCTTCTTCTAATACAGGCTCTTCATATTGCATATTAAAGTCTTTGTCTAATAGTTTTCTCATATCCGGAATAGGTAATTTTCCATGTAATTTTTCTAATTCTAGTGTTCTTTTATCTATGATATCTATTACTTCATCTAAAGTGAGGTCTTCCATTAATTGTCATATGAGTATAATCTAATGTTTCATCTTCCTCTTCATTATGGCTTGTTTTTCCAGATTGTTTAGTATAATTACTAAATCTTAGACTTAAAGTTCCATCATTGTTTTTATAAGTAAAATTTTCTTTTGGTACTAAAATAGACTTTTCTAAGAAAGATTTTATTTTCCAATCTAAACCTGCATATAATTCAAGAGAAAATTGTTTAGCTCCTATAGCTTGTATTCCTTTTGGTCCTAATATTTTTTCTAGACTGTTATTATCCAATAGATATTTAGTAGTGCTGGTTTCAGATTACCTTCCAATAAATCCAGTACATATCAATAAATTTTCTTCACCTATTTTCATATCATATCCTTTGGATTTGATTCCAATTAGAATATTATGATAAAATTTCTTTGTTGGAAGAAGATAATCATGTGCAAAGTATACAATTCCTCCTTTTTTGTTCATATCTAATTCAATAGATCCTAACAATCTTTTTTCTATATCTGTAAACCTATCATCATACAAACATAGAAACAGTTTTGCACCTAAATTAGATCGATGTAATCCTTTAATTCCAATTATTATTATACCCATATGAATTAGACTTAGATCTTTTGCTTCAAGTTTTTTCCAAGATTCATGATTTATTAAGTCTAATTTTATCTGTTGGTCTTCATGCGTACAAGACATTTGTCTTTCACTATAATGTTGATATATAAAAAACTTACTAAATGAATTTTTTGGTGTTTTATATAAGGTTGATTGTTCTATTAGATCTAATTTATTTTGTTTAAATCTTTCTATTTGCTGGTCTACATCTAATATAGTTTCTAGACTAATATCTAAAGACTTTATGGTTTTACTTCTTAGTTTATAGGATTGATTTTCCACTATCTTTTATCTATTTACTATTTGTTTTCCACGTTCCATAATAATTTATGCTTTGCTTTTTACCTATAGAGTTATATTTTATATTTAGAGTTTTAAATTTGTTTATTAATTTACTAATATTTTCTTCAGGTGATAATAAGTTTTTTATTTCTCTTAAACTATCTTCTAGGTCAGAAACTTGATCTTTTATGTCGTTTAGTTTTTTAGTTATACTTATTTCTATATTTCTTATATTTTTGTTTTCTTTTAATGCATGTTTAGTATAGTCTAACTTATCTATTATATCAAAATGTAATTTTTTATTTGTCCGTTCTGTATTAATAGATGATTTTATTATAGAAAGAACTGTTTCTAAGTTACTGGCTAAATTTATAAGTAAATATGTTAAACTATTTAGATGTTCACTATTACTATGTAATGTATGCTTAAAGTTTCCTTCAATATTACAATCTAAATGTTTATTATCTATAATCTTTTTTATTTATTTTGAATAACTGTTAATTTCTAAATTAAGATAGTCTAATTTTCTATTCATAAACTAACTAAAACTAATATATACTATATATATGCATGTATAATATAGCAATTCTTATGTTTGGGTAAATCCCAATCATTTTTTTATCTCAAACCTCTAATACCATTCTGATTTGTTATATAGACTAGGGTACTCTGCGTGCCTTCGACGCTTAAATTTAGCCTGAGGCTTTAGATGTGTGATGGTTAGAGTTGGTTGGGCATACAAGTTAAAAACTTATTTCTCCATACTCCCTCTTTGTGATCCGTTAGATTTTTATGTTTGGGTAAATCTTAGTTGTCTTTTATTTCCAACCTCAAACATCATTCTGATTTGTTATATAGAACTAGGGTATATTCCCCGTGCCGTTGGCACGATAAAAGTTTAACATGATAAATAGAGTTTATTCTACTTTTAATATCAAGATAAATAAATATCATAATGTTGGGTATGAGAATCGAACCCATGCACTCTTGGTGTTTTAAGTTCTATGTGATCCGTTAGATTCTTATATTTAGGTAAATCTCATCCATCTTTTATCTCCAACATCAAACACCATTCTGATTTGTAATATAGACTAAGGTATTCCCCATGCTGTTGGCACGATAAAAGTTTAAAATTTGTCAAAACACGATCACCCTTAAGTTTTCATCCTTCATATTTATATGCTTAATCACCACCACCAACAATTGAAGAAAAATAAATAAATATCAAAATGTTGGGTATGGGAATTGAACTCATGCACTCTTGGTGCTTTAAGTTCTATACGATCCATTAGATTAATATATTTGGGTAAATCTCAGCCATCTTTTATCTCAAACCTCAAACTGTCAAACATCATTCTGTTCTGTAAGATTGACTAGAGTATTCCTCGTGCCATCAGCACGATAAAAATTTAAAACTTGTCAAAACATGATCGCCCTTAAGTTTTCATCCTTCATATTTACATGTCTAATCACCACCATCAACAATTGAAGAAAAATAAATAAATATCAAAATGTTGGGTATGGGAATCGAACCCATGCATTCTTGGTGCTTTAAGTTCTATAAGATCTGTTAGATTCTTATACTTGGGTAAATCTCAGCCGTCTTTTATCTCCAACCCCAAACACCATTTTGATTTGTAATATAGGCTAGGGTATTCCCCATGCCATTGGCACAATAAAAGTTAAAAACTTGTCAAAACATGATCATCCTTAAGTTTTCATCATTCATACTTACATGCCTAATCACCACCATCAACAATTAAAAAAATATTGGGTATGAGAATCGAACCCATTTACTCTTGGTGCTTTAAGTTCTATGTGATTCGTTAGATTCATATATTCGGTTAAATCTCAGGCGTCTTTTATCTCCCACCCCAAACACTATCATGTTTTGTATATATAATAATAATAATATATATAGTGTATTACACGTGTCATTGGCACGATAGAAAGTGGGTTGTGGGATTAGGCCAAACTTGGTTTGTAAAAAAACTTATTAACTGCCGCAAATGATTTCTTCCTAAACTAATTTCCAAATTATGGAGTTCAATGTATTTGTTTGAGTGTGCCTTTAGATGGTCGTCTCATACTCTGATTAATATTGAAAATTACAACGTGAAATGCACTAGACATTTTTTTAAATGCATATTTTAAAAACTTAAGTTTTTATTGATCATTGGTCATTAGAAAGATCTTTTTAAATGCATTCCAAGGATATCAAGTTTATTAAAATTCGACAATTAAGTAGATAGTTATGATAATTTAATTTTGAGAAAAAAAACACAAAAAAAAGTTCTATCTCCGTCACAAGTACATTCCACCAACTTTTTTCACCATTTTCTTTCATTTTCTTTGCCCTTCTACATGTTTTATAATTACAACACATGTCATTATAGATAATGAATCTCAGCCCTCAAGATATTCCCAACTCTCAATCCTAGCCCTCTTTTATCTCCAAATCCTTATGAATAGTAAAACACATATATGATTCATAATAGGCGGCGATTATTTGGCACCACAATTTACTCTCAAGATATTCCCATCTAATTTTTTCTTTCCCACACCATGCATTTTCTATCCCACACCAATGTTCTCTTCCACACCAACTATAAAAGGAAAAACCTAAATCCTTCTCCCCCACCCAAATTCAAACAATCGAAAGCTCCCTCTCCTCTCCCAACTTTCTACTATCTTCTTCAATTGAAAACTCTCTCTTTTTCGATTGAAATCTCCCTCTCCCTCTTATTCGATTGAATCTATTTCTCCCTCTCCCCTCCCAACTAAACCACCACTCTCTCCCACAATCTCTCCCATTTCACTTCCATTCGACTCACCCAAAAGGGTTCATCAATCGAGCTTGTGACAACGAGAGATAGAGGATATGAGGATGCAATGGTTTCCATCACAACATCCACACCGCCGACCTCCCCTTTTCTTTTCTCTTCCCACAACAGCCTAGTACTCGCTCATTCATAACATATAACAGGGTATTGTCCCTGACTTTGGACCAATTTTTACACTCGATTGAGACCGATTATCAAGCTAATCAAATCACAAAAAATGTAGTACTCTGAGTTATCTAATGAACACCATTTTAATCAACTAAAAATGTTTTGAAATGAGCAAGTTATGGTCATTTTACTAAAGTCACTAAAATCTGTCCGGTAAAATAAACATGGTATTGTCCCTGACTTTCGACCAACTTTGACACTCGACTGATACCCATTCTCAATATCATCAAAACACAAAATTTATTATTTGATGAACACAATTTGAATCACTTGAAAATGTTTTGAAATGAGCAAGTTATGGTCATTTTACTACAGTTACTCAAAACTGTCTAGCAACGACCAAGTCGCAAAGAATCATATGAATGTAAGTCTCTAACTTTCATGATCTGCTGCAAATGTAAGTCTGTCACTTGCATGACCCACTGCAAATGTGAGTGGGAGACTAACATTCGCAGCAGATCATGCGAGTGAGAGACTTAAATTCGCTGGTGATTCAAATTATGTTTATTAGATAATTCAAAGTAATACAATTTTTGTGTTTTGATGAGCTTGAGAATCGGCCTCAATCAAGCGTTAAACTGTGTTAAAATCAGGGACAATACCCTGGTTTTTTATTGGACATATTTAGTGACTCCGCGACTGCGTGTCTTCCACTCGCAGGTACCTCTGCGAGGGTCAAATGTTTTCCCTCGCAGCGGCCCATGCGAGTGGGGAACCCATCCTTGCATGGTTTGCCGCGAGGGCTAGAAGAAAAACATAAAATGATAGGGGAAGGAGAAGAGCGAGAAGAAGAGGGCGACGACATGTGCGAGAAGAAGATAGAATGGGAGAAAAGAATAGGGAAACTGAAAGAGAATGGGAGAAGAAGAGATAGTCGGAGAATTGGGAGAGGGGAAGAAGGAGAAGAAGATGGAAAGGGGGGAGAAGAGGTGACGGTGGTTGTGTCTCCATCTCCTCTATCTCTCCCCATCGTCGGTTGTCTCTCACCGTCCACACAATCGATCGCCCCCTTCTATGTTGTTGTTATTGTTCTTGAGAAGAGAGAGAGTGAGAGAAGAAGAAGATGATGAATAGTGGTTTAAATGGGTGGTGTTGAAAAGCAGGTAAAAAAAAGGGTGGTGTGCGTGAAAATAAATTGTGGTGTCAAATAGTGGCTGCCTTTGTAATATAGATGATGTATTGTCTGTGCCATTGACTCGATAAAAGGTGGGTCGTGGCAATAGGTTAAACATGGTCAAATTTTTAAACAATTAAAAAATACACATTTTTAAACTGCCACAATTAATCCTCCCAAAACTTTGATTTTCCAAAACATGGAGTTCACGGTCTTCACTTGAATGTGTCTTATATTGAAATATTTACGACGTGAAGTGCATTAGATTACAAATTTTTTTAAATGCATATGGCGTGAAATGCATATTTAAAACTTTAAGCATTTGTATTAATGATTTGTTTCATTGAAAAGATCTTCAAAAATGCATCTTAACCATACCAAGTTTACTAAAATCCAACAACTAAATAGATAGTTATGACGATTTGCATTTAAAAAAAAACAAAAATTCTCTCCGCCACATGCATTTCACCAACTTTTTCACTTTTTTGTTCATTTTCTTTGCCCTTCTACTTGCAACTTATTTACAAAAATGTCATTATGGATAATTAATCTTCATCACCAACATCTTCCCCAACTTTCAATCCCAACCGTCTTTTATCTCCTACCCCAAACACTATTCCGATTTTTTGTCCTTGCTTGAAGAAGATGTTTTGGGTTTTCCAAGCATCAAACATCTACTGTAATGTCCTTGCTTGAAAAAGATGTTTTGGTTTTCCAAAGGCTGAAGTTGAATCTCCATCTCTGGAGTCTCCGAATATTCTAACATTTTCGCCAATTAGGCATAGAGATAGCTGATGTTATGCGTGGTCACCTGATATGGGTGGGTACGTAGTTGATCCGCTGAGGTGTCGTAATTTCTTCTCATATTTTGGAGTAGTACGGATTTCCTACCAAGGGAGATGCCTTGGTGTTACACCATACCGTTTTTGCCTTCATGTGATCGAATCCCGCTGCTAACCACTGGCTGAACGAAGTGTTAGTCGACGTGCGATGTCTCCGGGTTGGTAGTTCTCAGTCACACCTTACATCGCATATGGAAAAATTGGTCTATCTTGATAGCATTGTGAGATCGTAGTTGCATCGCTGCTTGTGCCCATCCTCATCTACCTGTTCTAACCCATTTGAGAAAGTTAGAAGGGGGTCGGATGTCTCTTTAGGAAATCAGTTGCCCGTTGTGAGGTCTATAATGCTGTAATACGAGACTTTTCCGAGATGATTTGACGGAGCAATCTGACTGCTCAGTTTTTCATCTCTTCTGCCACTTCGTCTTTATCTTGGGTAGGTATCGAGCATCTCCCATTCTCTTACCTTTGCTGTCACTTGTAGATTGCTCGCATCGGAGGGTTTACAAGTTTTCGGCGGATGTTGTCCATAGCAGAATTGTCTAAGCAAGTATTTTACTTTAGTTCGCACTTTATTCAGACGCTTATAGTGCTCAATCTTTGTATCCGCCTTAGGGTGTTCGCAATATGTAGCATTTTGTATCTGCCTCAGGGCGTTCGTAATATGTAGCCTTTTGTATCTGCCTCAAGGTGCTTGTTGTTACATCTTTTAAATAATCAATAGAGTTTGTTTTTCGTAATTCTTCCTTTATTTCTTAAATGATTGAAAATCACATAAGTCTTTTAAGAACTAAAACTCGATATTGACTATGGAAAGGGATACAAACAACTTAAAGCAAACTAACTGTTGACGGAGAGACATTGATTCAGGCCTTGAAATGGATTCGGGTTGCTCTCGCGGATCATTCGACAGACTGTTGAGGCGTTACATAGGTTACTAAAGAGTAAACCTTGTAGAGGGGCGGATCTCCTCGCCAATGGAATGTCGGGGGGATGTGTTCCTGCTTGCCATGGCCTTTTTGACTCGCTAAGCGGAAGAGCCTGTTGCTCCTGTACTACTTGAAAATGATGTCTTTCCCATCTTTTGACCTTGCACTGGGTCAGGTTGCTTTGTGTGATGTAGCTGAATCTGTGAGCATTTTATCCGTTTCAGTGTGGCGTAGTGGCAACCTCGTGCCATAGGTTGGTCTCCACGTATTGCTCCTTCGGAGTGGTTAGCAGTATACTTAACACATTGGTAAAGGGTGGAAACCACTGCATCCATCTAATGGGGCCAAGGTCTTCCCAGGATGAGATTGTAGGATGACAGTGCGTCTACCACCATGAAGTCCAGAAATAGGACTTTCCTGAGCTACGACTCTCCTGCTACCGTAGCCAACCTAATTTCCGTTGGGGAAGCACTTCTCCCCACTGAATCTAATCAGTGGGTGTTCTGAAGACGTCAGGTTTTCCTCCTTGAAGTCCATGCTACGGAATGCGTTGTAGAACATAACGTTAAGTGAACTTTCTATGTCAACCAGAACTCTCTTCACTTCCCACTTTGCGATGGCTTTTGAAACACTGGCTTTCGATGAAACGTGTCAGGAATTCCTTCACCAGTGTTTTGAAAGAGTCGATTGACTTTGGTAGAAGGTTGTGGAACCAAGTCAGCTCAGGGTCTTTTAGACTGGTGGGAAAGATTCTACCTATGATGGACTTGGATCCTTCTTTGAGAGCCATTGCGTGTTGGTAATGGCGCAGATGATCGAAAGGATCGGTGGACCCGTCGTAGGAGTTGAGCTTTGGGGACGTGAACTTCCTCGGAAGGGCCTCGTTCATTATCCGGTCCATGAATTGTTGGACGTAGAGGCAATATAGTACGTCCTAATTTAACCTAATTTTAATAACTGCAAGTGCACAGTGTCTAACTGGTAGACAAGGGCAAGTACAGGTCGATCCCACAAGGACTGTGGTTGCAATTAAATTTTCCAAGTTGACTTAAACTAATTAAATGGGGTTACAGCAATTAAAATATCTAAATAAAAATCAAATTAAAAACAAAATAAAAAGTTTTAAAGAATATGAGAAGGGAAACCAAGGCATTGAATCCACCACAGGTTCTTTGAGATTTGTGTAATCAAAAATATTGTTTTCAAGATTTAACATGATTAACCTAAAGATTAATCTAAGTTCGCAATTGATTTTAGCAAAGGTATAAACCCCTAGCATTGCGTGTCTTCTTACGGCACACACAATCACAGGTTTATTTTAACTAATCCTAAATCCCTAGCATTGCGTGTCTTCTTACATGCAGCACACACAATCACAGATTCAGATTAATTGATTAAATCAGGCTTTAATTTCAACAAAGGGTATTTCTAACTACCGACTAGTCTAGATAATTAATCAGGATATAATTGGTGAAAGCAAGTTATTGAAAATCATAAATCAAATGTGTTTAACGTTCAAGCATAAAGAAAACAATAAATGTAAATATACAAACTCTAGGAAATCCTGTGGTTTCATCGTAGCCTTGGCGAAGGGTTTAGCTATCCATAGTAGCGGTGGTCACAGCATCAATGGAGGTGGAAGTCATCTCTGCCCGGACGCGAATCCCGAGAAAAGAGCTGCTAATGGTACTGTGGTGGCTCTTAGAGAAATCGGGGGTGCAAATACTCAACTGTTTGAAAAACAGTTTCTCCCGCCAAATTCGCGCGGCTCTGCTGCTCCTTCGTCTCCAGCGCGATTGCGTCTGCTCCGCCGCTGTTCTTCGCTCCTCGCGACCTTCCCGTCCTCCAAAAGTCTCCAAAACAGGGAGCGCCTCTGTCGCGAGCTCTGTTTCGCGGCCGTGACGGCGGTGGTTGCGTGGTCGGGTTGTGACGGTGGTCGTGAGAGAGAGAGAAGTGGAGGAGGGAGAAACCGTGGAGAAGAGAGAAAGAGGAAGGAGGGCCGAGAGAGGGGAGGAACAGGGATGGCGGCGAGCGAGGAGAAACAGGGTCTGTTCTCTTCTGTTCTGTTTCGCGGCGGCTGATGGTGGTGGTGCTCGGGTGCTAGTGGCTGTGAGAGAGAGAGAGAGACGACGGTGGTGTTCGGGTGATGGCGGAGAAGGTGGTCTGGTGAGGTTTGTAACGTGAAACAGGGTTGTCACGCCCCTGTTTCACGGTGGTTAGTGGCGGTGGTTGTGGTGCTGGTGGCGAGGTTGCTGGACGGTGGATGGCGGCGGTGAGGATGATGGAACAGAGAGAGGGATGGTAGAAGGTGGCGGCTGTTGGTGTGCGAAACAGGGTGAGGAGGTGGCGGCTGATGGTAGAGGACGAGGAGGAGGTGGCGATGGCGGGATTATCGCGCTGCCGGCTCTCCTATCGAGCGAGGATTGCCGGCATCGAGCGAGGATTGCCGGCAGGGTGGATTGGCGTGGTGGCTGAAAAAGAGAGGAGCGGAGAAAGAACGTGGAAAAAGAAGAGGAAAAGGAGAAGGGATGTGGAAGAAGAGAGAATAAGATATTTCTTTTCTCTAAGATGAGGGGAGCTAAATAGGGTTCTATTATCTTGGGCTTGGGTTTTTAGGTTAGCATTTTTGGATTTGGGCTTAGGTTAAATTAGGTGGATCTAGGTTTACTAGGGTTAGGTTTAGATATGCGACTCTCTGCTTTGTACCACCACTAGAATCGACCAATTGTCTATCGCCTTAATATCATTTCATCGTTAACGCTCAAATTCCTGCCAAGACATGAAAACGAAATAATTATTATAAATTATAATAATCAAAACACTAACATATATAAATTAAGGGATATATTATGTAATAATTATGTGAATATCAAATACCCCCAAACCTATATTTTGCTAGTCCTCGAGCAAAACAATAAAAATAAAATTCTAACTCACTTTCGCAGGAATCATCGGTTGCACTTACCTTAAACGTGCAACAAGGCTTTAAACCCCTAAATTACCTCTAGTGGACGAGTTATAGTCTCGTGAGAGTTTCCAGAAATGTTACCCACAAACATTATGACTCATAACTTTTCAAAACATGGTAACTCAGTCTATTATCCTCAGAGTTAGAATTTAATTGCCAAAAAATTTTGAAATAGCTAACAGTCTCACAATAATATATCAAAGAGTCTCACAACAATTTAATAATACCCAAAGGTTAAATAAATTTCATCAATTATTCCCAACTCGAAGTGTGTGTGTGCATGGCCTTATCAACATAACTTTTTATTTCAGAGTAAAACAATTACTAAATCTCCTTTAGAAAGTTTGTTTTGACTTCAAACCTCTCATGTCACTCACAATGAAACACTCAGAGATTTGATATTTCACTCAGTTTATATGTGAGGAAAAGAGTAAATAATGGAAAACAATCATCTCACATATAGTAATATGAAGAACGGACTTTTCAAGAATGGAATGAATATGATCTCATGGACAGGAATATCAATTACTTTTGAGAATGTTAAATCATACACCATAGTTCTTATTTATTTAATCTCCACATCTACGAAACTAACCATCTCTTAAGATCAACTAGGACTTTAATAGGTTGTAATGGGGCTTAGGTAATGGCTAACAAAGAATGGAAAAAAGTATACGAAAAATCTCTAAGAATGTATACACCCATTAAACTAACACAAGAGCTATGAAGAGTAAATCAATGTTCTAACCATCAATTACTTTCTTCATTTTTTATTTTTTTTTCAACTACATGCTTTTCCTCTTCTACTCAATAGAATGTTTCAACACTGAGGACTCATGGTATATTTGACTCTGCTCTTTCTAATTGCCCATTTCCAACTAACATTCATCCATATACATTCTTAGATAAATTGGGTATTGATAAGGGGTTAACAAATAAAAGGCTATCAACGGCTCAAAGGGCTTCAAAAGGGAACTAATGAGTTGGTAAGTAAAAAGGCTAGAAAAGGTTTAAGAAAAACTTGCCTACATCATTTCTTAAGTTCAGGTTGGTATTATGACATCTCAATTAAATAAACTAAAAAGTTATAGTGCAATAATTTAATTCTCAAAGCAATTGATAAAAAAAAAATGAGAATAATGAGATCATCAACGACTTAATGCGAACTCAAAAAAAATTAGAGTATATTTATCTGACACTCAGAAATAAAAGAATGGCTCAAAACTTTCACGGGTTAAGTCTCCACTATTATTCTAAGGTTTTCTAGCTCATATCTCACTCATCAACTTCAAATCATGCTAATATGGCTTATAGTGCAAAAAGTAATCGAGTTGAAAAAAAAATCTCATGAAATATATTTAACTTAAAGATAATATCAAACAATATATTTTCCTATTGATATATAAAAGTGACACGTGAAAGCATGTATTCCTCCAATTTAAAGGCATACTTGAAAGCACATCCTCTTCATTGGAAAGAAACTTAGATTTTGAATGCATTTTCAAAGTGAAAATTTGTCACACAATCATAATTAACTATGTATTCAATGGAGATTGAGTAGAATACAATAGTAAATTGTGAAATAAATTTTAGTTCCAAATTTTTGAAAAATACAGAAAAAAACTCATAAACCTCACCCCCAAACCTAAACCAAACATTGTCCTCAATGTATAAAATGATGATCATGACAAATACAGGAAAAATAAATTATGAGAGTTAGAGTGATATTACCATGGGAAAGATTTTACCAATATCCAAGAAGTCATCCATCAAGGAGGCTCACAAACATAAGAAACATGAAGTTTTCATTAGAAATCGATAAAATGCAGACTCGACATCAACAAAGAAAACTAAAAAAAAGGGCAAGTTGTAAGTCAAAACTGTTATGGAGCTAACGAGTATGAGTGAAACACAACTAAATAGGGTACTCAAAAATCAATCCAGACTAACAGCAAAGACACACAACTAAAGCTAGGCTGCCTCCTAGGAGCGCTTGGTTTAACGTCGTCGGCCCGACATATATTCTCCCTCATGAGTGATATATCATAAAGTGACGAGGAAGAACATAGGGAACATTCACCTCAAAAGGGTGAAGGAATCGTATACCAACAACCTGAAAAGTTGAGGATCAGTCCACTCAAAAATAGCAACCACATGCGACACAAGATATACTAGCACATCCCAAAAGTTGCAAGGACACCATCTAAAATCATATAGAAATGGTAATGAAGCTCGCATTCCTTGGAAGTCAATAGGGATCTTAAACATGAATAGGTCGCAAGTGGTGATATGCAACAAAGGCCCCTCCCTTACTCCTAAAATGGAACATCCTAAGTCTGGTTCCAAATCAGAAGATTGGATAATTTCCACATCAGGATGGTGAAAATTGAAATCATCTCTTACAAACAATGGATCCACATAGGTAGCATTAGTCAATATGAAAGGGATGGAAAGAGGTATGTCTATAAATATATCGGGTGGTACAGGTTCATCGTAACAAAATGGATTACACCAAGATGATGAGTTAGACGACGCAACAACACCCCCAAACCTAAAATTAGCACTACCTATGGCATGTAGTCTCTCATTAAATATATCTCCCGACTTCTTTGGGACAACCTGTTTTGAATTCAATATAGATGAAATAATAACAGGCAAAGTATCATCAGTACCTGAAAACGCATACCTGAGGGTGGCAGGTAATTGTTTAAGGTCAAGCTCAGGTGGCTCAACTGATGGGACTAGTTTTGACTCACTAAGTGGAAGAGACTCCACTTTAGACTTCCATTTATAACTAGGATCCACAATGGGGACTGAGTCAAGCAAGTCATTGACTTCCCTAATGGAATCATCAACATCAAAGTCTAAAGTAGAATGAGTCAAACAAGCCTCTAAATGGTCATGTGTATCATGAAAACAGTCAAGGGGAGACTCTAAAGAATGTTCACAGTTTGAATCTATGCATGAGTCACTAGGAAGACATATGTCGAGTGGGTCTTCATGAAAATGTGGGGAAAGGAATGGGTCAGGAAGCAATGTAGTTTCAATCACATTATCCGCAAAAACATCATCTGACTCGGATTCCAATGTATTACCAGTTATGAATTGACCCTCTGGATTTTGAATAGAGTGACTAGGAACTCTTCCTAACTCACTTTTAGATACTGCCTCAGTAATATGATCCACAACTATCTCAAGTCTTTGAGTCGTGGCTATCAACTCAGATATGTCCTTAGAATTCTGATCAATTATACTTGCTGAGCGCTGCAAATACTGATTAATCGTTTCCCCTAAACTTGATGTGTTGGATGGAGGAACTTGGTTATGGTGGGGCATGACATGATTAGGGTATTGAGGGGCTTGAGAGAAAATATGTCCCCCTTGGTGTGAGTTATGAGCCCAAGAGAGATTTTGATTATTGGCAAAACCAGGGCTGTAATAGTTGAACTTTGAATTATAACCAGGTCGCCAATTAGCATTAAAAGAATGGATTTGCTCAGCGAAATATTCAGGATAATCATATTGCAAATCACAATCAGCTGTAGAATGACTAGGACTCGAACATGCAACACAACCCTCAAATGAAACATTACTGGGAGGTAGGGGTTGAGTCAAATTCATAAGTGCATCTAATTTCTGAGTCATCGTCATAAGAGTTGTTTCAAGCTTCGAGGTAGAAGGGGAGAAGTAATCCTTAAAGTCTTTATCCTCATTAGAAGGGGAGAGGAAGTCAGGATAATATGCGGAACCTGAGTTGTAATAATCTGAATATGGAGCATAATCAGGTTGTCGCATGGCATTAAATGCATTCCTGCGAGATGGATAATGATTAGATTTCATTTTTTTTTTTTTTTTTTAAATTATGCAAGCCTAATCTATATATGAAGATAACCTAACTCTAAAATAAAAATGGTAAAACCTAATCAGGACCTATATGATGCGCAAGCAAGATGAATGAAAAACGACCTTAGATAAGTACCTAGCAATACAATCATTCAGATTGCCTTCGGGTATTGCGTAGCTGATAGTTATAGCCCCACGAAAAGTCGAGGTTTCTATGAAGCAAATTAATCTCGTGAGAAACTAATTTACTAGGTAGAGGCTGTAACGTCTGGTAATCCCTACAAGCACTCCTTTTTATTATCTATGGTTGTTACTAATCAAGGGCTGAAATCCATTTTTTTTAGCCTATCCGCGGGAGAGAGCACGGAGTTTCCCAACATCAAAAATATCCTGAAATCTAATTGCTCCTACCTCCTTTTCTACCTTCAGCTTAAAGTGTAATGCTAGTTTCAGAACTATTCCAAGATTGGATATGTTCCTTCACTTGACTACTTTAAACTTTCAAGTTTCAAAAGAGGGGTCCTATGAGCGTCTTGTCCTAATTTATCTTGCTACAAAATTTAATAGTGAGGGCTTAGGTCTTTAATCCTAAAATAGATGGTGGTTAACCTATCCGCGGGAGACAACACAGAATTTTACAGCATCAGAAATATCCTCAATCTATTCAAATTTGCATGCAATTCTAGCTAAAAACAAAACAAGCAAAACACACAGTAATCCACTCAGAAACCGCGTGCAGATGCGGTGGAAAGAAGTTACCTCCGGCGTGAACCTCTCTTGGGTTACTTGCGACGCCGGGTAGAAGTCGAGTTGACGTCGATCAGAAACACCGTCCACCTGACGGCTCGCCAACTTTTGAGAGTGTCCACGCGATAGCAACCTGTAAACAATTCAAACCCTGTGCTTTTTGTTTTTTTTTGTTTTTTTTTTTTATATGCAACCTGTAATATATGCTTCCCACCTGTTAATACCTGCAAAAAAATAAAAAATAAAAACAAAAACAAGTATCAAAACTTCTAAGACTTAAAAGAAATAACTAAAAAATAAAATCAAGCCTATCCTAAAAGCAAAAGCAATAGCAATCTATATCTGACCTAATTTTTTTTTTTTTATTTATTAACCTAAACTACAAATTAGTGAAAATAAACTCTTGAATTCAATTACACCGTTACAGTCCCCGGCAACGGCGCCAAAAACTTGATGCAAATTTAACTAACCTAAATAAATAGGTTAATTTAACCTAATTTTAATAACTGCAAGTGCACAGTGTCTAACTGGTAGACAAGGGCAAGTACAGGTCGATCCCACAAGGACTGTGGTTGCAATTAAATTTTCCAAGTTGACTTAAACTAATTAAATGGGGTTACAGCAATTAAAATATCTAAATAAAAATCAAATTAAAAACAAAATAAAAAGTTTTAAAGAATATGAGAAGGGAAACCAAGGCATTGAATCCACCACAGGTTCTTTGAGATTTGTGTAATCAAAAATATTGTTTTCAAGATTTAACATGATTAACCTAAAGATTAATCTAAGTTCGCAATTGATTTTAGCAAAGGTATAAACCCCTAGCATTGCGTGTCTTCTTACGGCACACACAATCACAGGTTTATTTTAACTAATCCTAAATCCCTAGCATTGCGTGTCTTCTTACATGCAGCATACACAATCACAGATTCAGATTAATTGATTAAATCAGGCTTTAATTTCAACAAAGGGTATTTCTAACTACCGACTAGTCTAGATAATTAATCAGGATATAATTGGTGAAAGCAAGTTATTGAAAATCATAAATCAAATGTGTTTAACGTTCAAGCATAAAGAAAACAATAAATGTAAATATACAAACTCTAGGAAATCCTGTGGTTTCATCGTAGCCTTGGCGAAGGGTTTAGCTATCCATAGTAGCAGTGGTCACAGCATCAATGGAGGTGGAAGTCATCTCTGCCCGGACGCGAATCCCGAGAAAAGAGCTGCTAATGGTACTGTGGTGGCTCTTAGAGAAATCGGGGGTGCAAATACTCAACTGTTTGAAAAACAGTTTTCTCCCGCCAAATTCGCGCGGCTCTGCTGCTCCTTCGTCTCCAGCGCGATTGCGTCTGCTCCGCCCCTCGCGAGCTTCCTCTCCTGCTCCTACCTGGTTCTGAACCTGCAAAAGAGAGAGAGGGTGAAGAAAGAATGAGATAACACAAAGAACACGAAGGAGGATGCGAAACAGGGAGCGCCTCTGTCGCGAGCTCTGTTTCGCGGCCGTGACGGCGGTGGTTGCGTGGTCGGGTTGTGACGGTGGTCGTGAGAGAGAGAGAAGTGGAGGAGGGAGAAACCGTGGAGAAGAGAGAAAGAGGAAGGAGGGCCGAGAGAGGGGAGGAACAGGGATGGCGGCGAGCGAGGAGAAACAGGGTCTGTTCTCTTCTGTTCTGTTTCGCGGCGGCTGATGGTGGTGGTGCTCGGGTGCTAGTGGCTGTGAGAGAGAGAGAGAGACGACGGTGGTGTTCGGGTGATGGCGGAGAAGGTGGTCTGGTGAGGTTTGTAACGTGAAACAGGGTTGTCACGCCCCTGTTTCACGGTGGTTAGTGGCGGTGGTTGTGGTGCTGGTGGCGAGGTTGCTGGACGGTGGATGGCGGCGGTGAGGATGATGGAACAGAGAGAGGGATGGTAGAAGGTGGCGGCTGTTGGTGTGCGAAACAGGGTGAGGAGGTGGCGGCTGATGGTAGAGGACGAGGAGGAGGTGGCGATGGCGGGATTATCGCGCTGCCGGCTCTCCTATCGAGCGAGGATTGCCGGCATCGAGCGAGGATTGCCGGCAGGGTGGATTGGCGTGGTGGCTGAAAAAGAGAGGAGCGGAGAAAGAACGTGGAAAAAGAAGAGGAAAAGGAGAAGGGATGTGGAAGAAGAGAGAATAAGATATTTCTTTTCTCTAAGATGAGGGGAGCTAAATAGGGTTTTATTATCTTGGGCTTGGGTTTTTAGGTTAGCATTTTTGGATTTGGGCTTAGGTTAAATTAGGTGGATCTAGGTTTACTAGGGTTAGGTTTAGATATGTGACTCTCTGCTTTGTACCACCACTAGAATCGACCAATTGTCTATCGCCTTAATATCATTTCATCGTTAACGCTCAAATTCCTGCCAAGACATGAAAACGAAATAATAATTATAAATTATAATAATCGAAACACTAACATATATAAATTAAGGGATATATTATGTAATAATTATGTGAATATCACCCGCGTCTGAAGCAGAATAGGTAGCCGTAAAAGTTGATTTGAAGTCGACGTGGTTTCTATCCGAGCGGAACTGGAGCGGGCTCATGCTGAGTTGAAGTGCCTAGAAGGTGCGGTGGATAAGTGGTTGTCCGATCTACAGGCTCGAATTGCTGAGAGGAAGCGAGCCGAGATCGAATGAGTTGTTATATGATGACAAATCGAGTCAAAAGTTGCTGAGGGACTTCGTCGCGTTTGTGAAGCAGAACGCTTATTGGCGGAAGTTGCTGAGGGACTTTGCCACGTTCCTACTATGGCACATTGGTAGGTGGATCCCGAGGCTTCTAAGTGGAAGCTGGAGGTGTCATCGGAGGTCGTTTGGGGCAGGCTGAAACTTCTTGAGCTTATTAGATAATAGCGCCTTGGTCTTGACCTCGATTTCACTTATTATAAAAGGCTGCTTTCGGGACTATTATTTTGGAAGAAAGTCATGCCTCTTCGGGACAGGCTATTAAGGAAGCCGTTTTATCCCTTGTCGTTCCTTCTGCTATGTTTGGTCCCTGGTTTGTTGGATCCATTTCTCCAAAATAGTTATAATGTCTTTCTCAGAACAAAAACAGAACTTTTAATGAAAGTAACATTTTGTAACTCCGCTAGTTTTTCTTATACTATCGCGCCATTGTGTATTTCTTATAAACTTTTGACCCAAGTTGTGAGCCCTAAAATTAGTGGTATTGGGCCCTTCATGTTGGCAGATGGTCTGGGTTGTCAGTTGAGTCGTATCGTTAGTCGAAACTGATTGTGTTGGGCAACCTTTATCTATAGTGGAGCAATGGTCCCTGGCGAGTCACCGTTGCAAGTCGTAGAACCGCTAAATATACTCCTACTCCCTAAGCCATCGTCATACTCGCACAGTGGACTAGGCGTGAGGATGCACCAGAAGCAGTCGTCATCAGTCAGAACTGATTAAGCTTGCCCAGTCAAGTTTGGCGATCATTGTATGTAGTAGAGCAATGATCCCTTGACGAGTCGTCTCATCTGGTGTAAGAGCGCTGACTAGACCCCCACTTCCTAAGCCATCATCATTCGCACGCAGTGGCCTAGGCATCGGGATGCACTAGAAGTCGTCATCATCAGCCAAAACTTGCTAAGATTAACTGGTCAGGTTCAACGATCATTGTCTGTAGTAGAGCATTGATCCCTTGGTAAGTCATCATCATCAGTCGTGAGAGCGCTGACTAGACTCCTACTTCCTAAGCCATCGTCATCTGCATCCAGATGACTAGGCGTCGGAATGCACCAGAAGTCGTCGTCATCAGCTGAAACTAACTAAGCTTACCTAGTCAGGCTCGGCGATCATTGACTAGATTCGTTATCATCAGGTGTAAGAGTGCTAACTAGACTCCCACTTCCTAAGCCATCGTCATCTGCACACAGTGGACTAGGCGTCATGATGCACCAGAAGTCATACCATTTCACCATTTTGCCAGATAACTCTGGCTTTTGCAATACCATGCGGAATGGGGTGCTTGGTTAAAACTGTTGTAGAGTGGGCCTGAAAATAAGGCCTCAATTTTTTCAGGTCTGGGTAATGTGCCTCTGTTTTGATGAAGGTGTTGTTGGTGTAGTACACCAGTCTTTGGATTTCCGGTCATTACGCACAAGGGTTGAACTGACGGCGTGCTTGGAGACGGACATGTACAAGTAAAACGTTTTTCCTGTCGCCTGTTTTGAGAGTAGTTTTAGGCTCCCAAGCACCTCTCCATGCATGTTGACTGCAAAAACTCCGACCGTTGCCTGCTGAGATTGGGCAAAAAAACTTGCATCATATGTGACCACTATCATGTTTGGATCCAGGGAATGAGGAATAGGTTTGAGCTGTGAGGATCTAAGGTTAAGTCTGTGACATCTAGCGGAATGGATTTGGGTCTGAATCATTGCTATCTAGGAAGTTACTATCTCAGTGTGAGGGCCAATAGGATATGGCAGAGAGGAATAAAAATTTGACCGAGTGTCGATGACAGTTGTTTCAAGGACTTGATGAATAGAGAACGGATCGTTAGTGTCAACAGTGGTAAGGACACCCCAATGGCTCGTGTAAGTGGAGTTAGTAAAAAACCATTGGTGTTTCCAAGCATACCAAATGCTATGAAAAGACAACTGTAACATCTGAGCGTTGAATTTGGTTTTGTGAAAAATACAGTTGTTACGTGTTTGCCAAATTGTCTGAATAAAAGCTGTAAACTGATAGAGCATTTCCTCCTTTATCTCTGAGTGGGTGTTCACAATGTCCCACGTGAACTTAAGGAAGAGGGAAGTACTGGGAACCCCAAAGTTATCATTAAGCCCATCAATAGGGATGGGCGAGACAAGCCAGAGATGGTAAATGATCGGACAACGGAAGAACAGATGAGTAGCATTTTATGTGTGGCTATGATAGAAAATACAACAATCCTCTAAATGTGTGTGAAGTCGAGACAAATAGTCATGGTGGGGAGGATATTTTGACTGAGCTTCCAGAGTAGAAAAATGGCAGAGGGAGGCACCTTGATTCTCCACAATTCTCTTAACATCTTAGCATTAGTGTAAAGAAGGGGATGGCTTGAAGTGGAGCATTCTGATTGCTCTAAAGTGAACACCTCGGTAGCGTTCTTGACAAAGAAATTACTTTTTTTTATTCTGATCAACTTTTTTTTTTTTTTTTATGATTTGAATTTCCTGATTGTCACTAGCCATAGGGCAGGAAGATGGAATTTATTAAGTTGTTATTCCATTGGGGGTGTTGACCATTGGGAATGGTCCACAACTCAGGAATTCTGTTGAGCAAATCTGGGGCGTGGGGATTGAGAATACACTCGGCCAGAAGCAATCCTGGCTTAACCCAACACTCCCTCCAAAGGTCGATATTATCACCTGACAAAACTTGTCATTTGATATAACGCTTCATTCTTGCCAACGCAGCGAGATTGCCTCTCCAAGCAAAAGAAACCAAGGATAGAGGTTTGAAAATGTGGAATAGGCTTTTTCTATTAAAATAAAGTGTTTTAAGTTGGGTAACACGAATGTTATAAGGGGAAGAGATGACTTGCCACATGCATTTTGCCAAAGGCAAGGTTTTTATTCTTCATTGAGGGGATATTAAGACTGTCCATATGGCGATAAGGATGGTAGTGGGGCGGATTTGAGCAAATTCATCCCCGATCCGTCAGGAATAGTCGATCCCTAAATCCGTTCCACCAATCCGTTTATAATTTTAATTAAAAACCATAACCGCCTTGTATGGTTTGGCGGATATCTGCCCCACCAATCCGTTTACGGGTTTGCGATTCTGCTGTTGGGTTGCTGGTTCCCCGTCCCAACCTGCCCCGATCCGCCATTAATTGCGCTATTAAATAACTCCTTAAAGATGGGCGAGAGGCAACTTCGCACCGTATCTACCACCACATTTGCAATCAGAGGCAAATTCTCCAAATTGGGCTGCGAAATCTCCTAAATTTCTCTCTGGGGTTGGACATTAACACAATGATCATTAGTAGCTATTAAAATAGGGGGATTTCGATCCTCGTCTTCAATTCCAGCGTATTCGAGTCGAGTGCCCCCACCACTAGCAGTAGCACTCCAGATCTTATGAGAGATCTCGAAGGCGTGCTGATCATGTGGGCTCTTAAAGGAGAAATCTTTACTGGAAGTCATCCGATTCAAAGCGTTCTGATACTTCTTCTTCAACCTTCTGGGCTTCTCGACAAGCTGATTCTTGTTGAAATTGAGGTGTAAGTTGTTTTTTATCTGATCGTAGAAGAGAGCGGTGTCGAGATGGTAAGACGAGTTTTGCGGCCCCCCTCGCTGAGTGTTGTGTAGTCGAGAAAGCCTTGTAAGATAGTAAGAGACCGATCTTGTCTGAGTCGGTCCAAAGGCGTTGGAAGGGTCGCCTTGAGTCGTCGATTGCCGCCGAGGGTTTCTTCTCCTCCACTTGCTCGACTTCTACTGCCACCGCTGCCTGTCGTTGGATTGGTGTGGTAGTAAAAATGGTGGGTGGGTCGTCGAATGAGGTGGAAGGAAAAAAAGGAGTTGAGGAGATCTTCTTCGTATTCAGTTTTCAGTTATTCTCCTTCGTATTCCTGTTGCTGTGAGAGGCTGTGAGAATGTGAGATGAGAGTGAGAGAATGGATCTAGGGTTTATTTCCCTTTATATAGTTCAAGAATACTTTAGTAATTTCACCGGTTAAACGGATATCTGTGGGGCGGATACAGCCAAATCCGTATCCGCTTCGAATAATAAACGAATACAGTTTGGATATCCGTATCTGCCCCAACCTCCATACACCTTTTACCAAACTCGCCCCAAACAGGGCGAGTAGGGCGGATATCCGTGAAATTTGCCCCACTGCCATCATCCCTAGATGGCGAGGCTTAGTGATGCGATCCCAAGTACACATGGGCTTAGCTTTGTTAGTTGTAGTCTCGTTCCGCCAGAAATTGCGAGCGAGAACATCAATTTTGGTAGTTATTTAGTTGGGAAGAAAGAAAGTTTGCATGTTGTAAATTGGGGTCGAGTTGAGAACAACTTTGATCATAACTATTATGCCCGCTTGAGAAAACACTTTGGATTTCCAACTTGAGAGTTTGACATTAATTTTATCAATAAGGAATTGGAAATCATTGGCCTTTCTATTTGACATGAGAAGATGCGAACCAAAATATTTGTCATTAGGATTGTAGAACTTTGATCCCATGATCCTAATAATCATCTTTGCAACTTCGGATGAACATTTAAGCTGTAGTACATTGAATATTTGTCAAAATTAACATAATGAAATTGAAATATAGAGTTCAATTCGAGTTTAGTATTAATTGAAATTGACGAGCAAAAGACCGAACTGCCAATTTTGGGTAAGTACCGCTGCCCACTGCATAACCTTATGCCATTGTACTGTCAAAGGAAGAAGAGGGAGTCTGGGATCAAATAGCATGCTCGAGTCAAGAGTATGGATGTATGTTTAACCGGAAAAATATTTGAAAACTTGTGGGTAAGTGTGCAGAAGCAGAAATTCGGGGGAGGGAAAAAAAAGAAGATTAAAATGCATTAAATTGCCCACGACAGTCTCCACCTATACTCGTCACATCGAGAGCTGAACTTTAATGGCGTTAAATGCGCTCTCTCTCTCTCTCATTCACTCACCATTCACTCCCTTCTTGCAACAGTCCCTCTCCACCTCTACCTTCCAATCTCTCCCCCATCTTCCTTCACTATGGTGGTCTCTACTCCATCAACCCATGTTCAAGCAGAACAACTCCTGAAAATTGGGTTTTTTTAAGGTGAGTTTATTCACATTCGTAACTTTTTTTGTTCACTTTTTATTTGTCAAAACAAGATTAGAAGAAATGGGTTTTCTTATTTTAGTCTTGGTAGAGAATGTCTGAAGAGTTTGTTTGATTTTTGTGTTGGGAGTGAGATTTTGTACTATGAATTTTGCATGAAAATACTTGAAAGATGTGACGGTGGTGATCAACATTCTTGGACTTGTCATGCTTGAAATCCATCCATGTTCTTCAAATCTTGTGTAGACATAGGATTTTAAGATGTTTTCATGTATGGGTGTTCTTCAAGATACATTGAAGTTGTAGTAGGATCCTTGACTAGAGATTTAGTTGTCAATTGGGTTTTGAAGATGAACAACTGGAGACTTGGATTTTACATTCAAATTATAGTTGTCTTAGTAGTTGTATCCTCAGATTCAATGTTGGAAGTTGTAGGCCTTGGGTCAATGTCTTCCATTGCTGTGTCTTATGGAGAATATGGGCCTGCCTTTTGTGGTTTGAAATCAGATGGGTCTCATCTTGTGAGTTGCTATGGTGCAGACTCAGCTGTCATCTATAGTACTCCCACTAGGTTCCCATTCTTTGGCCTCACCGCTGGTGATGGATTTGTGTGTGGTCTTTTAGTAGAATCCAACCAACCATATTGTTGGGGTAACAGTGTTTACATCCAAATGGGTGTCCCGCAACCCATGATTGAGGGTGCTATGTACTCGGAAATCAGTGCTGGGGATCAACACGTATGTGGTTTGAGAAAAGCTGACCATCGAACGAATCTTCTAAACGTTTCTCTTGTTGATTGTTGGGGTTATAACATGACAGCTAACAATGTTTTTAGTGGCAAACTCAAGTCTATCTCAGCTGGTTCTGTGTTCAATTGTGGCTTGTTTTCAGAAAATGGAACAGTGTTTTGTTGGGGTGATGAGACTGGTAGTAGTGTTATCAGCTTGATTCCTAGAGGGAAAAGGTTTGGGAAGATTTCCGCTGGCGGTTATCATGTTTGTGGAGTATTAGAAGGTGGGAATTATTGTGTTTTCTGTTGGGGAAGGAGTTTGATCTTGCAACAAGAAATCTCTATTGCTCTTGAAGCCGGTGAAGGGAATGTGGACAAGGTGCCTGATGAGCCAATGGTATCTGTTGTAGGCGGCAGGTTCCATGCTTGTGGGATCAAATTCTTTGATCACGAGGTGATTTGTTGGGGTTTTAGTATCAGTAAGAGTACCCCACCTCCTGGTGGAGCTAAGGTGTATGAGCTCGCTGCCGGGGATTACTTCACCTGTGGTGTTCTGGCCCAGAAATCTCTTCAACCTATTTGTTGGGGTGTTGGTTTTCCCACTTCCTTCCCTTTGGCTGTCTCACCTGGGCCTTGCCTGCCACATTCTTGTAGGCGTGGTTTCTATGAATATAACCAAGACAGTAAGCCATGCAACTCAAAAGACTACAGAATTTGTGTGCCATGCAGCAATAGTTGTCCAATTGAAATGTATGAAATTGCTCATTGCACAATAAAATCTGATCGACAGTGTGGATACAATTGCTCGAGTTGTGAATCTCCTGATTGTTCAGCAACGTGTTCGCCTTCATCCATTGCAATGGCTGCAAAAAAGAAGAATAGAAGGTTCTGGTCTCTCCAATTGCCTATCTTTGTTACTGAGCTTATTTTTGCCGTGTTCTTGGTGTGTGTCGTTTCCTTGACTGCATGCCTTTATGTCCGGTACAAATTGCAGAATTGTCATTGCTCTTCAGCAAAAGCAAAAGCCACAAAAGATGGCGACAACCGTCTCTCGAAAGAAAACAATAGAATCCAACCTGACCTTGATGAACTAAAGATCAGGAGGGCTCGGACATTTACCTATGAGGAACTAGAAAGAGCCACAGGTGGTTTTAAAGAAGAATCACAAGTCGGAAAGGGGAGTTTTTCGTGTGTATTTAAAGGGGTCTTAAAGGATGGGACAGTGGTTGCTGTTAAACGGGCAATCATCACGGACGATCTAAAGAAGCATTCAAAAGAGTTCCGCACCGAGCTTGATCTTTTATCGAGGCTAAACCATGCTCATTTGCTTAACTTGCTCGGTTATTGCGAAGAAGGTGGGAAGAGACTTCTTGTTTATGAATTCATGGCCCATGGGTCTTTGCATCAACACCTACATGGGAAGAACCCAACTCTGAAAGAGCAACTGGACTGGATCAAGAGAGTTACAATTGCTGTCCAAGCTGCCCGTGGGATTGAATACTTGCATGGATATGCTTGCCCACCTGTGATACACCGAGACATTAAGTCTTCAAACATACTCATTGATGAAGAACATAATGCCAGAGTTTCTGATTTTGGTCTATCTTTGTTAGGTCCTGTAGACAGTAGCTCCCCTCTAGCTGAGCCACCTGCAGGGACCTTGGGCTACCTTGATCCTGAATACTACAGACTTCACTATCTAACAACTAAGTCTGACATTTACAGCTTTGGAGTTCTGCTCTTAGAAATTCTCAGTGGTCGAAAGGCAATTGATGAGGCATTTGAAGAAAGGAATATAGTCGAATGGGCAGTTCCACAGATCAGAGCTGGTGAGTTATCAGCTATACTCGATCCAGTACTGAAACCCCCTGCAGATATTGAAGCGTTGAAGAGGATTGCAAATGTGGCATGTAAGTGTGTACGAATGAGGGGGAAGGAGAGACCATCCATGGATAAAGTGACAACGGCTCTAGAGCAGGCCCTTGCACTTTTGATGGGGAATCCATGTAACGAGCAGCCCATCTTACCCACTGAAGTGGTGCTTGGGAGTAGCAGGATGCACAAGAAATCATCGCAGAGGTCTTCAAACAGATCGGGCTCAGAGGCAACGGAAGTTACAGAAGCTGAGGATCAGCGATTTGAGTTTAGAGCTCCTTCGTGGATAACCTTTCCAAGTGTCACCTCATCACAGAGGAGGAAATCATCTGTCTCAGAGGCAGATGTCATCGATGGTAAGGCAGTGGAGTTGAGGACACTGGGTAATGGAGGTGGTGGTGTTGATGATGGGTTGAGGTGTTTAGAAGAAGAGATTAGGCCTGCTTCTCCTCAGCAGAATTTATTCTTGCAGCACAATTTCTAAGATGCAAACCACATTGTATGATCTACAAGGGTGAGAGGCTTCACATGCGAGTTTGATTTAATCAAGAGATGGTTTTCTGAAACTTTTTGTGAGAGTTGTTTTTATTTTTGTCAGGAAAGAAATGTAAACAAGTCTAATGGGAGTTGTAATTTCCTGAATTACTGCTCTATATCTGTTCTTGTTGTAATTTATGGTAGCCTAGTCAAACAAAAGTGTGTATTCTTCTGATAAATTGTTTGTGTTCTGACAAATTGTTTGCAATACTAATATCGATATGATCCAAATTTTTATAACATCTTGGTTAATATGAATATACAAGCATGAGCAAATGTGTAATGTACTTGTTTTCTAACTGATACTTGAATTGAATGGCATGAATATCACCCAGTCAGCTTAAAACTCAAGTCCTATATAAAGTTCTGATGAAACCTTGATATGCCAAAATGCAATCAGATTTTATGTTGGACTGTTCAGAATAATGTGTCAAACATGTAAAAATGTTCAGGCTTCCTTGGTTCAAGCTCAACTTCAAAAATTTTGACCGAGTTAGATTTTCATGACTCTTGGTTGCCCATTGCATTCGTGACCCGAGGGCTTGTGCTCCCATCATAGCTGGCTACCTGGTGTGAATGTCCAACCTACCTAAGCATTGGGGACTAGATATGCATGTACATCGATGTCTTCTGGAGGAAATGATTTCACATCGTCAGCACATGCATGATGTGTGCCACACAATTTGCTAGTCATTTCATTGGTATATCATAACCTATGTAACAATGACACTTCATTTTCAAAAAAAAAAAAAAACTTTCTTGTCGGATACAGGGCATATAAAATCATAGCAAATACAATTCTGATATCCAAGAAGATGCATTGATGTAGCTAACATTCTCACATTTGTCCAGATGGATTGCATTGTAACTTTGAAAATGGTTGGTGTCATGCTATAAGAATATATTCCTCCATCTTTTTATGCACTTAAAAACGTTTTGATATTGCCTATTGAAGATTGCATCATTTCTGATTTCCCAACTGCAAGATTTTGGACATATCAGAGTTGGAGGTATTTGAAAGATATTAATGCAGAAATTGTGGAGTTGTTAAGAAAAATGGGTGACTTCCAATCAAATTGGACTAAAGGCATGGCATCCGCTTTTCTTTTCTTTTTTTTTTGTTGCAGAGAATAGAAATAGAACATGAGATGACGTTTCAGATGGACGGTGGACGTGTACAAAAAACGCAGTCAGTTTCTACTGGAATATGGTGTTTGGATAGATTTTCAATGGCTGGCAAGGTTTCTATGAGCATCTTCCAAATAAGAATTTTGGATCTCTCTGGAATTTTAGCTTTCCAGTTAAGGTTGTTGTTAATAACTTTTTGAATGATGGGGTTTTGGGGTCTGGATGTTCGGTTTTTATCCGTCTTCTTGAGTCTGCTCCTGAAATATCTATGAATGTAAGCCAAGATCAGGTTAAACGGAGTGTGTAAATTTGAGATTGACATAAAAGCGCTCACACACATGAATATACATTCAAAAGAATGGATCTCTCATGTGGTAACATGCTAACAACACTGACTAAAACATTAGGAAAACCCTAGCCGCAGGGCTCGTCGCAGGGCTTCAAGGAGGAGGCTGCAGCGCAGGGCTTCAAGGAAGAGGCTCGGTCGCAGCCCCCGGGCTCGTCGCAGGAAGCCGCAGGGCTCGTCGCAGGCAACCACAGGGCTTGTCGCAGAACCATTCAACGCCGCAGGGCTCGTCGCAGGTGTCAGGAATGGCTCTAGATCTGAATCACGCCTAGATCTGATTCAAGGGAGGAAGGAAGAGGGAGGTCAGATTTTCTTCTAGATCTCATACCCCATCTCCGGTCTATTGAATGACAGGAACAAATGGTGGAGACGCAGTCAGTGCGAACGTGTTTCCACAGGAGGTGTTCATGGCTTTTGAGGAGAAGTATAACATTCATGGCGATGGATTGCTACAGTTACTCACAAATGAATATCAAGTGGCTGTAAAAAAATGGAGATAAACTAGGTGCAGAAGGACTAGAAATGATGATAAACCCCAAAAACTGGGCAATGCTAACTGCAAGGGTGTCAGCCAGTCAAGAGCAGGCTGCAGCGCAAAGGAATAAAGAGGTTTTGCATAAAGCAGATGAATGTACAATGACAACCAGTGTTACATCCTCTGGCCCTAGCAAAATTCAAGAAGCAATGGCAACAAACTCTGTCGTTGCACCAGCGAGGATGAGTTGGGCATCAAAGCTTAAGCAAAGCAAGCATACAGACTCTACAAAACTTAGGTATGAACCTCCAGCTACTATTGAAGGAAGGAAAATAGTTCAAGTGCAAACTGTTGACTTTGCGAATAGGATAGAAGAATGTGCAAGGTTGGTCATTGGCAGCTTTGTGGGCAAGCGCTTGGCATATGGTTATGTCAAAGAGGGGCTGATAAGGACGTGGGGAATTCGAGATTTTGAGATGAGCATACACAGAGATAAGAATTTTGTATTCAAATTCAAGAAGGAAGAAGATAGAAGTAAGGTATTGGAAATGGGACCTCTGCATATTGCAAGCAGGTTGTTCATCCTCAGGGTCTGGTCACCTTCTATGGACGAGGATGCCGAGGTGCTTACCTCGATACCTATTTGGGTTACACTGAAGAAAATTCCTTTATTCCTATGGAATCCAGAAGGTATTCAAAGGATTGCTAGTTTTATTGGAGTGCCTATCATGCTTGACAAAGCTACTGAATAAATGACAAGATTAGCGTATGCGAGGGTGTGTGTGGAGGTGGATGTAAACAACCAATTACCCAAAGACATCCCTGTGGTTATCAATGGAGATAAGAAAAAAATAGTTGAAGTTGAGTATGCATGGATTCCTGTTAAATGCAGTTCTTGTGCAGTTTTTGGTCATACAAAACAGCAGTGTTCAAAGAGCAAAGAAATTAATACTCCAGGCCATATGGTATGGCAAGCTACGGGTAGGACCCAACCACTAGAAAGACAAAACTCCGATGGTTGGACGATCGCCAAGGGTAGACATACATTCAAGTCGAAGACTCCACCTAGTTTAGAGGGGAGTCCAGGGCCTATCACAGGAAAAACAGGGAATGTGCCCAGTATAGAGGCTGCCAATGTGGCAGAGCATAACATAAATGATTACCAGAATGATGCCATAACGCAGAGTCCACAACCATTGATTCTTATCAACCCGGTGCTTAAGCGTAGTGCTAATGTGGAGGCAAGTGAACACACACCGACTCAGGACAAAGAGAACACCACAACAGATGAGCAGAGTAGTAACGAGGAACATGAGCAAAATCCTTCTAGTGAAGAGGTTGCAAGCGATTTGTTTTCAAAATCTTGCACTAAAGATTTTAGTCTCTGCCCTCGAAGATCCTCTAGGGCTAAGAAAGCAAACAAAAAGTACAAAGGTTGAATCATTTCCTCCTTAACAAAGGAGACGAGGATAAAAAACAAGAGGTTTCTTCTTTGGCCGATGCTAGTTGAAGATTTCTATAGGCCTAGTAACCATGTTCACTCTCACTAGAATTCTCTTTCTTGTGAGAGTTTGTTTCTTTTTTTTTATTTTTGTTTTTGCTTTTGTTTCATTTGTATAAAGGTTTTGGGGTCCTTAAAACCCAGCTCGCTTTCCAAAAAAAAAAAAAAAACATGCTAACAACAGTTTTTGCCTCTTTACCTTTCAAGACCATTGATGAGAACATATCTAGTTAGCAGAAAGATACAATCCTTTGTAATACCGGTACCTAAGGACAGTGGATTATATCAGAAAATTCAACTGGAATCAACAACAAGAACCACCCGAGCTTTTAATGGCATCTAACCTCATTTTTCTCCACGGTGAACATAGGTAAATGTCCATCGTTTCACCAAAAGCATTGTTGTTCCAGAAAGAAGATATTACACTACATTCCTAGTAAGTAGAACATAAATAAGTGGTCAGTGATATACAACACCTCTACGTACTATCAGAAACAAACTCTCATACAGTCCTTTCAGAAGTGCAGGACTTTCGACCAGTGAAACTGCAAGAACAATAATTAACCGAAAATTCTAGGGGTCGAGGGAGGGAACGAGGGAGGGAGCGAGGGATGGGTGGTTACCACCCATCTGCCTCGAGATGAGCGCTATCGCGCATCTCAAATCCGATGCACTCATCTCGAGGCGGATGGGTGGTTACCACCCATCCCTCGCCCCTTTCCCTCGCTCCCTCCCTCGACCCCTAGCAAAGCTCATAATTAACACTATGACCACAAGTTTTGGTAATTACCACTAGATACTAACAAATCCATAAAATGAGATGGCTAATACATTACTTAAAGGCCCCACCCTCATATAATGAAGGTGTTGTCGCCTGCTCAACCATGTTGGATCATATCCATCCTGTTCTGTTCTCGAAATACCCAGTACCTAAAATCTCCAAAGAATAAGAAGAAAAAGAGATAAATCCACACCCCCAACTTTCAAATTTTTTTAATAAATATTTAGCTTTACAAAAAATCAATTGATACTCTTGTAGTAGTGGTTGAATGTTTAATATTTTAAGTAAATGACCCAAGTTCGATACTCTTGGAGCTCGCCTATTTATTTTTTTTACAATTTTATTAGTAATTGCTAACATTAAAAAAAATTGATTAGTTTAATAAAAACTTATTTTCTGCCCTCCTGGAGCGTATGATTATTTTTTTTATGGCTATTGATAATTACTATTTATGTCATCCCCAATTCTAGGCAGTCAGGCTTTATAGCCACTTTTAGCCAGGTTTTTGGCTTTTTACACTTCTACCTCTTTTATAGATAATGTTTGTGGTTGTGTTTAAAAGAGAATGGGTAAAAGTGTAAAAAAAACCCAAACCTGGCCAAAAAATGGCTTTAAAGCCTGGCTACCTAAACAAACTCTTCTGTCATTGTGACATACCCCTACTTTTTTTGTTTTCAATGCAATTTTATATGTAATTGCAAACATTTTAAAACAAATGAATTTTTGTTCACAAGTGGTATAAAACCTCCAAAAAAAATATTTGAAATTAATATCAAAAATAATAACTATATAATTCGATGAAAATATATATCATTAGCCAACTCATACAAAATTTGCGGCTCACATGAACCATTTTTTCTATGAAATTGTATTAGGACCTTATTATGTTCGCAAATTTCAGATTTTTTTTAAGTTTCAACTAAATACTTATCCTAATTGTTTTGTGATTTTAGTTATATATTCAAGTCATTACGCTCATTTTCCATTACTAAGGTTATCGATATTGTGATCTCATTTTGGCTTAAATATGGACTACACTGGATTCAATTTGGTATATGCAATGTACTTTGATAATTGTATTTTTATTACTTACAAGTTCGGGTAGGAAAAAAATTTCTTTGCTCGGCCTTGATAACTACTATTATCAACTAATAATTATTTGTCATTTCGCCCCCCTCCCCCCCAACTAAAATTTTGAATCCGCCACTGGACACAACCACTAATGTGTCCAAGTCTTTCATTACTAATATCCATAAGGATGACAAAGGCTCCACAGAGCTCATTGGCGTTCGAGATGGGAGCATATTGATTATATGATCATCTATAATAGTGAAAAGACAAAAAATTGCAGATACTATAGATTCAGAAAACCAAAATTCTTCAAAACCCCAATGAACTTGTAAACTACATGCTACAACCCAAAAAATAAAATTCGAAAGTATATATATTACTTTCACAAAGAGTATTTTATTTGTGAAAGTGGATTTTCAGAAGTTAGTACTCAAATTATAAATGGCATTTTCTGTAAGGTAAATATCTGCTGGAACAATTAGTCCAAAACAACAACTAGTGCAAATAAATTAAACACAAGCCCAAGACCTAATTGATGAAAGTGAATGACTGAAAATGTTATGCAAGTAATAAGCAAACAACAAGCAATACGTAATATGCAAAAATCAGGATTTACGTGGTTTGGTTTTGCCTACTCCACGAACGACGACTCTGTACTATCTTATTGATATGGAAAAACTTACTTGAAGATTATAACGTTGTCAAGTAATGATCCTTGAGATTACCCAGTCTCGAGTAAACAATATCACCAAGTAACAAAAGTTTATTCTCAATCTTCCTCCCTTCACTCCTCCCTACAATGGAAGCAGAACCCAAAAGGAACCCCGAAAATTTGAAGAAACTCACAAACGAAGAATATTTGAAATCCCCTGATTTCAACCCTTCTACTTGGCTATTGTTTCACATTGCACACATCGATTCACGCCGAACTCACAGCCCGTTTCACACTGTATTGACGCTGCCCTTCACGTTGTGTGCATGCTATTGTATTCAGATTGTGTATGCTACATCCTAACACGTTGTGTTGCTGTTGTATATAAGAGAAAAGATGTTGTACTTTTTGTCCTTGTATGACTTTGAGTCCCACACAATTGGGAGTCATAGTCCATGACAATTTGGGAGCCACATGCTCTCACAATTCATATCTAATATGTCCCTGAAATTTGGGAGCCAATCAAAGGAACAACAAAGGACTATGAGTCCTTATTTGTAAAGGACTTTGAGTCATACTCTTCTTGGAGTCTTTCTCTGTCTCATAATCTCCACCTTGGCGAAAATTTTCAAGCCACCACACAAACATCACAAACAAACACATAAGCATCTCCACCTTGGCATGAAAAATCGCCAAGACCCATTTCTCGGTCACGAGAATCATCGTCACACCCCTAAGGGCCCTGCCCCCTTGGGGCGTCAACATTGAGAGAGTCTGATCAAGTTGAGACAATGCTCAAACTTTATCTCTGGAACCACTTTTGTCAACATATCAGCTGGATTGTCTTGAGTACTCGCCTTCTCCAAGAGAATCTTGCCATCCTAGATGACATCCCTTAGAAAATGATACCGCACATCAATGTGCTTCATCCGGGCATAATGAACCTAGTTCTTTGCCAAATGGATAGCACTCTGACTGTCACATCATCCTGAGTAACACCCAAATCACTAACCAAGCCCCGAAGCCAAATGGTTTCCTTCACCGCCTTTGATAGAGCCATGTACTCTACTTCACTTGTAGACAAAGCAACTGTAGACTATAATTGAGACTTCCAACTCACCGGACCCATCGCCAATGTAAAACAATAACATGTAGTCGATCAGCACCTATCAAGATCACCAGCATAATTCGAATCAACATAATCTCGAAAAATAGTTGACACATCTTCTCTCTCATATACCAAACCAACATCCAGCGTACCACGAAGATATTTCAATATCCACTTCACTGCCTACCAATGTTGTTTTCCTGAGTTTGACATAAACCTACTAACTAAACTGACAACATGAGTGATATCCGGATGTGTGCAAATCATGGCATACATAAGACTACCAACTGCACTAGCATTGGGAACCTGTGACATGTATTCCCTCTCATCTTCTGTGCTAGGAGACAACTTACCCGAGAGCTTAAAGTGAACAACCAAATGAGTACTTACCGGCTTGGACATATCCATGTCAAAATGATGAATAATCTCCTCTAAGTATTGTCTTTGTGACAATGTCAGTCCGCCCTTCTTCCTATCTCTTACTATCTCTATCCCAAGTATCTTTTTCGTTGAATCAAGATCTTTCATCTCAAACTCCATGCTAAGTTTCAACTTCAATTTATCAATTTATTTCATGCTCTTCGCAGCAATGAGCATGTCATCAACATAAAGTAAGAGAAACACGAAAGACCCATCCTTGAGTTTCTGTGTGAATCCACAAGGATCATACTGACTCCTCGCATATCCTTGCTCAATCATAAAAGTATCAAACCTCATGTACCACTGCCTCAAAGATTGTTTCAACCCATACAATGACTTCTTCAGTTTTCATACTTTTTCTTCTTTACCAACAACAACATATCCGTCGGGCCGAGACATGTATATGTCCTCCTCCAAATCTCCATTCAAGAAAGCAGTCTTAACATCTAGTTGCTTGAGCTCTAAGTCAAACTGCGCTGCTAAAGCCAAAAGGACTCGGATAAAAGTGTGTTTTACCACCGGAGAGAATACTTCATTGTAGTCTACACTTTCTGTTGTGCATATCCTTTAGCCACAAATCTTACCTTGTATCGTATACATGTACAAGTACCATTGGAATCTGAAATCCTGTCTTTCATTGTGAAATCCTACTTACACCCAATCGACCTATTCCCTTTAGGGAGTGTCACAAGCTCCCATGTATTATTTTTCTGAAGAGATAACATCTCCTCATCCAAAGGCTCATTTCACTCCTCTTTATGAACACTTCGCAAATCCTGCGTATATGTGGTAGGAACATCATCATACCCTTCAAGAATTGAGAATGTGTAAGCTGCAACATCCTCATAGCCAAATCTAAGTGGTGCACGTCTGACTCTAGGTTCTCTGCCTGTTGCTAAAGACGGTGTTTGTAACTATTGAATCTGTTGTTGTGTAGGATCCATGTCCCCATCAGTAGGAACCTCATTTTCTGCCACTATCTCATCAGACATCATATATGTATCACCTCTTCCCTTAGTAAAATGAACATCATGCTCTGTGTGAGATCTAGGAGCTCCAAGCTCCACCTGCAGAGAATCTCTGACATCCTCATCTTCATCATGGCTATCACCCCTCCAAATAGAGGAACCATCTTTGCATCTCTCACACTTTTACTGTAACAAAACCTCTTCATGGAACTTCACATCTCGATTGATCACAAACTTATGCAAGTCAGGGCACCATAATCTATACCCTTTCACATTATCTGGATAACCGAGAAAAATAGCTTTCATGATCCTTACTACAATTTTATCCTCCTTAACATGAAAATATGTTGGACAACCAAATACTTTCAAGTTAGAATAATCTGAAAAAATACCAGACCATACCTCCATAGGAATCTGAGACTCAATAGCTGATGAAAAGCGGTTAATGAGATAGTACGTCGTGTTTACTACTTCAGCCCACCATATTATGCCAAAACCTGCATTGGACTACATACATCATGCTCTCTCGAACAAGTTACAGTTCATTCGCTCTACTACCCCGTTCTGTTGTGGTGTCGACTTCACTGAGAAGTGTCTTCGAATGCCATGTTCCAAACAAAACTGCTTTAAGAGATCTTCGGTATACTCACCGCCATTGTCAGATCTCACTACTTTGATCACCATTCCAGTTTGTTTCTCATATATAGCTTTCCACTTCTTGAAGATATCAGTGACTTCATTTTTATGTTTCATGGTATACACCCATACTCTTCGGCTAACATCATCGATATAAGACACAAAATACCTGGAACTCCCCTTGGATGTGACTCTAGAGGGTCCCCAAACATCAGTGTGGATGTAATCCACAATTTCCACGATGTTATGAGTAGCATCACCAAAACTGACTCTGCACTGCTTCTCATAGATGCAATGTTCACAGAAATCTAGTTTTGTAATTTTATCACCGCCAAGCAAGCCCCGCTTGCTTAAAGTTATTAGTCCACTCTCACCTACATGCCCTAATCGCATGTGCCATAATTGTAGGGGTGTTAAGATCGAACCAAATTGAAACAAACCGAACCGAAAGCAAAATCGAAACTAAATAGTAGAAAATCGAACCGAACAGAATGCATTTGGTTCGATTACGGTTTTGATTTTTTTAACACCCGAAAAAACCAAACCGAACTGAAGTGAGTTTTTTTTCTAATTTTAATTCCCATTTTCTACCCATTCCAATTTCCAATGCACCCTACCCATAGCCATACCTCTCATTTTTAATTCAATTCCTACATTTTTTTTAATTCAATTCTCTCACTTTCTCTCTCTTCCCACCCATTCCAATTTCCAACACACCCTACTCATAGCATACATCTCATTTTTAATTCAATTCTCTTTTTCTCTCTCCATTTCTCTTTTTTACTTCAACTCTCTCTCTCTCTTTAAATCAATTCTCAACCACCATTTCTCTTTCTCATTTTAATTTCCACCATTATTCCTCTTTCTTTTACTCTCATTCTCTTTTTTAATTCCCATATACTTTTTTTTTAATTCCACAATGAAATCATGAACAACTAAAAACAAAGTGAACAACTTATTATGAAAAACCGAATAAAAACCAAACCAAACTGCACGGTTTGGTTCGGTTTTGGTTTTTAGATTTGAAAATTGGAAAATCGAACCGAACCTAAGCTCGGTTTGATTTCAGTTTTAGCATAATTTTGAAACGTTTGAACCGATTAACAACCCTACATAATTGAGTGTGCGTCAAGCTTTTCTCATCAACAACTGTAGAAACCATAGCTTTACCTTCAACTATACTGCCTTGAAGAAAATACAAATTGGCATGCCTAACCACTGCCATAAGCAACCTGTCACCAAAGTAAAAACTGCAGTATCCATTCTCATCAATATACTTGTAGCCCTGAGCTTCAAGCACCCCAAGAGAAATCGACCCCTTTGAAAGAGCTGGAACATGATGTACCTCTGTAAGCTGTCTACATGGCTCATCTGCCAACTAGAATTTGACTGTACCAACACCCATTGTCTTGCAAGGCCGAGACTAGAGTCACCCATTTTAACTGAATTGTCGTTAACCTCACGATAACTGCTGAACCATTCCCTTACAGAACACATATGATACAAAGCTCTCGTATCCATAATCCAACCGGCATACAAATGGTCATAATATTTTTCTATCAGTGCATGTGTTAAGTCACCCCCAATTAAAATATTCTCTACCACATCCGGTGTCTCAACAACATTCACTACGCCCTTACTCTCATTATCTTGCTTGTTGTGATTATCCTTCTAGTCTTGACAATCCCTCTTGTAATGGCCATTGCGCTTACATTTGTAACATTCAACCTTAGACATATCTCTGCCTTTTGATTTAGACCGATTCCTTCTGTAGTTGTTCCTCTTGTAATTTCTTCCCCTTGTCACCGAAAGACTATGTGTTTGAACCTCCTCATTCGAAACACTCTTTTTGAAAACCTTTGCAAGTACAGCTTGAACAATATCACTATACATAAATTTTTCTTTCTTCAATGTTGTCATTTGATCAACAAATGATTCCCATTCCGGTAACAAATAAATTAACAAAAATAATGCTTTCTCCCTATCTTCAAATTTAGCTCCCAAACTAACATAATCTGAGTATAAATATTCAATTTCATTTATGTGATCAATCATGAGTTTACTTGGATGCAACCTTAAAATGAAGAGCTTCTTCTTTAGGTACATCACACTCATCTGATCATTCTGAAGATACATAGCCTAAAGCTTATCCCAAATACCCTGAGCCGTCATCTCATCAGCCAAGTTGTAAGCCACATTGTGAGAAAGACACGAATGAATCGTACTACATGCCTTCCGATCCATTTTACTCCACTTCTCGATAACCTCAACCGTCGCCTTATCTAATGATGGTTTCTTTTTCTCATCTAGTGCATCAATTTGATCCAAACTAACCAGAATATCTTTAGAATCCATCTACCAAGCTTTAAAATTGTTCTTACCATTGAATCAAACAATGTCAAACCCATGGACTTTCACATAACCATCATCCCGCGATGAAGAAACCCTTTCAGTCATTTTATTTGACACTTTCAAAGCACAAGCACCAACTAACTGGCACTCCGATACCAATTGTTGGGGTGTCGTGCACCGGTGTGCACCAACGGTATTGTCCCCAACTTAAACACCACCTATCGGGCCTTCCATCTGGGCCTAGGTGGTGTGGGGTTTTCTCCAAAAGGCCTCATTGCTATTAGGGAATGGACCATTCCTTATATTCTTTCATGACAACTCCACATTAGTTGATGTGGGACTATTCAAGCCAACACTTTTTCAACATTTTCATCATCCCAAATGGGTTCGAGTGGTGCTAAAGTACGATTAACCATAAAAGGATAGATTAAGAAAGAAGAATGGCATTACAAAGGTTGTTAATACCTTAATTAGATAGTACACAATAACTAACATCTGAAATACAAATGTCACACTAGGAACTATTCCCTATCATCACAACCCCACTTTCAGTGGCCATTGTCTACTGAACCATTCTCAAAGGCAGTAGTGTCATACTTGGCCTTCTTGGCATAGAATCTTCGGTGCATGGAGTCCACTTCCATGAGATAGAATGTTCCAGAAGATAAAAGTATAATGTTCCAGGAGGTAAAAGGCTTCTTCCTTTGATAGTCTCAAAGTCCTTGCCTCCATATCGATGCTCCATTAGTTGCAAAGTTTCGACAAATTTTTTCGGAACAACCTGCATGAAGGGAACTCGGTGAAACCGAGTAAAGGAACAATTATTGTGCATTGAGAAGTTTAATCATATTTCTACATCCTCATTGCATGGTGAAATTGATAGCAGACATCAGGATGGTGAAACTGATAGCAGACATCCCTCATGTCTTGCCTTCAACTTCCAACCAACATTCATAACAGACGCAATGTTTGATAGAGTGAGGATGCTGACCACCCCGAAGTCGAAAAGAAAACATTGTGGAAGTTAGACCGCTTTGGTATGAGAACATTACCACTCGTATACCATATTGCAAATTTGACACAAATACTTTTAGCAATGAAATGTGCACCATGACATAATTTGCACAATTTATTTGATAAGTTGGACATGTTGCAATGTGTCATGCTTATTGTGAATACGAGAGGCAAATGTTGCATAAAGTGATGCAGTGTACATATTGCCAACTTGTTTTGGTAACAAAATTGTTGGTTGCACCTTGGCATCATAATATTTCTTTGAAACTTGATGGGATGCCTGCAGATGCAAATATTGAACTAAGTCATTAACTTCCTACCAAAGCAACTATAGGATTGTAAATGCCTACAAGAATATTTTATCCAGAATTTGGACTAACCTTTTCAAGATCACGGTTAGAATAACTCTCATCACTAACAAAGAAGCAAATGGCGCAAGTTTTTCTTTTGCAGCCTCGTCAACATAACTGAAAAGCAAAAGAAAATGCAATACATATCAGTTCCATGGACAGTATGATTTCTTAGTCAAACAAACAAATAACCATTCAAAATTGATGGAAAGAAAATTTTGAATAAAGATTATCTAGAGGTGAACCCAACATTACTCAAGAAGTCGGTGAAGCACAATCGAGCATAACTTTTATGAACAAGCTGCAATATCAATTCAAGAAACGAGTCATAACGTTGTAGCTCTAATGCTCCCAAGCTTCACATGGTGACTAAATTGATACAACATTGCGACTGTATACATTAAAACATATGTACCTCATTATATGAAGGATGAAATACAACGTAATCTGCATTAGAAATTGAGAATGGTTTGCCTTGATACTTCTCAGTCATACACAAATTGCTTAGAGACAAGCATTTGTAACGAGAATCAAGTGCCATGAGATAGCATATTTGCGAAAGCTTCCCACTGTAAGGGCAATTCAATCCTAAATTTAGTCATTGACTTTACAATTCCATTCATCAACTTTTTTTTTAACACCACCATTTATGCTGAAGAAGACCACCCTGGAGGAGGAGGCAGAGAGGTGGCGGGATGGTGGTGGTGATTGAAAGAGAAGAATAGGAAAAAAAAGGGAGGAGGGGTGGCGATGGTGGGGATTAATGGAGGAGAAGAAAAAAATGTGATGGGAGGAGGAGAAGGGAAATAAGAAGAAGAAGAACAGAATGAGGGAGGTGGCAGTGGTGGGGATTGATGGAGAATAAAAAAAAGAGTGATGGAGATGAGGAAATAAAAAAAGAAAAAAAATGGGAAAAGGAGAGGTGGCAGGGTGGTGGTGGTGGTTGATGGAGAAGAAGAAAATGGGATGAGGAAGAGAGGTGGCAGTGGTGGGGATTGATGGAGGAGAAGAAGAAAAAAAAAAAAAGGAAGGGGGAAGAGAGGTGGCAGTGGTGGGGATTGATTTAGGAAAAGAAAAAGGAAATGGGATGAGGAGGAGCAGAGGTGGCAGTACCGATGGCAGTGGCAAAAAGGGGAAAAGGAGAGGTGATGGTGTTAGTGGCAGGGTGGTGGTGGTGAAGGGGAAAAGGAAGAACAGGGGTGGCGATACCGATGACAGTGGCAGAAAGGGGAGGAAGAGATGTGAGGGTGTCAGTGGCAGAGTGGTGGTAGTGAAGGGGAGGAAGAGAGGAGAAGAGATGTGGTAGGGTTTTATTTTATGTTGGTGATATGCTTCATAAAGTAGGGCACTGGTAGTAGTGTTCTTCAACAGAGAAATGATGGTATTATTTAGTAACAACCTTTAAACAAGGTGTTAGGATGCCAATCCTATTTAATATTTACTTGAGATTAGAATGTCTTAGTTAGAACAATATTCTATTTTAGGGAATATTAGCTTGTTTTGAATTAGGAGTTATTGTTTGATTAGAATTACGTTGAATTCAATTAGAAAGTATTATTTTTGCTTTCAGTTATAAATACATATGATGTAATAGAGTTTAGGCAAGCAATACAAGTTTTTATTTTAGTTTATTGGTGGCTGATCCCCAATCAAAGGATCTAGGTGGTTTGATCTCCAATCAAAAGGTCAAGGTCTCCATTATCTAGTATCAGAGCATCATCGATTCCGAGCCAAAAATTTTTTTCTTGTTACTTCGTTTTTCACCGGCCATCACCTTCCTCGCGCATAACAAACACCTTCAACAACACCGTTTCATTACTTTCCCACCGCACAGATCTTAATCCACAACAAAAACCCCACCTCGACATCATCACAACAACCTCCCTTCCACGCACAGATCAACAACCTTCCATGCCAATATCAACAACCAGCCCGAGCGCATCACCGGACACTAGCAAAAACGCGTGGAGAAAGAAGGGGTTTCTGATATTAACTCCTTTGGCTATTCACACCACACAGTACTGTTTGGTGACCCCAGTACGTCCCTTAATTTTCTTTCGAATACTCACACCACACCAACAACCCTCCTCTTTATAATGAATGTTGTTGAATTACAAAAGAAAGTCGATGAGCTTATTGCTCAAGTTGTCGGGATCTCATCCCACCTCCACACACTTGAGACCACTAATGCCACTATTCTAGAGGCATTAAGGAATCTCCAGCCATATCGCCCCGCATCGTATGTTCAACTGGAACAACAACGACCAATTATTCCTATTTCTGGCAAGAGCCTCCGTATTGATTTACCCCATTTCAATGGAACTGATCAGTATGGTTGGTTATTTCAGGCCGAGCAGTACCAGGAACTCAACGACCTTTCCAGCAAACAGATGCTTCCCATTGCCGCTCTTCACCTTTAGGGTGATGCCAACTCTTGGTACCAATGGATTCGCCAATCACTGGGCACATTAACTTGGCAACAGTTTTCGAAAGCTCTTTGCTATCACTTTGGCTCTCTCTAACATATCGATCCGTGTAGTTCTCTTTCCAAGTTAGTACAACGAGGCACAGTTCGCTTATTTATTACTGAGTTTGAGAAGTTCTCTAATTTGGTGTCAGGTTTGTCTAAATCTCATCAAATTAGCATTTTTCTATCGGGTTTACGTGTTGATATTCAAGCAGGAGTTAGGATGCTACACCCTACCAGTATTACACATGCTTTCGAGTTGGCTTTATGTCAAGAAGATGCCATTAATGCTACTCGATCTAAGGGGCCTGTACGAAAATTTGCTAACCCTGCGACTGCTGCAAATTCTTCAAAGCCTGTTACTAGTATACCACCAGGTGTTAAATGTTTGTCATGGGCTGAACGACAAGAACGTCGTGCCAAAGGACTTTGCTTTAACTGCGATGAAGTATATAAGCGTGGCCATCGTTGTCCTCAGCCCCACATTTTGCTCATCGAGGGTAATGAGGAAGAAGAAGACAATTATGCAGTTGAGCCTCCTATTCCGAATCATACTTTATCTGAACCTCCTCTAGAGATTTCTCTTCATGCTCTTCTCGGGTCCCCATGGCCTGAAACCATGCGTATTACTGGACAATTAAAACGCAGGACTGTCACTGTCCTTGTTGACTCTGGTTCAACTCATAATTTTTTGCACCCGTCTTTTGCCAAACAATGTGGATTTCCAATCCACAAAGATGGTGCTTTACGCGTCATGATTGCGGATGGTGGCCAATTGCATAGTCCAGGCTCTTTGTCGGGATGTTTCCCTTAAATTACAGTATTATGAGTTCCACGGACACTTCTTCCTTCTGGGTATCACTGGATGTGATGTGGTTCTAGGTGTTGAATGGCTTTGCTCTTTAGGTGTTATTACTTGGGACTTTTTCAAGCTGATTATGAGCTTCTCGGTGGCAAATCGTACTTATACATTAATTGGCGACAATTCTCCTATGGTCATGTTCATGGATAGTACCCCGGTTCATTGTTCTTTACGACAGGTACGTCACGATATTCTTTTACAGTTAACTCGGGAAGTTGACTTGGGCGCCTCCATTCAAGCTGTCGTTCAGCCACTTATCGCTGAATTTTTGGATGTCTTTGGCAATCCCAACACCCTTCCTCCCGCTCGAGCACATGATCACCATATTTCGATTTTACCAGATGCTTTTTCAGTAAATGTTCGGCCATATCGTTATCCTCACTTTCAAAAGGCCGAAATTGATAAAGTTGTATCTAAATTGAAGGCTGCAAGCCTTATTCGAACCAGTACCAGCCCTTATTCTTCACCGATTCTCTTGGTTAAAAAGAAGGATGGTTCTTGGCGCATGTGTGTTGACTATTGAGCCCTTAATAAAATCACTATTAAGGACTGCTTTCCAATTCCGATTGTGGATGAATTATTGGACTAACTATACGACGCATCGGTGTTTTCTAAGCTCGATTTACGCTCAGGTTATCACCAAATTCGGGTTCATGAACTAGATATTTTCAAGACGGTTTTTCGCACACATGATGGTCACTATGAGTTTTTCGTTATGCCCTTCGGGTTGAGCAATGCCCCAGCCACTTTTCAAAGTTTGATGAATGACATTTTTCGTCCTCACTTGCGTAACTTTGTCCTAGTTTTCTTCGATGATATATTGGTGTATAGTGCCTCACTCTCTGATCACCTTCACCATCTTTCTATTGTCTTTGGGCTATTGCGCACTCATAAGCTTTTTGTGAAAGCGTCCAAGTGTTCTTTTGCTCAATCCTCTATTGGGTATCTTGGGCATACTATTTCAGGGCTTGGTGTTCCAATTGACGATGATAAAATTACGAGTGTTGTCTCCTAGCCGTGTCCTTCTTTGACGGATCTTCGTGTGTTTATTGGACTCACCGGGTACTACCATAAATTTGTTTGCGATTATGGTAAGATTAGTGCTCCTTTGACCCAGTTATTAAAGAAAGATTATTTTATCTGGAATGATGATGCCTCCAAGTCTTTTTCTACTCTTAAAACAACCTTAACTTCTACCCCCATACTGGCTCTTCCTGATTTCAATGCTGAATTTTATATTGAATGTGACGCGTCTCATGGTGACATTGGTGCGGTATTATGCAAAGAGGTTGTCCCCTTGCATATTTTAGTAAAGGTCTTTCTGGACGCAATTTGAACATGTCCATCTATGATAAGGAAATGTTAGCTATTGTTGCTGCAGTACAGAAATGTCGGCCTTATCTCCTGGGTCGGCACTTCAAAATCTATACAGATCATCGTAGTCTCAAATATTTTATGGACCAACGACTTTTCTCTCTTGAACAACAAAAATGGCTCTCTAAATTACTTGGATATGACTATGAAATCATTTATCGTTCTGGTTCCGTCAATCAAGCTGCAGATGCACTTTCTCACTTGCCTTCCAACAGTTCTTTGTTGGCTCTATCTTCCCCGGCATTTTTCAGTGTTGATGAAATTAGTCGGGAGTGTCATCTTGATCCTTCCATGCGTACTATTATTGATAGTTGTCAACAATCATCTCCTCGACCACATTATTCATACGAGCATGGTATTCTTCGCTATAAAGGTTGACTTGTGGTAGTTCCATCATCTCTTGGTGTCCTAAACTTATACATGAGTTCCCTTCCTCGCCTACTGGGGGCCATTTTGGTTTTCTCCGCACATATAAACGTCTTCAGCATCATTTTTACTGGCCTGGTATGAAAGCTGCTGTAAAGTTGTTTATTTCTCATTGTGATATCTGCCAACGGAATAAAAGTGAAACTCTTTCTCCTCTTGGGTTGCTTAATCCCTTACCAATACCCGACGATATTTGGTTAGATATTTCTATAGATTTTATTGATGGATTACCAATGTTCAATCGCAAATCTACGATTTTGGTCGTTGTTGATCGTTTATCCAAGTATGCGCACTTCAGTTTTTTGGCTCATCCTTACACCGCGCCCTCAGTTGTCGAAGTCTTTGTGCGGGATATTACTCGCCTCCATGGTATGCCTCGTTCTATTGTGAGCGATCGTGATCTGGTTTTCTTAAGTAACTTTTGAGAGACCTTTTTTGAGATGCAAGATACTCAATTATGTCGTAGTTCAGCTTATCATCCCCAAACTGATGGTCAGACTGAACTTACCAATCGTATCTTAAAGTGTTATCTTCAATGTTTTGCTAGTCATCATCATAGTCGTTAGAAAAAATGGTTACCTTGGGCAGAATGGTGGTACAATACTACATATCATAGTGCAATCAAAATGACTCCCTTTGAAGCTATTTATAGTCGGCCACCTCCTAAGATCTCAACCTATATACCTGGTAGCACCGCGGTTCATGCCGTTGACCTTGCTTTATGGGACCGTGATCACAGTCTGCAAGTTCTCAAGGATAACCTTCATCAGGCTCAGGACCGTATGAAAATATATGCTGATGGTAAGCGCACTGAGCGCCATTTTGAAGTTAATGATTGGGTTTTCTTACGACTGCAACCATATCAACAATCCACTGCTGCATCTCAGAATTACTCTAAGCTCTCTCGCAAATTTTATGGGCATTTTCGAATCCTTGAAAAGATCGGTTCTGTGGCTTACAAACTTGATCTTTGGGCTGCGTCTCGTATCCACCCCGTTTTCCAAGTTTCTCTTTTAAAGAAGAAGTAAGGTAATTGTATTACTCCGGACCCAACTTTACCTACTCTTGCCAATGAACCCTCATGGGTCTCGGAGAAACTACTTGATCGAGGATTATTTGAACGCAATAATAAGCCCGTTACACGCTGGCTTATCAAGTGGACCGACCGTCTTGTGGAGGAAGCTACTTGGGAAGACTACAAGCAGTTTCGTGTACGTTTTTCAGATTTTTAGGCTTGAGGACAAGCCTTGTTTCAGGCGGCATGGGATGTTAGGATGTCAATCCTATTTAGTATTTACTTGAGATTAGAATGTCTTAGTTAGAACAATATTCTATTTTAGGAAATATTAGCTTGTTTTGAATTAGAAGTTATTGTTTGATTAGAATTATGTTGAATTCAATTAAAAAATATTATTTTTGCTTTCAATTATAAATACATATGATGTAATAAAGTTTAGGCGAGCAATACAATTTTTTATTTTAATTTATTAATGATTGATCCCCAATTAAATAATTTAGGTGGTATGATCTCCCATCAAAAGGTCATAGTCTATGTTACAAGGGTGCCAAATGCCGATTAGTTCTAACTTCTGATAGAAAAGAAGTCTTGACATCTGGAATTCAAAGAAGTCACTCACTCACTCTCTTGGAAGCCCTGACAATGGCGCTGGCCAATCTCCAGCGATTCTCCTCCCAAATCGGTCGAATTCCCTCACTCGCTCTTTCCTCCAAATCCCTAATCGCCACTCGAACCTCTTCTTCCTCCTCTGCGAAGGTCTCGGATCGGATCGTGAAGCTCTTCGCAATCGATCTGGACGGGCAGAAGCGCGAGATCATAGGGCTTTCAGGCCACACCCTCCTCAAGGCCTTGGCGAACAACGGACTCATCGATCCCGCCTCACACAGGCTCGAAGACATTGACGCTTGCTCCGCCGAGTGCGAGGTGAACATCGCCCAAGAGTGGCTCGAAAAGCTCCCCCCACCCACTTACGACGAACAGTACGTGCTCAAGAGGAATGCCAGGCATCGGGTTTTGAACAAGCATTCCAGGCTCGGTTGCCAGGTCCTTCTCACTCAGCAACTCCAAGGTATGGTTGTTGCCGTCCCCGAACCCAAACCCTGGGATATTCCCTAATTTTATGCAATTTTCGTGAAACAAAAAAAAAAAGAACTCGAATTTGATTGAATAATGCACAGTTCCGGAAAATTTCTTGTTTAAATGTCGAGAAATTGGATTTCGCATCTTTGTTTATGTTGTTATGTAATTTTGGATGATAAGAAGCTAGCTATTCAGTTAGTTGGGTTTCTTTAGAATGTTTTTCTCTGTATTGTTTTTATGATCGAAACGATGCCATGATTGCCAACTTGATTTCTAAGATTAATTGAATTGAAAATTTTGTATGAGAATTTAGCCTTTAGAAAGGATAGACGTTTGAAGTCTTGACTTGAGAAAAGGCTTGTAGGGAAATATGTTTCTAAAGTTTAGCTTCGAGATAACCATTGTTGACAATGATATTTAATGGTTCTGTTTCATGGTCAAAGTTTGATAACAAGTATGTTGTTAGTTTTAGGAAATTTTTTTGGAAGCAAATGCTCATGCAAGCATTTAGCCTTTTTTTTTCACCGTCAGTTTTGTGTAAATCAACATGTTTGGCATTGTAGTTAAGGTGTTGAGGCGGAGGTGAGGTGGACGAGCTTGAAAACGCTTGAGGCATGAGGCGAGGTGGATGCCTCAGTGAAGTGAGGCGGTCTTAACATTTTTAAAGAATTTTTTTTATAATAAATTGAAAAATATCAGCATAATAATATACATCATCATTTTGATAAGTATCATAAGCAAATATGTACAAAAAGTGACACAACTACCTAGAATCGAAATGGAAATATAATAAAATTGTATAACATAGCGAAAAGATGCACTACATAAGTGTCAAGTAACTTGCAAACATCCACTAAATTATTAAAAATCAATATTTTTGAAATAATAGAAATTTGAGAATAGCGAGCATTTGTTAGAAAAAATTGTTGGAAAGGTTAGTAAAAATCTACAAGTATAATCACTATTGGTATTCCAAAAGCATAAAAATTATTGAACTATGCTATGAAAAATCAAGATTGATGTTGATTGATCAAAACATTGTATGTTTTCTCAAAAAAAAAAAAGTGTGACAAATTTATCAAAACTTAAAAACGTTTTATCTTGTTTTATAAAATTTATCAAATATTAGTTATTACACCAATAAACATAAATCCCTATTATAGAGTGGGTTGTAACATCTTTTTGTTGCAATTGGGCTGACTGCAACCAATTTTGGGTTGAGGCGGACGCCGCATTGCCTCACTTCAAGGCGGAATTCTATAAAAACGCCTTGAGGTGCACCTAGGCGGTCGCCTTGACACACTGGTGCTTGGTGTACCCTTTGCGACTCTCCTATCATAACTCTCTTTCCACAAGTGTTGTCAATTGTCTTCTCATGACCTAATTTGTTTCCTTCATTCTTCCTGCAGCATTTATCTTTTATGCATCTTCTTATGATGTTCTCTAAAAGCATGATAAGACCAGTCTTAGTAAAACTCCTCAGATAATAAGATTGAGTGGTATGTTTGCACTCTGTTGTTGTCATTTTCATTTGCTTATTCATTGTCAATGCCCTGCTCCATGCAAAGTGTTATTTGTTGCCCTTAATGACAATTGCATGGAAAATTGGGGAAAAAAACCGTTCCTTTTCCTTTGGATAACCGGGAAAAGTTGAAAGATTCCTTATGAGATTCTAATTAATGTATGGCCTTAGCTTGTGGAGGAATATATCCAAATCCAACTCAACTTACACCCTTTGAATGGGATTGAGTATGTGTTTTGAGGGGGGACAAATTAGGCATGATAATTGGACTGTTGTGACGCCCGTCACGCCCCCTGAACTCTTTCAGGTGTATTTGAGGCCAAATAATGTGGGAAAGATTTTGTCAGTGTATTGGGATTTTTATATGAGAAGAGGTTAAATGAAAAGGAGATTGTGGAGATAGGAGGCTTCATGTAGAGTTGTGGACATTAGCTCAGTGAGATTTCATGATAGAGTTGATAGGTTTAAACAGACCAGCAAAGGGAATTTTGTTTCAGTTTTTTATCGCTCACTTAGGGAAGGGGCCCTAAGGTGGGAGTTCCCTCCATTGGTGTTGATGAAGCTTCTACTTGTAAGATTCCTCTCTCTCTCTCTCTCTATTCTTAAAATCGACTACCTGCTCACTACTTATTCGTGATAACATTGGGCACTCTAGGATCATTGTGATACAATACAAATTTATTCTCAGTATTGGATGAAATGATACTAGAGTATTTTCTCGAAGGAAAATCATTGACTTGTGGCACACCCGAGTGGATTTTTCTCTAGAATGTTTTACAACTGGTGGAGAAAAAAAACTGTATAGTTGTTGACAGAATGTCTTAAATTATTCTATTGTGCACCTGGGTGATCATATTTTTGTTCATGAGATTAGTTTGTGTAAGTGTATCAGAGCTCATGTTCAGACTCTCTTTCTGTGATTTTTGGTGGTGTGTGATCGCCATCACTTGTAAAAAATGCCGTGCACAATTCTCTGGGTGGACAGCATCTGTAATCATTTACATTCCTTGGAGAAAATATTCACCCATCATGTAGCTTGGCTCGGTAATTTGTGGTGTATAATAGCTTTTTGGGAAGTTTGGGATTTCAATGGGTGCTTTCCTATACGACTGTGGGCTCTTTGGGTGCTTGGCAAGAATTTGACAGGGGTTGGAAAAAAAATGATATGTTCATTAAATCTTGCTGTACTTATTTAGAATGTGTTAGTTGAAAACTATATGGGACATTTGGGATGAAAAGAACCCCTGATACTTCAAAAAGGATTAAAAAACCCTGAAAGAATTGTGATTGAGATTGTTGCCAATCTATGGTATTGGTGGAGGGATCATCAATGAAGATTTCTTGGGTTAATAAGAATTTCTATGGAGACCAATAATGCATTGTTATTGTCTCATAATTTATTGTGTGTGTGTTCTGTTATTTAACTTTTGTCCATTGTTTTTAAAAAATAAATATGTAAGGCTAGATCCTTCGGGTTTGGAAGGTTTATAGAGACTAACAACTAGGGTTTGGAAGAGGAATATGTATCAGAAGAAGTTGATGAAGAGAAGAAGATGGAGAATCATAGCTATGACTGTGGACCCAAGAAGACTATCTGTTAAAATAGATGGTTCCAATTTTCAAATACTCTAAAGTTCACATAAAGATCTTTATTGTTTTTTATTTATTGTTTGTTCATTGTTTTTTATTTATTGTTTGTTTATTATTTTTAATAGTTAGTTTTAAAGTATTAGCATACAATTATATTTCTAATTTGCCATATATTATACTAATATAAGAAAATATCTGTTAAAATTGTTATTTACTTAGGGTGTGTTTGGTACCCTTAGATATCTTCAACTAAATTTAAAATTGTTTACTCTTTTTTTTTTTTTTTTTTTTTTTTTTTTTTTTACTTTAATTAGGTGATAAATTGATTGAGGATTATAGATGAAAATTTAATTAATATAGTGCAAATTATATATGGGATTACATGCCTAATCATCACTCATATAACATTATAACTTTAATTTTCTATTTAAAAGCTTAAATTAAAGTAAAATGCATTCATTTGCATTTTATAAAATTTTATAATTCTTTTCATGACGTTCGAAAAGCGTTCGCTTCTCTTTCACATAAAGAGGTAAGAGGGGTCCTCATATTGCCTTTGCTTCAACAATTTGACTACTTTGAGTCGAACAACTATTTTTGACCCATCCTGGTGTAATATAGAGATTTAATAATTATTTTTCAATTTTTAAACTTGAAATCGATCTATTATATGTGAAAACCAAACCACACAACGTATGGGCGTCTATAAGGACTTAAAAACAATGAAAATTTGTTTTTTTAATCAATTTTTTTTTTACTTAAACACGTTCAAAGTATAAAACACCTCTGAAACATACCATGTACATGTGCAAGAATTTTTGTGAGTAAACAATGCTACTTACATGATAATTTCTGTGAGTAAAGATTAATACCCACGCAACAATATATGCGTCTAGGTTTCCACCCCCAAAAAATTGACAAACACACAAATGACAAAATTTTGTGGAGATAACCCTTTACAAACAAAAATTTCTATGAGGAGGACCATTTTCATGCAAAAAAATTGTTTTTATTTTCTTTTTACACCCATGTAGAGTATTTTATGTTTATTTACACAGAAGTCCGATTTCTTTTTTTAATGAACATATAAGTGCATGATTGATGTGTGTTTAATTAGGTCCTGTATGCATATGGATCCTTTTCTTCACTGAATGCATGCTTATGGTCATTCATAACAATGAGGTTCAAGAAAAAAATGAGAGAGAGTGGTCGATTAGAGCGGTTCAACACTGCAATGTGCCCAATTCCAAAATGCATAACAACTTGCAAACATTGACACCGCTCAATAGCAACATACGTCATAATTGCATTAAGAAACTACGATATACGCAACCTCAACACTTGTGAACTTTTTAATATGTAAGCACTCAATGTAAATCCTAGTTGTCCACAAAATGTTATACAATTCTATGAACAAATCATTTATTCTTTTGTTGGAGTCTTTTGGACTGAATCAATTGCATCGTGTTATTGCGCCTCTTTTTGTTGTTTCCTTAGTAAGGAGATGTCCATATTCATGTGTCTTTTCTTACGATGTTCCTTTCAAACAAGTGAATTCAGAACAACACTTGGAGTACTGATTGGATCTCCTTGCTGAGCATCACCACCATCAACAACAACTAGAGTGCAGTGCTACAACACCACCACCTTGGTGGCTGACTTGTTCAGCCTCCGATTTGACCTAGTCAATCATATTCACCCTTCCGACTAGGTGCTAGGTTCCACTTTGTCTTTAAGAGAAACCTATGATTGTGTAAATGAGTTACCCATCTTGAAAAAAACTAAAAAACAAAGAAAATAAATGCAAAACGGTTTAGACTCAAGAATTATAGTGTGGGTTTGTCTATGCTCACGCCATAGTTTTCGTGAGTAAATACACAAATGCCACGCCAAAATTTATGTGTTTACAGGTCCATGTGCATTTTTTAGTGAAACTTCAGTGGATTTTTTTCAAAACAAACAAGATGAGACTTCAATTGAAGCTAAGTTAGGCTTGAAGGAAGATCATTCAAGCTTAACAGATCTCGCTGAAATCTGACCATGGCGTTTTTGAAGAGATCTTGTCGAAAAATGAATTTTTAGAAATGAACAAATGCTATTCATTTTCTCCAGTGAGTTATCGACCAAAACAACAATTGATTGATAACTATACCTTCAAACAATTAAGCAAGTTTTCAAACAATAGATGTTTGATTTAATTTCAAAACATCCTAAACGTTCCTTTAGAATAGTAGTGTGATTCAAATTAATAACAATAAATATTAAATAAATAAGTTTGGGACGAGATAGGATGAGATTGGGGGATTGAAAATCTTCATCCCAATCTCATCTCACTCTAGATCGGGATGGAACGGGATTGGGATGAATTTGATCAATCCTAAAATGACCTGAAAAAATTAGGATAGGATGGGATGGGACGGGACGAGACCAAGACGAAATTGAGATTGCGGGATGGGATGGGATCCCCACCCTTACCCACAACCTTCTTAAGGGAGCTTCCGAGCCTCAAAATCCACTTGTAGGTGCACAAAGATGATGGTTCTTGCAAAGAAGAAAGTTAGGGTTCATACAAGTTAGGGGGGGAGAGTTTCTGGGTTTGAAATTTTTTGTTTTTCAAACAATGTGGGTGTGTGAGTAATTTGTTGGTGTGGTTAGTAATTCATTTGATTGTGTTAAGATGTCTGTGACGAAAAGGAAACTGTGGGTGCGACTAGTTAACTCTCGAAACAAAACCCTAATTTCAAACCCTTTTTCCCTTTATAAAAGGACTCATTTTCATATCACAGCAACAGGAATCGGAGGCCAACTCTCTAGACCTAAACTGTTCCTTTCCGCATGTTCTTCTCGTCTCTCTCTTTTCTTTGCTATGCTTACGCTTTAGCTTTTAGTCCTCTCCCCAAGTAAGTGAGTGTTTTCTTCTACTTTGATTTCTTTCTCTTATCGTATTATCATCAAAAAGCAAGACAGCTTCTTGACTGGATGTCGATCTACAACGATCCAGCCAAAAATAAAAAATATAAATCTTGCGAAACCGATCAACCCAGTAACACTCGCCTGACTCTGAACCCCACTGATTTTTCAGGCCCTTTGAAGCAGGTACATCTATTCCTATAAATTTAATTAGTGTAGTTATAAGCAAACGCACTCTGTCCCAAGACCGAATTTCTTCGAATGTTTTGGGGCAATTTTAAAGTTTGCGAGAATGAATTGTATGTTTAATCCAACTGACTTGGCCAGAAGATTATCTCAAATATCTCTCTGAGTCCACTGTTGGATTTACACATACATACTACATACTCATTTGTTGTCCGGATTTTTAGTGCTAAGTATAGAATTCAGGCATCGTCTCAAGTTTTAGTTGAGGAGCCATGTCATTCATTACTTATAATTTGTCACACAATGAATTGATGAACTGATTGCCATTTGGTTGATAGTTATTATCTGTTGCGATACAAGTCCATAAGTGATGAAAACTTGGGATTTAGGAAATCCAGTCAAGAGTAGATTCTGTAATTTCCTCATCCATCCATTCTATAATGTACATATTAAGTACTGTTTCATTATAATTAACCATTAACTGCAAGCTCTTGATCTAATGCCAAGAGCAGGACCATACTAGGATTTGAGTGCCTTGCATGAGAATTGATAAAATTTACGAACGCAAGAAGTTCAAATACTAATTCAAGACTTGCATACAAGGTAGACAAAGTGACTTGGAAGCCATCAAAGAAAGTTATAATAAAAGTTCGACATGACTTCACTGTAAAAGATGTTTGTCACCAGATATTTGGCATTGGCCATAGCTAAAATGATAAAAAAACCCACGACGAAAAATCAAATTTGATGACTTGCAATTAAACCAATGCAAATGAAATTGGTGTTGGCCGAGAGAGGCCACATGTTAGATGGCTATGATAAACAATATCTATTGGTAGAGATGTTGGGTGACTACACTAAACAATCAACAATGGATCATACCATAGCCATTACGAAAAGAACTTTGGAGAATATTGATGATGACCTATGCATGAGAAATCATGGGAGTACGATAAATTACAATGATTTGAAAATTAACTAATGATGCACTAAAATGGTCACATCTCTGAGTCATACACGTGTCGTGATGATCTCGAGGAATTATGAGTCAAGCGTTAGCCCAAGCAGTTTCAAGGCCATCCAATGCAGTCCGCCAGACGGATCAGAACTCTTACAGTCTGCTAGGTCCATATGTCTCACAACTATTCTCAATACTCATAAGTTCTACTAAGGCAAGTATCTTGATCTGCTTCCAACTAGGAAACAAATATCATAGTACATATCACACAGGGAAACTTTTTACGAAATACCCTCAGATATTGAACTATCTCCCACATATCTAGAAGTATAAAGCTAACAGAGAACTTCCCTCCTACAGCACGACTCCTAATTAGATAAGGATCTCCACGAAGATCTTCTTTCTAAACTATGCCATCGATGGCCTGGTCGAACCATGACTCCTACATTATAAATAAGACATGAGGTTGATAAGCTAATGTACGCTACAAATTCTCTGTTTATAGCATTACACATTTCTAAGATCCCTGTCTGACTTTAGCATCGAAGTGTCATCGGCCACCACAACGGTGGTCTGTGGCTCACGTGCGTTACTTGTGTAGGTCAGCATGACTAGGTCAAAGCAGGAAGCGAAAAATGACTGCATCAGTTTGACGTTGTTCGTGGGGACGACAAAGTTCCTAACCTTTCACTAGCATTGTCTCCCTTCGAAACACAGAGAGATAGTGACCACTAAATCACACAACAACGGAGAACAATGGGACATGTCAAACGCTCAGGCTGATGATGTACCACCGCTTTCAACAGTTTTGGTTATGCACGGGCAGCAGCCTCACGACCCCGCTTCGACAACAACAATGATGGACCCCACGATAGATATGTTATCATCTCAAATACAACAGATTGCCATAGCAGTGGAGGCTCTCGCGCGATAAAATCCTCCACCTGGTAATGGAGACCAGGAGCAGCACAGACCTCGTCTCTGGAGGATGGCAGAAAGAAAGTACATGAGAGAAAAACCCCCGTTAGTTCTCATTGGACTAGAGGAGGTTGCGCGGATAACGCCAAGCTCGTTGCCAGGGTGGAGAGGCTCGACCCTTAGAACCCTCTTCGCAGAGGGGCACATGACACAAACGTGTTGTACCGTCTTTCTGTCCCACCCTTCGTGGATCGAATCATGAATGAGGCCCTTCTGAAGAAGTTCACTCCTTCGAAGCTCGACTTCTACGACGGAACCACCGACTCATTCAAACACATGTGCCATTACCAGCACGTAATGGCTCTCAAAGAATGATCTGAGTCGGTGATATGCAAAATTTTTCCCACTAGCTTGAAGAAGTCAGCACCAACATGGTTTCACAGCCTCCCGCCAAGGTCGATCGACTCCTTCAAGACGCTGGCAAAGGAGTTCCTGACGCGATTCGTTGTGAGCCGGCAATTTCGAAAATGGCCATACTACATACTCTCTCTAAAGCAGAGGTCCAATGAGACACTCAGGGAATATGTCATGTGCTTCAACAACGAGCTGACACTCATTGACAGATGCAACGACGACACAATCGTAACAGCATTCACTACGGGCCTAAATGAGGGAAAACTCTACAAATACCTCACCTTGGAGCACCCTCTGGACATTACGGAGCTCCTCAAGAGCGCCCAGAAATACATTACCTTAGAGGAATTTTGGACCGCAAATAGGAAAATCGAAGGCGGGAATAAACACTCCGCTTCTAAGGACAATGAGGGAAAAAGACGCGATGATGAAGAAATGAGCAAGAGAAAGCGCAGCGACAACAAACCAAACCCTAGTCGATCCAGGCCAGAGAAAGCCTCCAACTACGTTGGATCCAGAGCCGTGACACTATTCAATTCTAACATGTCGAGTGTACTAAACTCCATGAAAAACTGAGAAGATCTGAAGTGGCCCCCAAAGCAGTGCGGAGACCCCTCCAAGCGTGACCACAGCAAGTACTGCGCGTACCACAAAAATGGTGGCCATGATACCAACGACTGCAAGAGTTTGAGGTATGAGATTGAGTACTAGACTTTGAAAAGGGATCAGAATGAACCAAGGATAATCTAAAAAAATTCCTGAACTTTGAGAAGCGACCAGAATGAACCAAGGATGGGGGGGAATCAGTTAAGGAGATAGAAAAGGAGACCCCGAGCATAATCTATGTCCTTTATAGAGTCGGACCGAATGAAGATCAGTCGTACAGGTCTCGCAACAGACCTTGCTGGAGATGCGGACACGACCCGCGGACGATGATAGACGCATTTGCTACTCAAGGGTTTAGAGCCCCATTCCCACCTTAACCTTCACTGACAAGGACTTCGAAAGAGTCAACATTATGCTGAGAATACTCAAGATCCACAAAGGCCATCTGAATTCACATCAGGGCTAGGATCAATCTCTCTCCGTCAACAATTAGTCATTTTCAAATTGTTTATTTCCCTTTCCATAGTCAATGTAGAGTTTAGGTTCTTAAAGATTTGTGATTTGCAATCATTTAAGAAATAAAAAAAGAATTACGAAAAATAACTCCATTGATTACTGGAAAAATGTAACAACAAACTCCTTGAGGTGAATACAAAATACTATATACTATAAGCATCTGAATCCAATGCGACATGAAGTAAAAACTCGCTTAGACGATCCAACTACGTAAGGTATCCGAAGAAGGCCATGCAAGCCATCCGCAAGTGACAGTAAAGATATTCAAATGGACTTTGCTCGACCTCTTCCCAAGATAAAGGACAAGGTGTCAGAGAAAATTGAAAAAACAAAGCGTCTGATTGCTCTGTCGAATCACCCCAGGAAAGCGGCCCGCCAACAGCGATGCGGACCTTATAACGGACGGTTAACTTTCTTGAAAGGTATCCTACCCCCTTGCAGACTTCCTCGAACAATTTTTGGCCTCCTAAAGAGTATAAAAGAAGGCAGATGAAGATGATCGCAAGCGGAGAAGCAATTAAGGTTTCACAGTGCTGCCAAGCGAAGACATTTTTCCCATGCGCGGTACCCGGGGTGACTGAGAGATACCATCTTCGGAAGCACCGCGCATCCGTTAACACTTCGATCAGTCATAAGTTAGCATAGGGAAGCGCATACACACGAACACAAAGCGACACGAAGTAACACCAAGGCATCTCCCTTGGTAGAAAACGTGTACTACTTCTCCGCAATATGAGAAGAAATTACGAGATCGCAGCAAATCAGCTACGTGCCAACCTAAAAAAGGTGAACATGCATAACAGTGATTATGATTGTGCCTAATCGCCATAAATATCAAAATATTTGAAGACTCCAGAGAGGAAGATCCCCCTTTAGCCTTTGGAAAACTCAAAGCATTTTATTCAAACAAGAACATTACAGGCGATACGCTCTACGAAAAATAGTGCCTACAACGATTGAAAAACACCATTATATAGACACGATGGTTCACCAAACTGGCGTCTCTGCATTAATTGTCAAGCATTGAATACCGTATGGAAAATGAAGAGATGACGGTTCCCGAGGAAACTGCACAGACCATGTTCATCCAATTAATGGCGTTTCATGCAACCTCATCAATTGAGGGGGAGTAACCGATACTCAACTGTCCCGCAGTCTAGACTGTACACGTAGCTCAACCGTGCAGGAAACTTTAGTTCTTCCTCTGCGAGCCCATAGGATTGGCCCACTATTCAAACAGTATTCTACTACATGCTTGGTACGGGCACTAGAAATCCAAGTCAACTTTGACACACGAATCGTACCTACGGATCGCTATTTGATTTAAGGAAATTTTGTCCACACAATGCACGAAGCTAGCGGACATGGGTTCGCATGCCCTCAAACAGGCGAAACTTCTCTCCAACTGGGCAAGCTTAGTCAGCCAAGGCTGATGATGGCGCCTTTTGGTATGTCCCGACACCTAGTCCGCCCAACGCAGATCTTGATGGTTTAGGAAGTGGGAGTCATAATCAGCGTTATCACGCCTGGTGACGACGACTCGTCAGGGATCATTGCCCCTTCATGGTCAATGAACGCCGAACTCGATAAGGTAAGCCTAGCTAGTGACGACTGGCAACGCAAACTTCTAATCAAAGCCCAAACTTGTAGTCATCGCTGCACGGGTGTAAATGGTTTGGAAAGTGGGGCCTAGTCAGTCCCGAACTGGTTTCGACGGCTCGCCACGGGACCACTGCTTTTCAGCGTGATCGCCGAATTACTAACCCTGAACTTGTAGCCCCCACTACGCGGTATAGATAGTTTAGAAGGTGGGAGTGGGAGTGGGAGCCTAGTCAGTCACGAACTGATTCCGACGGCTCGCCACGGGAACACTGCTTTTAAACGTGGATGCCAAATTACCAACCCTGAATTTGTAGTCCCCACTGCGCGGGTGTAGATAGTTTAGAAGGTTGGAGCATAGTCAGTCACCAACTGATTTCGACGGCTTGCCACGGGACCACTGCTCTTCAACGTGGCCGCCGAAAACCCTCAAATTTGTAGTTTGATGCGCACGAGTGTAGATGATTTGGAAGGTTGGAGCCTAATCAGTCCCGAACTAATTCTGGCGACTTGCCACGGGGCCACTATTTTTCAGCTTGATCACCAAGCCCTTTCGTCTCAAACATGTAGCCCCCACTGCGCAACTATAGATGGTTCAAAAGGTGGGAAACTGATTAGTCCCTGAATGGTGTCGACGGCTCGCCATGAGACTACTGCTTTTCAACGTAGTCACCAAATCCTTACTCCCCAAACCTGTAGTTTACACTATTCGAATATAGATGGTTCGGAAGGTGGGAGCCCCAAGCAGCTCGCCACACGATCATCGCTCTCCTTCGAAACAACGGCCGCAAAGACGAATCTCAATTGAGTCAGTGTTCTCACGCTCGAACGGACTGACATTTTATTATCAGCAAAGGCCACTTACGCTAACATTGTGACACATAGATCGTCCGGCCAATGCTCGGATAAGTGTTACATAGTGTGTCAACCTGAGCTCACGACACCCGACTCGGTACAAATGCTTTGACATGTATGTTCAGTTATCGCAACTCGCCCATAGCAGCAGCTACAGCCGACCAATCAGACAAGCGAGGTAAGCCTCCAACAGCTTACCTTGAGGACATGACTACACAACAATGACCCTGAGTCATTCAAAACGCAAGCGATCAAGTTCTCTTCTGCAGACAGACCACTCGACGTCCTATTGATTCAATCAGCCTATGCCAAAGCAAGACAACAAGGCGAAACGAAAAACATACAATATTGACAACAAGCACAAAACGGATAAATGTTTTCATTAACGGTCGGAACAAAAAGTGTACAAGTATACAAAGTTTACTTCTTATCAGGAAAAGGTACTGAAATAGAAGAGCTAAGCTTTACGGAGGAATGAGCAGGGGTCACATTCACACACGCCGCGGCTTGAGCATCAGGGTCTGAACCGCCCTCCTCGTTCGAGGACGCAAAAGCAATTGACAACTCTACGTACGAAATCTTCTTACATCAGCCAAGATCCCATTCTGGATGCTCCTTCTTCATCAGCACTAGCAGCTCCAGCTTGCCATGTACGACCCAGCGGAACTCGCACTTGCATGTTCATCCAAAATCTCTTCCTCATGCGCCTTCGCGTCGGCCAGTTCATGCTCTAGCAGCTCCAGCTTGTCAATCTGTGCATCAACCTGAGACTACTCTGTAGCCAAACTACTCTTCACAACACTGAGCTCATGTTTTTCCAGTCCGAGCCGGTCATCGGCCTCGCCACCCGAGCATTGAACTCCACGTCGGCCTCTAGTTGTTGCTTCTGAGCGGCCCAGTCGGCCTCTTTCAAAGCATTATCTTCAGCGAAAGACTACAGTGCAGTACTTGCCTCAGTCGCAGCTTCTTACGCGACCTCCAAATCTTGGCGAGTCCGGTCCAACTCCTACTTGAGTCTGTCTCTTTTAGACACCACCTCCGCCAAATTACGCTCAAGGGCCTCTAGACGAGCCCTTTGAGTTGTAGGAGCCATGGCTGATTGCTTAAGCCTCTTCTCCTCAGTCGGCTTCTGTAGCCGCTCAATTTTCTAAAGCACATCAGAATACAACGCTTGCATGTGCGAGAAGACACACTCCATGGTTTATACCCTCTCACGAGCCACTTCAACTTTTGTCCTCAGCAACGGCCACCCAGTTCAAGTGAGACATACCCAACATAAGATACTTTAAGCCCTTATCCATACGCCTCTCTAGCGTATCCTCCTCGGGTTTTGGAGCGTAGACGCTTGCTAATATGCTTCCTCAAAGCATACTCCACGTCAACCTCCTAGTGCAGACCTTAGTGCTCCTTACCAAGTCCAGTGCAAATAGGCTTATCTGCGCATCCAGATGAAGCTTTCTCGGATCAGGAATCACGCCGGCACCACCCTTCGCAGTCACCACTATTCCCAGGCCTTCCTCCGCAATTTTTCCCTTGTTACGAGTAGGGTGGGCATCCCATCCCGTGATCCAGAACGCATCCCGTCCCGATTTTTTTGGGTCCTTTTGGGATTGATCAAACTCATCCCGATCCCGTCCTTTCTCGATCTAGAGTGGGATGGGATCGGGATGAAGATTTTCAATCCCACCTATCCCGTCCCGAATTTATTTATTTAATAATAATAATTATTACTTTTAATCAAAATACTTTTCTAAATTAAAGTTTAGGATGTGTTGAAATTAAATCAATGTAAGATGAAATTCTATATGAAATCTAAATGAATTGAATCATTAATTCTAAATGAAATTTAATATTTATTTGCCTTCCAAAAACATGTTTAATAATTATTTATTTAATATCTATTATTATTTATAATGTAAGTTATATGTATATAAATTTGACATTATTGGTGTGTGAGTAATGTGAGATAAAACTATTTTTGTTATTTCTTTATTGGAGGATTATTTAGTACGTGCTCATCCCGTCCCATCCGGTCCTGTCCCGATCCCGTTTGAGATGGGAAGAGGTCGGGATGAGGTCTATCACATCCCGTCTTGTCCCGATCCCGAATGAATGGGATGGGATAGGGATGGGTCCATCCCGTCCCGTGCCCACCCCTAGTTACAAGTAGCCGACCATTTACTGCGAGGCGACTCAACAGGATCCAGAAGAAGGGGAGGAAGCGAATTATCCAAAGGGCCTTCCAACACCTCGAGTTGTGGCTTGGAACGAGACAATGAACAATGCAGACTACAAGAAACTTGGCTTATGCCACCACGACCACTATCAGACAGCGCACCAATGAGACGATCAGATTCTACAACCTCAGGCGGATCTTCACAGGAACCTTCTATTGGAACAGTCCCACGTGAATCAACACCGACAAAAGCCGCCATTGCAACCCACATCAGCCGCTCATTCAAAGCTTCGGCCTGCGCTTCACTAAGGTTTGACCTGTATTCAACCCTGGCAAACTGCAGGTAGTCTTTCTCCCAGGTGGATACATCAGTCTCCGCCCTAACAGGCCAATCAGACTCGTGTTCTACACTCATTGAAGGGGTTGTGCTGAAGACAATCTAGTTCTGATACAGGACCTCTTCGAACTCACAAAAGCGGCAAGCGTCTCAGACGACTCCTTCGTGTCGGACAAAACACGAGCTTTGGCCCCAACAACCTTCTATTTTCTAGAGGGGCCCCATCTTCAGGCTTGATCTGTGGTGTTCGGTAGATAGTGGGGGCTACGTGCCAGTTGTCCTATAGGCCACTACGGATGAAGTTGGGTTCACATATGACATCCACCACGTTCCTCATTGATAGCCGCGAAACGTCTCCATAGTGTTTTGCTTCTCTAGGGTAAGAGGAGTAGTGGAAAACCTTCTTGCAAAAAAAACACAAGCAATGATTAGCACGCAATCAAGTGCAGCGAAACTAGAGAAAAAATATGCACTTACGAAGTGGTTTGAACTCTCGTTCGAGAGAATGACCCTTAAAACGAAAGTACCTTGAATCCGCGGGGGCTAAGAAGCAATACTTCTGTCAGAACTTGAAGTCATCGGGAAAATTCACAAAGCAAGCTGGCGATGTCATCTTGCAGACGGCGTTACTCTTCAGCCAAGGAGAAGGCAGCAACTGGATTACTCGCGGAATCACGCGGATGCCAACCTCCTTCGCCCTCATCAGAATAAGAAGGAACCCCGCCGGTGGCGACATTGGCGTCTATTCACCTTTCAAAACAGACAATGGCAGGTCCTCGGGTACCCCAAACTTCGTATGAATTTCAGCAAGGTCAGGCTCAAAAAGCAACCTGTCTTCGAAAAACTCCAAGCCCCTGGCCAAGTTTGCGTCGTCAATAATGTTTTGTTGTGCCATGAAAAAGACGAACAAACTTTCTAGTCAAAAGATGAACAAAACAATATCTTCAAAAACAAAGAAAATACAAAAATCAGATTCTGTACAACGGATGACCTAAATAGGGATTGGGTTTTCGCCTCTTTTTCGCTGAATCGACGCACATTCAATAAATGCAGCGTGCGGCTCAAGCAACAATTTAGACTCAAATCATCACGAGCGGCGTATCTTTTCAAGAGATGACTTAGCGAACCAATGTGACGGCTCACTAACTCTGGGTAAGTAGCTGATGATATACAAAAACAGTCACACCCTTGAGCCATACACGTGTCATGATGATTTCGAGGAATTACGGGCCCCAACTTGATGCGCTATTTTAGTAGAACACAACTTAATACCCTGCTTTGTGATTGTAGTATAGAATAAGTATGGATCGTTCTGGACCGGGGATTAGAGGGCTTGCCAATTAACACTAAGAATAACTAAAAGACAACTAACAACCTAATTAAGTAAATCATGGGGGATTTGATTTTCTAAGTTAAACTATGAAAATAACTACAAAAATTACTGTAAAAATAACAGAACTAAAGGGATGGTAAAGATGAGAAAATAGCTAAGGGTTTATCTCCACACACCAAACATATGCTCATAAATCAATCTTCAATAATCACTTGCTAATTCGTGAGAGACAATGCTCAAGATTAACCGTGATCAACACTGCATTAATCTTATTATTTTCCCAAGTTCGTTGAATTAAACTAAGCGTCGCTTTCAAGCTATTATTATCATGCTATCTAATCAGGAATCGCAAGTTAGATAACAATCTAAGATCATTAAGTTTTGTGGAAAATATGAACACTGACTAGGCAATTACAAGTATGATTAGCATCTTGTTCTTACCTAGGTTTTTACTTAACCTTACCAACGTTCCTTGGTATTTACTACTTGTGAGTACAAGATTATAACAATTAGGTGAAATTCTCTTATACTCTAGCCCCAGATCCTAGCATGCTTACTAAGTTGGTCACCTTAATAAACATACAAAGAAAAGTTCTCTATAAAAAAATTAAGCAAAACACAATCACTAATTAACAAGAAAGATTAAATTCAATTAATTCATAAAGCACATGTTCGGGGCTTTGAATCCACCCCTAACTAAGAGGAGTTTAGCTAGACATATTAATTATGTTCAAATAGTAATCCATAATCAAATATCAAACTAAAATAAGTAAAAGAGAGGTTTAGAGATTAAAAACGTTGTCGCCGAGCGTGGTGGTAGAGAGTCTGTTGGGGTGAAAATAGTGTGAAGGAAGAGATATCTTCCTCTTCCTTCCTCACGATCTTCCCTCTTCAGATTTCTTCTCGATCTCTGCTTCACTTCTCTTCCTTTTCGATCTGCTTCTGTTGTGAGATTGGACTGCGAACAATGAAGGCGAGGAGCGGGATGGGTCAGGTGGCGTTGTGGAAGAGTTTGGCGAGGTTGTTGTTTCGAGGAGGAGGGTGATGGTTGGTGGAGGCGATTGGCTGAGAGAGAGATCAGGTGAAAAGAAGATGAAGAGAGACAGGGAAGTTATGGTCGGCGATGGTGTAGCTGATGCCGCGAAGATGAGGAGGCTGTGATGTTGTTGTTGTGCTTGATGCTGCGATGGATGAAGGTTGTGGATGGATTGCGAGGATGGGTGATGATGGGTGACGGCTTGCTGTGGTTGCAAGCATTAGGAGGTTGTGGATGGATGATGGATGAAGAAGCTATTGCTGGATGATTTTTCCAAAACAAGGTATCATCCCTTTTATAATTGTTTTCTGTTTGGTTTCCTTATTTGCGTGGTTTTTTTCAGCGGCTAGTATTTCTAAATTGCCAATTTGTTTCACTTAGCTTCTATTTTAGAATCTTTTAATTGGAAACCTACACAAACACGAAAATAGAAATTAGTACCATAATTAACAAGTAATAGCCAAAAATATATATAGAAATATGGTACTAAAAATAGCCTAATTATGCTCCTATCACAGAGTCAGCCCAGCACTGAACCACCTGATTCCATGCCCACCCAATGCAGTCTGCCAGACGGACCCGAACTCTTATAGCCTGCTAGGCCCATATGTTTCACATCTATCCTCAATACCCGTAAGCCCTACTAAGGCAAGTATCTTGAAGATCAGCTTCGGACACACAACTATAGCAACTCTCTGCTTTCAACTAGGAAGCAAATACAAGAGTACATATCACACAGGGAAACTTCCTCTAATGGAATACCCTCAAATAGAGAATTATCTATCGGTATCTAAGAGCAAAGGGCTAACATGAAACTTCCCTCCTACAGCACGACAACTAATTAGATAAGGATCTTCACGAAGATCTCCTTTCTAAACTATGTCATCAATGGTCTGATTGAACCAGATCTCCTGCACTATAAATAAGACATGAGATTGGTAAGCTAAGATATGCTACAAATTCCCTATTTACAGCACACACATTCTTCATATCCATGTCTGACTTTAGCATCGGAGTGTCATCGACCACCACAACGGTGGTCCGTGGCTCACGTGCGTTACTTGTGCAGGTCAGCAGGACTAAGTCAAAGCAGGGGGCGAAAAATGACTGCATCATTAACCTTACTTGACAAAGTCACGGGGTTAGAAATACTGATAATGAAGATAAGCACATGTCAACAAAACCAGGCAAATTGCAAGTTGCCATTGCCAACAAAGAGAAATCTATATGCACGATCAACATCGATTGTGCTCTAATACCATGATAAGTTGCCAATTTTCTAAAGCCTTGAACTTGTTGAGATCGAATCTAATCACATTTCAAGCGGAAACGAAAGTGGGGGCGTGATATGACAATATAATTTGGTAGATAGTAATAATACAACAACATCGTAAACTTAAACGGTATTATTGTGGATAAACACATAAAATTTAGGTTCATGGACAACTGGAGTGAGCTTTATATTCCAACGCTCACTCTTAGCGTGAGGATGAGACTTAAACCCATGACCTCCTTGCCTCACATATTCTAACATAGATGAAGTAGGAAGTAATGAAAAGGAAACACAAACAAACCAAAATTGCATCTAGTATCGTTACAAGTAGAATATCTTTGCCGAAGTCTTGATCATTCGATGTTATAAGGTTTTTATTAGTTCCCCAATTTACTTAATGGCATACAATTTGGGTCGACATAAATTAACACTACATTGAACATTTCAAAATCTCCTAAAAATGCACTAAAACCATACTATCTCCTATTTGGTAGCTTAGTTTGAACCGAGATGACATGGTTTCGTCCAGGTTCAAACCGGTTCGGGACCAACTAGTTCTGCCCAAAAAAAAATCTTCTATCTTGGACCGTTTTGTCTTGTGTCAGTGGAAGATGACCGAGACAAGCTCAATCCCGAGTTGTTCCAAACCGTGCCCACTATGTATTCCTAGAATCACCCAAAAATAAATTTAAAAAAGTATTTCTATCTTGTTTTAGAGGTGGTTTTTTTAATAAATAAATAAACCCAAACTAACACCAATAAGTAGCCAATGCAATACCAACTCAGTGGTCCGCCTATAGCGGATGGAATCACAGGTCCAGAGTTCGAACCCTGTTGGCGGCTTCTGGGGGTGAGTGGGGTTAAGGGATAATTTAAAAAAAAAAAACCCTAATAAGTAAAAAAAATCTCCAACAAACACAAAACCCCAACAAATCAAAATATGAACATGGGCAACCCCATGATTATGTTTCACCCTCGCTTTGTTGTGTTTCATTTTTACTAGTATTCTTCTCTCTTCTTTGTGGATTTTTTTGTGATTATTTTTTATTTGGGTTGTTGATATGCTTGTACCATATGTTATGTGAAAAATCATCGTCTAGTCGAAATGACTAGCTTTTTTTTTTTTTTTTTTTTTTTTATAGAAATGATTAAACTGAGTCAATTAAAATTGTTGAAAAGAGTAACCCTAGCAATTTTTCGATGCATGAAAGCCCGAGTCATTGGATATGAAGGGGAACGAAGTGGAAAATATTGGAGATGGAGGAGAGTAAGAGGATGTAGAACCCTAACTCATTGGAAATGGAGGATGACGTCGTGAGGAGGTGGTTGTGAGAAATTTTTAGATTTTTAGCCATAAATTATCTAACCGACAATTTGGTTTCTGTTGATGGTAGGGTTTTAGATCATTGAAAATAGAATCTATATATAATATATAAAAGGAAGCTAAGAGAAAGAAAGGCATGATCCTATGTCACGCTCTGTCATGGCTCCAACGCTGATATGGCATGCTTAAAAATTAAAAAATAAAAAGATGAAAATATATGAGAGAGGAGAGTTATGTCACAAGTTCCTGTTTAGGACAAAATTTATTATGTTTCTTATCTTATATTTTTAACCATGAGATGATTTTTTTTTTTTAAATTGAGCAATTAAACACACATAATTTGAACCCAAGTTCAATTACAAATCCTCTTGAATTTATTTAATATTGTGGTGAAATTCGTTTTGAATACATGCATAGTCCCCATATAATAATCCAATTCAAGTTCAATTACAAATCGTTTTGAATTTAGTCAATATTGTGGCCATATTTGTTTGAACACATGCATAATAATCATATAATCTAAATTTCCTAATCAAATTCCAAAATCTAATCAGTATAACAACATTTTTATTTACAACCTATTACACGCAAAATTCATTATTTGAGGAAAAAAAATGCATATGCCTTTGATGAGTGTTTTTTGTTTAGTTATAGCAAAAATTTTGATAGCCTAAATTTTTTTTTTCCAGAAACTATGAAGAAAAGCTCTCTGCAATCTAATGAAAAAATCACATAATATAGTCCATCATTATGAAGATTTGTCCATGTACAAATGCAACACGGTTAGATTTTTGCCAATGGCATGACAGCTCAATGGTTAGAGCTTGGCGGATGGTACCACTGGGTCATGGGTTCAAACCCAGCTTGCGGCATCTTTATGGGTTCTGGGATCCTATAAAAACCCTGCTTGCCTTTCAAAAAAAAAAACAATTAGATTTATAAATCGTTTTTTTTTTCTTCTCTCTCTCTTTTTTTATGTGTGTAAATCATGATTTCTTGTATTAATATTTTTTGAAGGTTTAGTTATTGATTAATTTATTTATTTTTCCTTTGTACAATGATTTTTCATTATTTTTATAATTTTTTTGTTATGTTTTTCTATTAATTACTATGTGATGTTCTTACTTTTATTTTCAGAATTTTTTATTTGGCTATTTTATTAATCACTACTTGCTACACTGTACAATAATGCAATTTGCAAATTGATGCATATGCATTAGTTTGCAATGCATTACTTTACGGGTGTTTGGTAATAACTAAGGAAAACTGATGCAAACTAGACAAGTGATTGTAGGTGGTGTTGATGATGGTAGTAGTAATTGTTACAGGGTCATATGGTTGCAGTGATTGTGGTTGTGGTTGTAATGATTGTGATTGCGAATGTGGGCGATGATGGTGGTGGTAGTGGCAATGGCAATGGTTGTTAAAATGGTGGTGGTGGTGGTGGTGATGGATGCAGTGGCTATGGTGGTTGTGGCGGTGGTAGTAATGAAGTTGGTGGTGGCTGTAGCGAGTATCTCTGGTGGTGGTGGTTGTGTTATGGTAGTTGTGGTGGTGGTGGTGAGTGTGATATGGTAGTGGTGATTGTGGAGTTGGTGGTGATCGTGGTAGTAGTGGTGGTGGCTATGGGAGTAGTGGTTGTGATGGTTTTGTTATGGTGGCGGCAATGAGGATAGTGGTAGTAGTAGTGGTGACTATGGTAGTTGTAATGGCAGTGATGGTGGCAATGGCAATGGTGGTGGCGTGCAATGATAGCGACTATGGTGGTAATAGTGAGGTGGTGTTGGATGTGGTGATTATGCTATGATAGTTGTGGTGATGGTGGTGGTGGTGGTTGTTATGGTGATCGTGGTGGTAGCGCGCGACAGCAACGATTATGGTGGTAATAGTGAGGTGGTGTTGGTGGTGGTGGAAGTGGCGGCAGTGGTGGTGGTGGAAGTGGCGGCAGTGGTGGTGGTGGAAGTTAGGGGTGGGCATCCCATCCCGCAATCCCGTTCTCGTCCCGTCCCGTTCCGATTTTTTCGGGTCTTAATGGGATTGAATAATTTCATCCCGATCTCGTCCTGTCCCGATCTAGAATGGGATGGGATGGGATGAAGATTTTCAATCCCGCCAATCATGTCCCGTCCCGAGCTAATTTTTTAATATTTATTATTTATTTTAGGATTGCAATATTAGTGTAATTGAACAAAAATGAATTTAGTTGAAATCAGTATAATTGATATTAGTCTATATCTGCAACTACTTGATATTGGTTTATTTCTATAATTCTAAATGAATTATTTAATTGCAAACTCTTTAAAACTCAAAATGAGATTGCTAACTACATTGGAGAGTTTTATTTCGTGTCAAGACAATGAATTTAATGACTATTTTTTTTATAGCAATAATGAAACATTCTTCTTAGCACCCCAAATCTACTCATCTTTTTGTTCACTATTCGAAACAGTAGAGCAGGTCCACCATTGTCATTATACTGTCCACCTCTTAGTCATTCAAAACTCTGCAGAAATCTTAATTACAAGGTGAATTTCAGCTATCATTTATGGTAGTTTATTATGATGTTGCATACTCAATCTAAGGCTATCATTTATGTGTAGTTCTACGAATTGCCTTTGCCTACTTTCAACTAAGCAAATTGGGTCTTGGGTAAGCAGTAATTTGTCAAAAAATGAGAGCACGTTGATCTCGTCTTGTCCCGTCCCGAACCCATTTGGGATGGGACGAGGTCGGGATGGGGTTTTTCCCATCCCGTCCCGATCCCGTATGAACGAGATGGGATAGGGATAGGGATGGGTCTATCTCGTCCCATCCTGTCCCGTGCCCACCCCTAGTGGAAGTGGCAGCAGTAGTGATGGTGGTAGTGGCAGTGCTGGTGATGGTGGTACTAGCGACTATGGTAGTTGTGAAGGTGGTGGTGGTTAGGGTGTTTATTAAAAAGTTGGAGTACTCGAAGAGATGATGAAAGTTTTGCAAAGTAATGCGGGAGATTTTGTATCGCAAAGTTTTGCATAATTTTATAACTAGAAAATGCAGAGATTCTGAATTCAAATTTCAATAATTGTTTTCTATAAAGTCAACCAAGCACCTAGTTTATGTAACCGCAGTAAACTTTTGCATAATGCATTTGTTTTTACTGTATACCAAGCGAAACCTTAGTTTTATTATCTTTCCTTTCCTTTTTTTTGCTGACTTATTTTTTCATAACTTTGATAAGCTTCAGTTTTTAATGCTAATAGACTTGCAATACTTTAGAAATGTACTCTTCAGTAGGGGTGGGCACGGGACGGGATGGGATGGGACGAGATATACCCATCCCTATCCCATCTCGTTCATACGGGATCGGGACGGGATGGGATGGGAAAAACCCCATCCCGACCTCGTCCCATCCCAAACGGGTTCGGGACGGGACGGGATCAGCGTGCCAATCTTCTTCAATCTGAACTTGTAGCTCTTGTTCTGAACCAGAACATGGTTTGTGATGAGTGTATTTGCTTCCCGGCTATTTGGTTTTATCTAAAATTTGAACCTTTTACACAATTCATGTGATTGCTCTTGGAAAATCTCCAGTTCATGTGGTAACATACTACAATGATCCATGTCTTTAAGTTACTATGTCATTACCCACACTACATTATATACTGTCTCTGCTTAATAAATTGTTTCTGTTAATGATGTTTTGGTCATGCAATACTGATACTTGCATGGACCAACTTCAGCTTAATAGTCACAACCTCCGCCAGTGGAGAATCTGATCGACTTTGTTTAGGTTAAATACATAATGCCCTTTTTCATATAAAGTGTTTTTACAATAGTCTTCTTTTAGTTCTCTAAAAGACCAAAATCACCCCCACGAGTCTTTCTCTGGCATCTCACATTCTTTCTTGTCTGTGAATGTGATTAAGAAAAACTGATCACATAGCGCATGAGTCGATCCATGTGTTTTAAGTTTCCCCTTCATTGCATCACTCAGTTTCTCTTCTTGCTATATTACTAATGTTTCAATCCTGCTTACTTCACCGTTAACCATACTTGCATGGACCAACTTCAACTCACTGGCTGCAGCCTCCTCTGGTGGAGAATCTGATCGACTGGCACTGCTCTCCTTCAAGGACAGTGATCCACTTGGAGCACTCAGTTCTTGGAACAACTCATTGCACCCTGTGTGGACATTGTGACAGTCTTACTCCTGAAATCTCAAAAGCTTGAAGGTATACTCTCTCCACACACAGGAAACCTTTCATTTCTTAGAATACCAGCCCTTTCTATTAACAACTTTCAATTAGATCATTGTATGTGCTATTATGGCAAGAAAATACAATTTTCAACTTGACTCTATAGACATTCATTAAGCGAACTTGATAAGTTTTAAAATAAATAATTAAATAAAAATATTAATAAATTAGTTCGGGACGGGACGGGATTGGCGGGATTGAAAATCTTCATCCCATCCCATCCCATTCTAGATCAGGACGGGACGGGATCTGGATGAAAATTTTCAATCCCATTAAGACCCGAAAAAATCGGGACGGGAACGGGATCGCGGGATGGGATGCCCACCCCTACTCTTCAGTGATGATAACTTTTATCAATTGTATTGTTTACTTACTAATCAAACATGACATGATGTCTTTCACGAGTAACCTTAGTTTTCTTATAGAGTTATAGAGTATTACGAAGATGTATTTGGTACAGTTAGAGTTTGACGATGTAGTGAATTTGGTTAGAATAAGACTTTCCAATGGGATTACTTTTATGAAGTCACAAGAGTGAAGGGTTTTTGTTTGGAGTTGTCTCTTTTGTTTTATTTAGTTAGGAGTTGTATATTAATTCTCAATATTCCTTTCTTGCTCTCTCTAAACAATAATGAAAGAGAAAGTTTGTGGTTGCTCACTCAAGATGAAAAATGTATGCCTTAATGGTCAAGCGATTTAAAAAGGCATGCACCAAAGCAAGGTTCAAACAACCATAATGATTTATGGGGATTTCTATATATTTTACATGAGCTATTATTTCTTGAATCTTATGTTAGGGACTTTATTTTATAAAGTTTTCATTATATTTGTAGTGCTTTCTTATACTTTCAATAAATATATAGTTCATCTTCTGATATTTAAATAAAATTTATGATATTAATTTAACAAAATTGGGCAGTAACTATTGAGATATTATTGTGCTTACATTTCATTAAAAAAATGTTTATCTAATACTAAGAAAAATTCACTTCAATCATCCGTCAAAGTTTGCATAAAAGTTGAGAATGGAAAAAAAATTTACCTTTCCACAATCATATTTTTTTGGGTCCTTTTGGGATTGATCAAACTCATCCCGATCCCGTCCTTTCTCGATCTAGAGTGGGATGGGATCGGGATGAAGATTTTCAATCCCACCTATCCCGTCCCGAATTTATTTATTTAATAATAATAATTATTACTTTTAATCAAAATACTTTTCTAAATTAAAGTTTAGGATGTGTTGAAATTAAATCAATGTAAGATGAAATTCTATATGAAATCTAAATGAATTGAATCATTAATTCTAAATGAAATTTAATATTTATTTGCCTTCCAAAAACATGTTTAATAATTATTTATTTAATATCTATTATTATTTATAATGTAAGTTATATGTATATAAATTTGACATTATTGGTGTGTGAGTAATGTGAGATAAAACTATTTTTGTTATTTCTTTATTGGAGGATTATTTAGTACGTGCTCATCCCGTCCCATCCGGTCCTGTCCCGATCCCGTTTGAGATGGGAAGAGGTCGGGATGAGGTCTATCACATCCCGTCTTGTCCCGATCCCGAATGAATGGGATGGGATAGGGATGGGTCCATCCCGTCCCGTGCCCACCCCTAGTTACAAGTAGCCGACCATTTACTGCGAGGCGACTCAACAGGATCCAGAAGAAGGGGAGGAAGCGAATTATCCAAAGGGCCTTCCAACACCTCGAGTTGTGGCTTGGAACGAGACAATGAACAATGCAGACTACAAGAAACTTGGCTTATGCCACCACGACCACTATCAGACAGCGCACCAATGAGACGATCAGATTCTACAACCTCAGGCGGATCTTCACAGGAACCTTCTATTGGAACAGTCCCACGTGAATCAACACCGACAAAAGCCGCCATTGCAACCCACATCAGCCGCTCATTCAAAGCTTCGGCCTGCGCTTCACTAAGGTTTGACCTGTATTCAACCCTGGCAAACTGCAGGTAGTCTTTCTCCCAGGTGGATACATCAGTCTCCGCCCTAACAGGCCAATCAGACTCGTGTTCTACACTCATTGAAGGGGTTGTGCTGAAGACAATCTAGTTCTGATACAGGACCTCTTCGAACTCACAAAAGCGGCAAGCGTCTCAGACGACTCCTTCGTGTCGGACAAAACACGAGCTTTGGCCCCAACAACCTTCTATTTTCTAGAGGGGCCCCATCTTCAGGCTTGATCTGTGGTGTTCGGTAGATAGTGGGGGCTACGTGCCAGTTGTCCTATAGGCCACTACGGATGAAGTTGGGTTCACATATGACATCCACCACGTTCCTCATTGATAGCCGCGAAACGTCTCCATAGTGTTTTGCTTCTCTAGGGTAAGAGGAGTAGTGGGAAACCTTCTTGCAAAAAAAACACAAGCAATGATTAGCACGCAATCAAGTGCAGCGAAACTAGAGAAAAAATATGCACTTACGAAGTGGTTTGAACTCTCGTTCGAGAGAATGACCCTTAAAACGAAAGTACCTTGAATCCGCGGGGGCTAAGAAGCAATACTTCTGTCAGAACTTGAAGTCATCGGGAAAATTCACAAAGCAAGCTGGCGATGTCATCTTGCAGACGGCGTTACTCTTCAGCCAAGGAGAAGGCAGCAACTGGATTACTCGCGGAATCACGCGGATGCCAACCTCCTTCGCCCTCATCAGAATAAGAAGGAACCCCGCCGGTGGCGACATTGGCGTCTATTCACCTTTCAAAACAGACAATGGCAGGTCCTCGGGTACCCCAAACTTCGTATGAATTTCAGCAAGGTCAGGCTCAAAAAGCAACCTGTCTTCGAAAAACTCCAAGCCCCTGGCCAAGTTTGCGTCGTCAATAATGTTTTGTTGTGCCATGAAAAAGACGAACAAACTTTCTAGTCAAAAGATGAACAAAACAATATCTTCAAAAACAAAGAAAATACAAAAATCAGATTCTGTACAACGGATGACCTAAATAGGGATTGGGTTTTCGCCTCTTTTTCGCTGAATCGACGCACATTCAATAAATGCAGCGTGCGGCTCAAGCAACAATTTAGACTCAAATCATCACGAGCGGCGTATCTTTTCAAGAGATGACTTAGCGAACCAATGTGACGGCTCACTAACTCTGGGTAAGTAGCTGATGATATACAAAAACAGTCACACCCTTGAGCCATACACGTGTCATGATGATTTCGAGGAATTACGGGCCCCAACTTGATGCGCTATTTTAGTAGAACACAACTTAATACCCTGCTTTGTGATTGTAGTATAGAATAAGTATGGATCGTTCTGGACCGGGGATTAGAGGGCTTGCCAATTAACACTAAGAATAACTAAAAGACAACTAACAACCTAATTAAGTAAATCATGGGGGATTTGATTTTCTAAGTTAAACTATGAAAATAACTACAAAAATTACTGTAAAAATAACAGAACTAAAGGGATGGTAAAGATGAGAAAATAGCTAAGGGTTTATCTCCACACACCAAACATATGCTCATAAATCAATCTTCAATAATCACTTGCTAATTCGTGAGAGACAATGCTCAAGATTAACCGTGATCAACACTGCATTAATCTTATTATTTTCCCAAGTTCGTTGAATTAAACTAAGCGTCGCTTTCAAGCTATTATTATCATGCTATCTAATCAGGAATCGCAAGTTAGATAACAATCTAAGATCATTAAGTTTTGTGGAAAATATGAACACTGACTAGGCAATTACAAGTATGATTAGCATCTTGTTCTTACCTAGGTTTTTACTTAACCTTACCAACGTTCCTTGGTATTTACTACTTGTGAGTACAAGATTATAACAATTAGGTGAAATTCTCTTATACTCTAGCCCCAGATCCTAGCATGCTTACTAAGTTGGTCACCTTAATAAACATACAAAGAAAAGTTCTCTATAAAAAAATTAAGCAAAACACAATCACTAATTAACAAGAAAGATTAAATTCAATTAATTCATAAAGCACATGTTCGGGGCTTTGAATCCACCCCTAACTAAGAGGAGTTTAGCTAGACATATTAATTATGTTCAAATAGTAATCCATAATCAAATATCAAACTAAAATAAGTAAAAGAGAGGTTTAGAGATTAAAAACGTTGTCGCCGAGCGTGGTGGTAGAGAGTCTGTTGGGGTGAAAATAGTGTGAAGGAAGAGATATCTTCCTCTTCCTTCCTCACGATCTTCCCTCTTCAGATTTCTTCTCGATCTCTGCTTCACTTCTCTTCCTTTTCGATCTGCTTCTGTTGTGAGATTGGACTGCGAACAATGAAGGCGAGGAGCGGGATGGGTCAGGTGGCGTTGTGGAAGAGTTTGGCGAGGTTGTTGTTTCGAGGAGGAGGGTGATGGTTGGTGGAGGCGATTGGCTGAGAGAGAGATCAGGTGAAAAGAAGATGAAGAGAGACAGGGAAGTTATGGTCGGCGATGGTGTAGCTGATGCCGCGAAGATGAGGAGGCTGTGATGTTGTTGTTGTGCTTGATGCTGCGATGGATGAAGGTTGTGGATGGATTGCGAGGATGGGTGATGATGGGTGACGGCTTGCTGTGGTTGCAAGCATTAGGAGGTTGTGGATGGATGATGGATGAAGAAGCTATTGCTGGATGATTTTTCCAAAACAAGGTATCATCCCTTTTATAATTGTTTTCTGTTTGGTTTCCTTATTTGCGTGGTTTTTTTCAGCGGCTAGTATTTCTAAATTGCCAATTTGTTTCACTTAGCTTCTATTTTAGAATCTTTTAATTGGAAACCTACACAAACACGAAAATAGAAATTAGTACCATAATTAACAAGTAATAGCCAAAAATATATATAGAAATATGGTACTAAAAATAGCCTAATTATGCTCCTATCACAGAGTCAGCCCAGCACTGAACCACCTGATTCCATGCCCACCCAATGCAGTCTGCCAGACGGACCCGAACTCTTATAGCCTGCTAGGCCCATATGTTTCACATCTATCCTCAATACCCGTAAGCCCTACTAAGGCAAGTATCTTGAAGATCAGCTTCGGACACACAACTATAGCAACTCTCTGCTTCCAACTAGGAAGCAAATACAAGAGTACATATCACACAGGGAAACTTCCTCTAATGGAATACCCTCAAATAGAGAATTATCTATCGGTATCTAAGAGCAAAGGGCTAACATGAAACTTCCCTCCTACAGCACGACAACTAATTAGATAAGGATCTTCACGAAGATCTCCTTTCTAAACTATGTCATCAATGGTCTGATTGAACCAGATCTCCTGCACTATAAATAAGACATGAGATTGGTAAGCTAAGATATGCTACAAATTCCCTATTTACAGCACACACATTCTTCATATCCATGTCTGACTTTAGCATCGGAGTGTCATCGACCACCACAACGGTGGTCCGTGGCTCACGTGCGTTACTTGTGCAGGTCAGCAGGACTAAGTCAAAGCAGGGGGCGAAAAATGACTGCATCATTAACCTTACTTGACAAAGTCACGGGGTTAGAAATACTGATAATGAAGATAAGCACATGTCAACAAAACCAGGCAAATTGCAAGTTGCCATTGCCAACAAAGAGAAATCTATATGCACGATCAACATCGATTGTGCTCTAATACCATGATAAGTTGCCAATTTTCTAAAGCCTTGAACTTGTTGAGATCGAATCTAATCACATTTCAAGCGGAAACGAAAGTGGGGGCGTGATATGACAATATAATTTGGTAGATAGTAATAATACAACAACATCGTAAACTTAAACGGTATTATTGTGGATAAACACATAAAATTTAGGTTCATGGACAACTGGAGTGAGCTTTATATTCCAACGCTCACTCTTAGCGTGAGGATGAGACTTAAACCCATGACCTCCTTGCCTCACATATTCTAACATAGATGAAGTAGGAAGTAATGAAAAGGAAACACAAACAAACCAAAATTGCATCTAGTATCGTTACAAGTAGAATATCTTTGCCGAAGTCTTGATCATTCGATGTTATAAGGTTTTTATTAGTTCCCCAATTTACTTAATGGCATACAATTTGGGTCGACATAAATTAACACTACATTGAACATTTCAAAATCTCCTAAAAATGCACTAAAACCATACTATCTCCTATTTGGTAGCTTAGTTTGAACCGAGATGACATGGTTTCGTCCAGGTTCAAACCGGTTCGGGACCAACTAGTTCTGCCCAAAAAAAAATCTTCTATCTTGGACCGTTTTGTCTTGTGTCAGTGGAAGATGACCGAGACAAGCTCAATCCCGAGTTGTTCCAAACCGTGCCCACTATGTATTCCTAGAATCACCCAAAAATAAATTTAAAAAAGTATTTCTATCTTGTTTTAGAGGTGGTTTTTTTAATAAATAAATAAACCCAAACTAACACCAATAAGTAGCCAATGCAATACCAACTCAGTGGTCCGCCTATAGCGGATGGAATCACAGGTCCAGAGTTCGAACCCTGTTGGCGGCTTCTGGGGGTGAGTGGGGTTAAGGGATAATTTAAAAAAAAAAAACCCTAATAAGTAAAAAAAATCTCCAACAAACACAAAACCCCAACAAATCAAAATATGAACATGGGCAACCCCATGATTATGTTTCACCCTCGCTTTGTTGTGTTTCATTTTTACTAGTATTCTTCTCTCTTCTTTGTGGATTTTTTTGTGATTATTTTTTATTTGGGTTGTTGATATGCTTGTACCATATGTTATGTGAAAAATCATCGTCTAGTCGAAATGACTAGCTTTTTTTTTTTTTTTTTTTTTTTTTATAGAAATGATTAAACTGAGTCAATTAAAATTGTTGAAAAGAGTAACCCTAGCAATTTTTCGATGCATGAAAGCCCGAGTCATTGGATATGAAGGGGAACGAAGTGGAAAATATTGGAGATGGAGGAGAGTAAGAGGATGTAGAACCCTAACTCATTGGAAATGGAGGATGACGTCGTGAGGAGGTGGTTGTGAGAAATTTTTAGATTTTTAGCCATAAATTATCTAACCGACAATTTGGTTTCTGTTGATGGTAGGGTTTTAGATCATTGAAAATAGAATCTATATATAATATATAAAAGGAAGCTAAGAGAAAGAAAGGCATGATCCTATGTCACGCTCTGTCATGGCTCCAACGCTGATATGGCATGCTTAAAAATTAAAAAATAAAAAGATGAAAATATATGAGAGAGGAGAGTTATGTCACAAGTTCCTGTTTAGGACAAAATTTATTATGTTTCTTATCTTATATTTTTAACCATGAGATGATTTTTTTTTTTTTAAATTGAGCAATTAAACACACATAATTTGAACCCAAGTTCAATTACAAATCCTCTTGAATTTATTTAATATTGTGGTGAAATTCGTTTTGAATACATGCATAGTCCCCATATAATAATCCAATTCAAGTTCAATTACAAATCGTTTTGAATTTAGTCAATATTGTGGCCATATTTGTTTGAACACATGCATAATAATCATATAATCTAAATTTCCTAATCAAATTCCAAAATCTAATCAGTATAACAACATTTTTATTTACAACCTATTACACGCAAAATTCATTATTTGAGGAAAAAAAATGCATATGCCTTTGATGAGTGTTTTTTGTTTAGTTATAGCAAAAATTTTGATAGCCTAAATTTTTTTTTTCCAGAAACTATGAAGAAAAGCTCTCTGCAATCTAATGAAAAAATCACATAATATAGTCCATCATTATGAAGATTTGTCCATGTACAAATGCAACACGGTTAGATTTTTGCCAATGGCATGACAGCTCAATGGTTAGAGCTTGGCGGATGGTACCACTGGGTCATGGGTTCAAACCCAGCTTGCGGCATCTTTATGGGTTCTGGGATCCTATAAAAACCCTGCTTGCCTTTCAAAAAAAAAAACAATTAGATTTATAAATCGTTTTTTTTTTCTTCTCTCTCTCTTTTTTTATGTGTGTAAATCATGATTTCTTGTATTAATATTTTTTGAAGGTTTAGTTATTGATTAATTTATTTATTTTTCCTTTGTACAATGATTTTTCATTATTTTTATAATTTTTTTGTTATGTTTTTCTATTAATTACTATGTGATGTTCTTACTTTTATTTTCAGAATTTTTTATTTGGCTATTTTATTAATCACTACTTGCTACACTGTACAATAATGCAATTTGCAAATTGATGCATATGCATTAGTTTGCAATGCATTACTTTACGGGTGTTTGGTAATAACTAAGGAAAACTGATGCAAACTAGACAAGTGATTGTAGGTGGTGTTGATGATGGTAGTAGTAATTGTTACAGGGTCATATGGTTGCAGTGATTGTGGTTGTGGTTGTAATGATTGTGATTGCGAATGTGGGCGATGATGGTGGTGGTAGTGGCAATGGCAATGGTTGTTAAAATGGTGGTGGTGGTGGTGGTGATGGATGCAGTGGCTATGGTGGTTGTGGCGGTGGTAGTAATGAAGTTGGTGGTGGCTGTAGCGAGTATCTCTGGTGGTGGTGGTTGTGTTATGGTAGTTGTGGTGGTGGTGGTGAGTGTGATATGGTAGTGGTGATTGTGGAGTTGGTGGTGATCGTGGTAGTAGTGGTGGTGGCTATGGGAGTAGTGGTTGTGATGGTTTTGTTATGGTGGCGGCAATGAGGATAGTGGTAGTAGTAGTGGTGACTATGGTAGTTGTAATGGCAGTGATGGTGGCAATGGCAATGGTGGTGGCGTGCAATGATAGCGACTATGGTGGTAATAGTGAGGTGGTGTTGGATGTGGTGATTATGCTATGATAGTTGTGGTGATGGTGGTGGTGGTGGTTGTTATGGTGATCGTGGTGGTAGCGCGCGACAGCAACGATTATGGTGGTAATAGTGAGGTGGTGTTGGTGGTGGTGGAAGTGGCGGCAGTGGTGGTGGTGGAAGTGGCGGCAGTGGTGGTGGTGGAAGTTAGGGGTGGGCATCCCATCCCGCAATCCCGTTCTCGTCCCGTCCCGTTCCGATTTTTTCGGGTCTTAATGGGATTGAATAATTTCATCCCGATCTCGTCCTGTCCCGATCTAGAATGGGATGGGATGGGATGAAGATTTTCAATCCCGCCAATCATGTCCCGTCCCGAGCTAATTTTTTAATATTTATTATTTATTTTAGGATTGCAATATTAGTGTAATTGAACAAAAATGAATTTAGTTGAAATCAGTATAATTGATATTAGTCTATATCTGCAACTACTTGATATTGGTTTATTTCTATAATTCTAAATGAATTATTTAATTGCAAACTCTTTAAAACTCAAAATGAGATTGCTAACTACATTGGAGAGTTTTATTTCGTGTCAAGACAATGAATTTAATGACTATTTTTTTTATAGCAATAATGAAACATTCTTCTTAGCACCCCAAATCTACTCATCTTTTTGTTCACTATTCGAAACAGTAGAGCAGGTCCACCATTGTCATTATACTGTCCACCTCTTAGTCATTCAAAACTCTGCAGAAATCTTAATTACAAGGTGAATTTCAGCTATCATTTATGGTAGTTTATTATGATGTTGCATACTCAATCTAAGGCTATCATTTATGTGTAGTTCTACGAATTGCCTTTGCCTACTTTCAACTAAGCAAATTGGGTCTTGGGTAAGCAGTAATTTGTCAAAAAATGAGAGCACGTTGATCTCGTCTTGTCCCGTCCCGAACCCATTTGGGATGGGACGAGGTCGGGATGGGGTTTTTCCCATCCCGTCCCGATCCCGTATGAACGAGATGGGATAGGGATAGGGATGGGTCTATCTCGTCCCATCCTGTCCCGTGCCCACCCCTAGTGGAAGTGGCAGCAGTAGTGATGGTGGTAGTGGCAGTGCTGGTGATGGTGGTACTAGCGACTATGGTAGTTGTGAAGGTGGTGGTGGTTAGGGTGTTTATTAAAAAGTTGGAGTACTCGAAGAGATGATGAAAGTTTTGCAAAGTAATGCGGGAGATTTTGTATCGCAAAGTTTTGCATAATTTTATAACTAGAAAATGCAGAGATTCTGAATTCAAATTTCAATAATTGTTTTCTATAAAGTCAACCAAGCACCTAGTTTATGTAACCGCAGTAAACTTTTGCATAATGCATTTGTTTTTACTGTATACCAAGCGAAACCTTAGTTTTATTATCTTTCCTTTCCTTTTTTTTGCTGACTTATTTTTTCATAACTTTGATAAGCTTCAGTTTTTAATGCTAATAGACTTGCAATACTTTAGAAATGTACTCTTCAGTAGGGGTGGGCACGGGACGGGATGGGATGGGACGAGATATACCCATCCCTATCCCATCTCGTTCATACGGGATCGGGACGGGATGGGATGGGAAAAACCCCATCCCGACCTCGTCCCATCCCAAACGGGTTCGGGACGGGACGGGATCAGCGTGCCAATCTTCTTCAATCTGAACTTGTAGCTCTTGTTCTGAACCAGAACATGGTTTGTGATGAGTGTATTTGCTTCCCGGCTATTTGGTTTTATCTAAAATTTGAACCTTTTACACAATTCATGTGATTGCTCTTGGAAAATCTCCAGTTCATGTGGTAACATACTACAATGATCCATGTCTTTAAGTTACTATGTCATTACCCACACTACATTATATACTGTCTCTGCTTAATAAATTGTTTCTGTTAATGATGTTTTGGTCATGCAATACTGATACTTGCATGGACCAACTTCAGCTTAATAGTCACAACCTCCGCCAGTGGAGAATCTGATCGACTTTGTTTAGGTTAAATACATAATGCCCTTTTTCATATAAAGTGTTTTTACAATAGTCTTCTTTTAGTTCTCTAAAAGACCAAAATCACCCCCACGAGTCTTTCTCTGGCATCTCACATTCTTTCTTGTCTGTGAATGTGATTAAGAAAAACTGATCACATAGCGCATGAGTCGATCCATGTGTTTTAAGTTTCCCCTTCATTGCATCACTCAGTTTCTCTTCTTGCTATATTACTAATGTTTCAATCCTGCTTACTTCACCGTTAACCATACTTGCATGGACCAACTTCAACTCACTGGCTGCAGCCTCCTCTGGTGGAGAATCTGATCGACTGGCACTGCTCTCCTTCAAGGACAGTGATCCACTTGGAGCACTCAGTTCTTGGAACAACTCATTGCACCCTGTGTGGACATTGTGACAGTCTTACTCCTGAAATCTCAAAAGCTTGAAGGTATACTCTCTCCACACACAGGAAACCTTTCATTTCTTAGAATACCAGCCCTTTCTATTAACAACTTTCAATTAGATAATTGTATGTGCTATTATGGCAAGAAAATACAATTTTCAACTTGACTCTATAGACATTCATTAAGCGAACTTGATAAGTTTTAAAATAAATAATTAAATAAAAATATTAATAAATTAGTTCGGGACGGGACGGGATTGGCGGGATTGAAAATCTTCATCCCATCCCATCCCATTCTAGATCAGGACGGGACGGGATCTGGATGAAAATTTTCAATCCCATTAAGACCCGAAAAAATCGGGACGGGATCGGGACGGGAACGGGATCGCGGGATGGGATGCCCACCCCTACTCTTCAGTGATGATAACTTTTATCAATTGTATTGTTTACTTACTAATCAAACATGACATGATGTCTTTCACGAGTAACCTTAGTTTTCTTATAGAGTTATAGAGTATTACGAAGATGTATTTGGTACAGTTAGAGTTTGACGATGTAGTGAATTTGGTTAGAATAAGACTTTCCAATGGGATTACTTTTATGAAGTCACAAGAGTGAAGGGTTTTTGTTTGGAGTTGTCTCTTTTGTTTTATTTAGTTAGGAGTTGTATATTAATTCTCAATATTCCTTTCTTGCTCTCTCTAAACAATAATGAAAGAGAAAGTTTGTGGTTGCTCACTCAAGATGAAAAATGTATGCCTTAATGGTCAAGCGATTTAAAAAGGCATGCACCAAAGCAAGGTTCAAACAACCATAATGATTTATGGGGATTTCTATATATTTTACATGAGCTATTATTTCTTGAATCTTATGTTAGGGACTTTATTTTATAAAGTTTTCATTATATTTGTAGTGCTTTCTTATACTTTCAATAAATATATAGTTCATCTTCTGATATTTAAATAAAATTTATGATATTAATTTAACAAAATTGGGCAGTAACTATTGAGATATTATTGTGCTTACATTTCATTAAAAAAATGTTTATCTAATACTAAGAAAAATTCACTTCAATCATCCGTCAAAGTTTGCATAAAAGTTGAGAATGGAAAAAAAATTTACCTTTCCACAATCATATTTTTTTGTAGATTAAATGAGGTGAAGGGATTTTCAAGATTGATTATTACAATATTTTAGAAGCCTTCATATTAAAATAGAGCCTACAAAAATAAAAAATTACAAATATTGCGTGTGTAATCTTCCATTGAGGGTAATGTTTTCTACAATTTGTTTGAAACAAGATGGCGAGTAACTCAGTGTTTTACCATTTTCCACTTTCGTCAAATTACTATCATCCACTTTCATCATACGAGAAGACTTAAAACTACAACAATAAGATAATTATTTAAGTGTGCGCTTTTGCTATATCTACTTTTAGTATTTTAGACTTGAATAAGGAAATTTTTTGTTTGGTGTTCCTAGGATTCCCTATGGTCGAACAATTATCTTTTGCAAGTCCTTAAATGTATCCTTATAATAATTTGTTTTTGAAATTGTTGAGTAAGTATTAGAATACCAACTCATAAATTTGATGCCAATGTCAAATTGTGTTTGTACCAATTCTTATGGATGTCCTTAAACCTCTCAGAGTTTCGGGCGAATAGGAAATTTCAGCAAATTTTTTGGATAAATTTGTGCGACTTTAGTGAAATGACCATAACTTTCTTATTTCAAAACATTTTCAATTGATTCAAGATGTATTTATTAGATAACTTAGAATACTACAACTTTTGTGTTTTGATCAACTTAAGAATCGGTCTTGATCGAGTACATAAGTTAGCCGAAAGTAAGAAACACTATCCCATTTTTATTGCGAGACAGATTTGCGTGACTTTGACCATAACTTGTTCATTTATAAACATTTTCAAGTGATTCAAGTTGTGTTTATCATATAACTCAGAGTACTACAATATTTGTGTTGATCAACTTGAAAATCGGTCTCGATCAATCACATAAGTTGGCCGAAAGTCAGGAACACTATCCCGTTTTCATTGCGAGACAGATTTGCGCGACTTTAGTAAAATGACCATAACTTGCTCATTTCAAAACATTTTCAAGTTATTAAAGTTGTGTTTATTAGATAACAAAGAGTACTACAATTGTTATGTTTGGATGAGCTTGAGAATCGATCTTGATCGAGCATATAAGTTGTTCGAAAGTCAGGGACACTATCCAATTTTCATTGAAAGACAGATTTGCGTGACTTTAGTAAAATGATCATAATTTGCTCATTTAAAAACATTTTCAAGTGATTCAAGTTGTGTTTATTAGATAACTCATAGTACTACAACTTTCATGTTTTGATGAGCTTGAGAATCAGTCTCAATTGAGCTTTTAAATTGGTCGAAAATTACTCTGTTTTGCATTTTTTTCGTTTTGAGTTTGAATTTCTCTGTTAAGTTATATGCATATTTATTGGTGGTGTGAACAATGAAAAAAAAAACTCAACGGTGGTGTCAAGAAAGAGGAAATGGTGGTGTGAAGTAGTCGCTACCTTTCTGTAAACAAGTTGGGAAATTTAGAAACACCCAAATAAATTGAAGCACTAATTTCCAAGGCTACCGGCTATTTCCAGAACACTCTATCTTTATCGAGATTAGAGAATTGTTGTGGATGATGAGTTCGGCTTGTAATTTGTTTAGGAATTTGAATTTTGACACTTTCATGGTGTCTCGGCATTCCTTGTTATAGGACTGTTTCTCTTTGTTGTTTGTTTCCTTTTCTTTCCTTAATAAACATCTTTGTTTTTGACAAAAAAAAAATTTACACTTCTATCCCTTCTATAAATGATGTTTGTAGTTGTGTTTTAAAGAGAACATGTAAAAATGTAAAAGAGTCAAACCCTGACCAAAGATTGACCGGTAACCGTAACCGCTTAGAGTTGGTCAATTTGAAGATGAGAAATCGAGATCCCAAAGAGATTAAAACGCTCCAAAAGCTCTTGGATCACTCTCCAGGGCTGCAATTAGAGGATCAAATTATCACAAAGAGGCAATACAGACTTGAATCAATTGGCGGCAGAGGGTTTGGAGGGTGGAGGCAACTGGGGGTGTTGATGGTTGGGGAGTGGAAGGTAGTGGTGGAGATGGATTTGATGATGGTGGTGGTGATATAGCTGAAGATTTCATGAGTGGTGGTGATACAGACCGACTTTGAGGCCCAAACGTTAAATCTTTTGTTGGGCAAACCATCAAGTTTGCAAAGCTGCAGTGTCCCTTGTTTCAAGCTCTGGCAAATTGCTTGAAGCTTTGCATCAACCGGGGAGTTGAGAAGATAAAATAGAGAGAGAAGATGGAGCTGGGCTGAAACAGAGGAGGAGGGAGAGGGGGCGGTGGGCTGAAACGGGTTTGGACGAGATTGGTGTGGTTGGGTGTTCGAAGAAGATGGGTTACTAATCATTAGATTGCCTCCTTATCTCGAGGTGTTTTTATTCTAACACCATTATTTAGTTTTTAAATATATTATAACTAAAGAACAATTTTGTTTAAAGGTAGGGATGGCAACGGGGTGAATTGAGGCGAATTTGTGCAAATTCATTCCCGCCTCGCTGGGGATTTCGGGTCCCCGAAACCGCCTCGCATATTCGTTTATCATTTTTTTTTTAAATCATCCCCGCCCCGAACAAATAGGCGGATATCTGCCCCGCCCCATTTAACCCAAACAACAACAACAACCCAAAAAATTTTCTTCTGCATACAATAAATTCATACAAAAAATTACATACAAAGAATACAATCGAAAGATGCATACAAAAAATTACAAAAAAGCATACAATAAATTGCAAAAAAAAAAAAAAAATCGATCTACAGAATCTGAGATCAGAATCGATCAGATCTGAGATCAAAGTTCAGAATCTTCAGATCAGAGATCATGGGGAGAGGAAGGCGGATGAGGTGGGAGCTTCGATTTAGACTTGCTGATCAGATCTGAGAGTTCGGAGTGAGAGAGTTCGGAGACTTGCTGATCAGATTTGAGCTCGTGGCCTTCACTGTGAGAGAGAAGAAGGGAGGTTGCTCGATGGGAGGTCGCTCGAAGGTAGGTCGCTCGCGGCCTTCGCTGTGAGAGAGAAGAAGTTGCTCGAAGGGAGGTTGCTCGAAGTCGCTCGAAGGGAGGAGGTTGCTCGAAGTTGCTCGAAGGGAGGACGTTGCTCGAAGTCGCTCGAAGGGAGGTCGAGCGCTGTTTTGAGGGAGAAGAAGGGTCTGCTTTTGGTTTGCTCCTCAAGTTTGTGAGAGGCTGAAAAAACATAAAAGAAGTGAAAGTGATTGAGAGAGAGAGAGGTGAGATATTTGGGTTGAGGGTTTTTTTTTTTTCAGCGTATAAAGTAGGGGTGGGCACGGGGCGGGATGGGACGAGATATACCCATCCCGTTCATACGAGATCGGGACGGGACGGGATCAGCAGGGGATACATCATGTCGACGCGAATGTTGAGTTTTGTTATGTTAATAAACAATACAATGGATGGCAAGAACCTCCCCCAAAAGAAGTTCTTGAAGTCTTGGCTTTCTCAAGGAATGTCTGAGTTACCTATCACAGGACAAAATTTATTTTGGAAACAAAAGATCAAATTGATATTGCCTGTAGGCTGTAAGGTATAAAGTGCTATCAGAAAGATGGACCCAATATGTGTCTCACTTGATAAACCTGGGACGACAGTGCTTTGTGGACAGGTTTTTTGTGATGTGTAATTATTGTATATTTGAGTGATATTCTTTTCGATTCAACGTATTACTGTATTAACATTTCTGGGTATTACTTTATAAGTATATTTTTTCGAATTTTGACACTCTTGAAGTTACAAAATGTACAATAGATTTTCTTCTAGAGTAGTAATAAAAATTGTTGTATGGTAAGTCATACCTCTGTTGTTTATTATTCTTGCTAAATTCTTTACTCCATTTGACAGGAAGTGGGAGCTGATGCTTTGAGAGGACTGAAACTTGAAACTGTTACAATCTGCTGGCCTTGTTAAGCTATTGTGAAGTGTGAAGATGTAAAGAAGAAACTATTTTCTGAACTAGACAGTATCAAGAAAAGTTCGGCTATGGCCTCTAATACGAGTTCCATTTTCATTACATGCCTGACATCTGCAACTAGCCGACCAAAACAGGTTTGCTCATCAGACTTGATTACAGTACATATTTTACAAAAATATCAAATTGAGTTGCATATCTTGTTTGCATGTATGTTATACTGCAAACCTCTAAGGCACACATGCCTCCTCACCCTAGTAAAAAGGTGTAGTGTTAAGAGCCACTGCAGTGAATTCCTAAGAAATTTACACTAATATAGAAAGATAGAAAAAAAAATTGGACAAGCCTATGCTCCTATCTATGGATGAATCTGGCTAAAAATTCTTGTCCCTTTATATGTTTCTGTATATTCTAGTAATCCTCCATTCACAACTCTGTTACCTTTATAGTGAATGTTCTTAAGAGTTTGATCATGTTGAAAAGAGATAGAGAGTCACTTTGAGCTCCTATACTAACAATAAATAATAAATAATAAATTTATTATAGTAAGTGAGATTCTAAATAAAAATAAATAATTAAATAAAAATATTAATAATTAATATTAATAAATTAGTTCGGGATGGGACGGGATTGGCGGGATTGAAAATTTTCATCCCATCCCATCCCATTCTAGATCGGGACGGGACGGGATCGGGATGAAATTATTCAATCCCATTAAGACCCGAAAAAATCGGGACGGGACAGGACGGGATCGGGACGGGAACGGGATCGCGGGATGGGATGCCCACCCCTAGTATAAAGGGTTGAGGGTATTTTTGTAATATCAACACTTAAACGGATATTTGCGGGGCGGATATGGCCAAATCCGTATCCGCCCCGAATAGTGAACGGATATTTTTTGGATACCCGAAATCACCCGAAAATCCATTCAGCCATAACCAAAACCGCCCCAAACGGATTGGGTGGGGCGGATATCCGTGAAAATCCGCCCCACTGCCATCCCTATTTAAAGGAAGAAGTCTTGCCATGGTTGATAGCAAGGAATCCGATTTCTCGAAAAATGACGAAATTTCACAAAATGATTTTTTTTATTTACGAAATTTCTTTCAAAATTCAAAATATTTATTTTTTTCATCAAATCAATTTCAACTTTCGTACATTTTAACCCGTTAGAACCTTAGTTTAGTATTAAAATTTTATTATATAAATGATTCTTATGCAATATGTTGTTTGTATGATATTTTGTTAGTCAACATAGTTAAACACACCATCATGAGGGTTAGACTAAGATACAAAAACTAATGTGCCAAATATGAATAGTGATAGACTAATGGGGCCAAATGAGAAATAACCCTAAACTATAACCAAATATATTTACGTTTTTCCATACACAACGAAATATTTCTTAAAATCAACTTACCAAAATTACCTCAAAAAACGAAATCACAATCCTTGATTGAGAGTTTAGACATCGTGATTAATATAGTGGGATTTTGCCGAAAATGTCCAATTTATGATATTTAGGGGATCATTGCTAATCTCATATTTACTAACTTACCTTTAGTAAAACATGAACTTTATACATGCGACACCAAGGTTGAGAACAATGAATGTGATCTCTCGAAAATTTATGAAATATTTTTTTGACTTACCAAATTTTTTTTGGAAATTCGAAATATTTATTTCTTTCATCAAACCAATATCAATTTTCGTACATTTTAACCACTTATAACCTTAGTTTAGTATTAAAATTTTATTATATAACTAATTCTTATGCAATATGTTGTTTATATGACACTAGGGTATTTTTCGTGCCGTTAGCACGATAAAAGTTTAACATGATAAATAAAATTTATTCTACTTTAAATATTAAGATAATAAATATAAAAATATTGGGTATGAGAATTGAACTCATGCACTCTTGGTGCTTTAAGTTCTATACGATCCGTTAGATTCTTATATTTGGGTAAATCTCAGCCGTCTTTTATCTCCAACCTCAAAACACCATCCTAATTTGTAATATAGACTAGGGTATTGCACGATCCCTCGAGTTTTCATCATTCTTACTTACACGAATCACCACCATCAACAATTGAAGAAAAATAAATAAATATCAAAATGTTGGGTATTGGAATCGAACCCATGCACTCTTGATGCTTTAAGTTTTATACGATCCGTTAGATTATTATATTTGGGTAATCTAAGCCGTCTTTATCTCCCACCTCAAACATCATCCTATTTTGTATATATAATTAATAATAACTAGGGTATTCTCCGTGTCAATTGCAAAATAAAAGTTTAACATGCTTAATCACCACCATCAACAATTAAAGAAAAATAAATAAATATCAAAATGTTGGGTATGAGAATCAAACCAATGCACGCTTGGTGCTTTGAGTTCTATGTGGTCCATTAGATTTTTATAATTGGGCAAATCTTAGCCGTCTTTTATTTCCCACCCCAAACACCTTCCTGTTTTGTATAATAAACTAAGGTATTCCTCGTGCCGTTGGCACGATAAAAGTTTTCATAATACATAAAGTTGATTTTACTTTAAATATCAAAATAAATAAATATCAAAATGTTGGGCATGATAATCGAACCCATGCACACTTGGTTAGGGATGGCAACGGGGCGGATTGGGGTGGATTTGTGCAAATCCATCCCCGCCCCGCTGGGGATTTCGGGTCCCCGAAACCGCCCCGCATATCCGTTTATCATTTTTTTTTAAAACCATCCCCGCCCCGAGCTGATAGGCGGATATCCGCCCCGCCCCATTTAACCCAAACAACAACAACAACAACAACAACCTAAAAAATTTTCTTCTGCATACAAAAAATTACATACAAAGAATACAATCGAAAGATACATACAAAAAATTACAAAAAAGCATACAATAAATTGCAAAAAAAAAAAATCGATCTACAGAATCTGAGATCAGATCAGATAAGAGATCATGGGGAGAGGAAGGCGGATGAGGTGGGAGCTTCGATTTAGACTTGCTGATCAGATCTGAGAGTTCGGAGTGAGAGAGTTCGGAGACTTGCTGATCAGATCTGAGCTCGCGGCCTTCGCTGTGAGAGAGAAGAAGTTGCTCGAAGGGAGGTTGCTCGAAGTCGCTCGAAGGGAGGAGGTTGCTCGAAGTTGCTCGAAGTTGCTCGAAGTCGCTCGAAGGGAGGTCGAGCGCTGTTTTGAGGGAGAAGAAGGGTCTGCTTTTGGTTTGCTCCTCAAGTCTGTGAAAGGCTGAAAAAACATAAAAGAAGTGAAAGTGATTGAGAGAGAGAGAGAGGTGAGATATTTGGGTTGAGGTTTTTTTTTTTTTTTTTTTCCAGCGTATAAAGGGTTGAGGGTATTTTTGTAATATCAGCACTTAAACGGATATTTGCGGGGCGGATATGGCCAAATCTGTATCCGCCCCGAATAGTGAACGGATATTTTTTGGATACCCGAAATCACCCGAAAACCCATTCAGCCATAACTAAAACCGCCCCAAACGGATTGGGTGGGGCGGATATCCGTGAAAATCCGCCCCACTGCCATCCCTACACTTGGTCTTTTTAGTTTATTGTGATCCGTTAGATTTATATGTTTGGGTAAATTTCAACCATCTTTTATCTCCAATCTCAAACACTATCCTGATTTGTAATTAGACTAGAGTATTCCCCGTGTTGTTGGCACGATAAAAGTTAAAAACTTGTCAAAACACGATAACCCTTAAGTTTTCATCATTCATACTTATATGCCTAATCACCACCATCAACAATTAAAGAAAATAAATAAATATCAAAATGTTGGGTATGAGAATCGAACTCATGCACTCTTGGTGCTTTAAGTTCTATGTGATTCGTTACATTCTTATATTTAGGTAAATCCCAGCCGCCTTTTATCTCCTACCTCAAACACCATCATGTTTTGTAATATATACTAGAATATTCTCCGTGCCGTTGACACGATAAAAATTTTAAATTTATCAAAACATGACCACCCTTAAGCTTTCATCATTCAATCACCACCATCTACAATTGAAGAAAAATAAATATCAAAATGTTGGGTATGAGAATCGAACCCATGCACTCTTGGTGCTTTAAGTTCTATGTGATTTGTTACATTCTTATATTTAGGTAAATCTCAGCCGCCTTTTATCTCCTACCTCAAACACCATTCTGTTTTGTAATATAGACTAGAATATTTCCCGTGCCGTTGACACGATAAAAATTTTAAATTTATCAAAACATGATTACCCTTAAGCTTTCATCATTCAATCACCACCATCAACAATTGAAGAAAAATAAATATCAAAATGTTGGGTATGAGAATCGAACCCATGACCTCTTGATACCTTAAGTTTTATACGATCCGTTAGATTCTTATAATTAGATACATCTCAGCCGTCTTTTATCTTCAACTACAAACATCATCCTGATTTATAATATAGATAATTATGAGTATTATGAAACTATTTAAGTAGTAAATAAAAGTTTAAGATGTTGATAACTTCAAAATTTTTACATTTTTCTACTTGCAGTCAAATATTTCTTAAAATCAACTCACCGAACGTGCTAAAAAACGAAATCAAAGTCAATCTTAGGTTGAGAGTTTAGACATCGTGACTAACACAGTGGAATTTTGCCGAAAATGTCCAAATTAAAAATGGGAATAAAGAAATGTTGTGTCCTTGGCTGGACCTTTAGAACACTTTGTCACACGCGTTTGAGTTTGACAAACACACAAACCAACCTTGGGCTTGATTGAGACTTTGAGAGACAAAAAATCCAACGACTCTCACCAAATCTAATCTTTTCTCTACGTGTCCACGTCAAACGCGTTACTAGCTGTGTTAAACATCCAACGGTCATATTCACCCCCCCATCTGCCTACATTGCCGCCCACTTCTCTTTCTTCGTGCCACTTTGCACTTTCTCTCTCTTCTTTATTTAACGGCTCTCTCTCTCTCTCTTTCTTTTCTTCTTTAGATTCGTTTTTTAAACGGCATTTCACATTTATTCCCGCTTTAAGAATCCAAAGGTAACTCATCTTGTACTCCATCAACTAGTTTAACCATCCAACTACAAATACAGATGTTTGATGTTTTCATCTCAATAAGCCCTTTTTTCATTTTCATTTTCATTTTTTTTTTTTTTATCACAATTTCATTTTATCTGTTTGAGTTATATTTATAAATAAAAGTGGGGATGAATGTGAAGGGCAATAATAAGAGATTAATATAGAAGGATACCCTCCATGATCAAAGATCCCAAGATTGTTCTACTCATATGTAATCAACTTCTTGAAGTATCTTATCAAGAATGAAATCCCCCCAAAAAAAAAAAACTGTTAAAAGGTTGGAACGCGTCATTTGAGCTTTTGCAACAAATAATATCTAAAAATGACGCGTGATCCCAACGGCTCTCTAAATAAAACACTCCTTATTAAGTAAGACGTTCTCTCCACAAAATTCTCAATAAAATTGTGGCCAACCCCTCTAATGCTCACTATTTTGATTAACAACAATCTTCTCCTTCCTATTCAACCTTCTTAATTCTTTTCTTTCTTCCTTCTCAACTTCTTCCCCAATAAACTATATTCAAATCCATCTTCTCTTAGGCTTTTTTGGGATCCATCATCTTCATCTTCATCTTCATCTTCATCGTCGTCATTGCCAATTGTCTTTGTTTTTGTTGTTGATTCCTTCCTCTATAAACGTATTAATGGAACAACAAACAACGGATCCTGCGAATGCAATGGACCCGGCTGAGCTCAAACGCGTGTTCCAAATGTTTGATAGGAATGGGGATGGAAGGATCACGAAAAATGAACTAAGCGACTCATTAGACAACCTCGGGATTTTCATTCCAGATAAGGAGCTCATTCAAATGATTGAGAAGATTGATGTGAACAAAGACGGGTGCGTGGACATCGAAGAGTTTGGGGCATTGTACCAAACAATCATGGACGAGCGAGATGAGGAGGAGGACATGAAGGAGGCATTCAATGTTTTTGATCAAAATGGTGATGGGTTTATCACAGTTGAGGAGTTGAGATCAGTCTTGGCTTCTTTGGGATTGAAACAAGGCAGAACTGTTGAGGATTGTAGGCAAATGATCAAGATAGTGGATGTAGATGGGGATGGGAAGGTCAATTTCAAAGAGTTCAAGCAGATGATGAGAGGGGGTGGATTTGCTGCATTGACTTGATAATAATATATATTTATAGAATTTTTGGTTGTAAATAGTTTTGGGGAATGCATGAGAGACAAGAAAAAGATCAAACAAAAAATGAATGAAGAAGAAAAGGAGAGAGAGAGGGTGAGATCTTATTTATGGGCTATGAGACAGATTGTTTATTTGATATTTCTCAAAATTTGTTATTAATTGATTTGATGGTCATTAAGATTTTTTGTTTTTGTTTGGAGTTTGTTTTGTTGTCATAGCTAATATTGGGACCTCCAACATCAGTACTAGGATCCTCTGATCCAATAATACATGCATGACACAGCCCGTTCCGTCTCTGTGTCTCCATCTCCATTGCATGACACAAACTGTTTCCCTTGAAATAGTTGCAGCTTTCAGAGCATGTCTAAGTGTTATGTAACCTCTTGTCCATATCTGTTATCAGGAAACCAGCAAACCTATTTCTATTTTATCAACTTGTAATCCTAAGTTTTGTTTGTCACTCATCTCCAATATTGCAAAAGCAATTGAGAACACTATTATTCCAAGGTTGTACAATGATAAGATCTGTATTATGTACATCTTTCGATGGAGATTCCTGACTATACTTTGGATGAGTATCAAATAATCTATATTTCAAATAGAGGTTCAACGTGACGTAGAATCTGACATTGTTCGTGCAGGCAGTGGATTGGATGTATTGGTTCTAGAGTTATATTGAATCCTAGGTAATTCAATTGCACAAAGAAACAACTTCAATGCTAGTTCTAAACTAGTTAGGATTATGCACTGTATTTATAATCAACTGGAGTTGATTCTTTGGTTTGTCATTGAACAATGTGGGCGAGTGAACTTAGAATGGAATGCCAACGAAAATGGATTTTGGATGATCATCTTTAGCCTTGCTTATCATCACTCTTTGTCTTGTCTATTTCTTGCTTTTTTCTCATAGATTGTTCCATTTCTCTGATTTCGCGAGCATTCAATTCCCTCTCAGATTGAGGTCCATAGCTTGGTCCTCCCACCTTCTATCATGTAGTAGTGTAAGATGGCTCAAACTAGGTTGGTCAATGGTGACTAGATACTTTGGTTTGGCACTGAACATGAAGAATATGATTTGGTGCAAGCCGTTTTTGAAGTTTATCCTTAAGATTTTGGTATGATTTTTTTGCTCAGGGTTGTATTAATGTGTTAAATTTTCTTGCTTTTTATCAAGGGCTGGGGTCTTTTATACATTTCACTCAAAGCCGCTTATATTCCTTTTGGCTAAGTTTTCAGTAAAATCCAACACCATATTGTTATGTAGGTTTTAGGTGTCTTAAAAAAACTAAACTGATCAGAACTGGCCTATAAGGAAAAATTGAACCAAATCAAACTACGACACTTTCCAAACTGAGAATCGAACCAAATTAAAGTATACATATTATTAACCGACCATAACAGAACCGAACCAAAAGATAACTCATTCTCCTATTTTATTTAGTAAATTTTCATTTTAAAATGTTACACGTTTAGTTCACATATAACCGGTGTTAGCTTGGTTAGGTTGTTTGCAGTTTGAACCCTGAATCAAAACCAGTAATTATTTTTATCAGTGGTTTTTAATAATGACAAACTGATCCAAATCGACTATCTTGAATAACTACAAAAGTGTTGGTTCGAACTGTATAAGTTAAGATATTTCGTCGATTTTCTGCACATTTTTAATTTCACTCAAAATTCTAGTGGATGTATAGGTTGCAAATTTGAAACACTAGGTAGGCAACGCTTCACCCCATCTTGAGATCCACAAATCAAGTTTCACAGTTGTGTTACTTAGTTAGCTAGAACGCTGAACCCCACAAAGCTATTTGTTGTCCTCCATTGTTATGTCTTTATTTATCTTAGAGGGCGTTTGTTTTTTTAAGTACTTAGAAGCTAACTTTTAACTAGTTAGAACTTCTGAACTTCTGAATGAACTGTTTGTTTTGTTTCTGAATGGTTTGCTGATTAGAAGCTGTAAAATTAAAGGTGTTTATTTTTAGGTGCTAAATGAGAACTGTTTGACAAAACAAACACTCTCATAGTCTGCACCCTTATGTGGTATTTGCTGGTTTATTATTTTGGTGCATATAACCGTGCCCAAAATGGTTTAAGCACCCCCTCTGATTGGGTAGGGCTGTGCTAGAGAAAAAACAGAAACTTTCCTCTAAAGTCTGTCTATTACCAGAGAGACTCCATATTAGATGTGCATAAAGGAATCAAAGATCATGACATGAATCAAATCAGTGATTTGATGTAATTTGTGATCCATACAGAAATGAAGGAAGCAGAAATGGGTATTGTTCTTCTCATGCTCTTGTTCCTCACAGTGCCCTCTACAATCCACACTCTTGGAATTGATGATGATGAAAGGGTAGGGCATACAAGAAATGTAATAGATTTGACAGGCAGTGAACCAGATTCGGTAGTTTGGTTTGTTCAACTTTCTGATCTCCATTTCAGTGTCCACCAACCTGATAGAGCTCTTGATTTCAAGAAATTAGTGGGTCAAGCACTGAATATGATCAATCCTTCTTTGGTCCTCATCACTGGTGATCTCACAGGTATCAATCAATACTCTCTTTGGGTATTTATTTGTTTTGCTTCGATAAATCTTATAATAAAATTTTGAAAATTATTTTTCCTTTGTGGTACCTGAAATTATGTACAATTCACTTTAGGTAGGCATTTGGAGAGAATATTCTGGACTAATTTTGTAGTATTTCAATCCATCGACTCGTTTTGATGGAGATAAAATCAAATGAAAAGCCTCAATTTTGCAGCTTCACTGTAGTTTTATAATACTAAAGAAAAAGGCAGAAACTCTTGCCTCTGAAACAGTGATGTCTGAATGGGAGCTTTTTTTTTAAACAAAACATTGCTATTTTTTTTTTTTGTTATTAAAAGTCGGTGAAAATAGGAAGGGTGGTTGCAAGAACACAGGGAAAGAAGGCGGGGGATGGTTAAGTTGCTGAAGTGTGCCTGGATGGGGTGGGGTGAATAGGGGATGTTAATTGAAATCTAAAAAAATCTAAAAGTAATGACAACCATGAGTTTGAGTATGCGGAAGAACATAGATCAAAGGGTCAAGATGGATGTTGGGATGGGGGACTCATGTGGATGTAGTCTTGGGCGATGCCTAGGCAGGCTAAATTTGTCCTTGTCACCTAACTCAACTAAGTTAAAAGCCAAAAGGCTGTGATCAAAGGTGCTCGCCCAAACAAGTTAGAGCCTTTGACCACAACGTTTGTTTCTTTTTTTTCAATGGTCAAAGTCTGTTGACCATGCAGAAGCCCTTGAGGGTGTCGACCTAACTAAATCCAAACCCCACAGCAAGTTTCACTGGTGAAGTCAATCGTAATTGAGGATGAACGACAACACTTCCATCGTCATAATGAAGAAGATGATGGCTCAAATTTGGAGAAGATGAGGATCTAATCTAAGAGCATCTCAGCATCATTTATGTTCATGGCTATGTAATCTGAGGCGTTGGGCGAGAAGCATGTCCTGGACGCCTAGCTAGACGTCTCCTAGCACCATGGGCAAAAGGCATCAAGTTACATAGGTTTATGGCTGCTTTTTGGGTTGCTTTTGAAAGTTTAAACTGTATGTCTACGGTTGTTGTTGCCTTTTGACTTCTTGTTTTTATGTTTATTATTAGGTTACGCCTGAGAATGCTTAGTTCATGTTTTTGGTTAAGTTTATGTAATATTGACGTGTTATGCAAATATAGAGCTTTAAAAAAACCCTACAAAACCCATAAAAAGAAAGCTTCTCAGAATGGTAGGCGAGCTAGGCACCTAGGCCACCCCTGTCGCTCCACCTAGCGCCCAGGACAACATAGATGTAGATGGTTCTTTGTATATGTTGGGAATCAAGTTCGTTCCTGTTATTAGAGATTAAGAGAATACTTTCTTGTGTATTTCATTGGAAGTATTACATGTATTTATATACAAACTATTGAATTTAAACTAGGAAACTATATCAATTAGAATCTCTAATTGACAGCCTATTGACAACTATATACACACTGTAACACTCCCCCTCAAGCTGGAGCATAAATGTTAATCATGCCCAGCTTGTTACAAAGATAGTCAACCCGAACCCTATTTAATGCTTTCGTGAAGATGTCCCCTAGTTGTTCTCCAGTTTTCACATATCCTGTAGAAATCGAGCCTTGTTGAATTTTCTCACGAATAAAATGACAATCAATTTCAATGTGCTTAGTCCGTTCATGAAACACAGGATTAGATGCAATATGAAGAGCAGCTTGGTTATCACACCACAATTTCGCTGGGACTGTAGTTTTAAGTCTTATTTCAGTCAAGAGCTGATATATCCAAATTATCTCACATACAGACTGTGCCATAGCCCTATATTCAGACTCTGCACTGGATCTTGACACAACGCTTTGCTTCTTTCTCTTCCATGAGACCAAATTCCCTCCAACAAAGATACAATAACCTGAAGTGGATCTTCTATCCATTTTGGAACCTGCCCAATCTGCATCTGAAAAACATTCAATATGAGTGTGCACATGATTTTTATACACGATACCTCGTCTTGGTGCTCTTTTCAAGTAACCCAAAATTTGTTGTAACGCTGCCCAATGATGAATTGTTGGGGATGACATAAACTGACTAACAACACTGACTGAGTATGCAATATCTGGACGAGTCACGGTAAGGTAATTCAACTTCCCAACCAACCTTCGATATCTTTCAGGATCTTCAAATGGTTCCCCCTCTTCTGTAAGGTGTACATTTGGAGTCATTGGAGCACTACAAGGCTTTGCTCCCAATTTACCTGTTTCAGATAATAAGTCAAGGACATATTTTCTCTGATATAGAAATATACCTTGTTTACTCCGAGTGACTTCAACTCCCAAGAAATACTTTTAACACCCCTAAATCCTTCGTGTGAAACTGAGTATGAAGGAAAGATTTAAGAGATGAGATTCCTCTAGTATCATTTCCAGTAATTACAATGTCATCCACATACACAACTAACAGAATGATACCAGCTGCGGATCGTTTGTAGAATACAATGTGGTCAATCTTGCTTTTCTTCATACCAAATTTCTCAACAGCCTGACTAAACTTTCCAAACCAAGCACGAGGACTCTGTTTCAAACCATATAAAGATTTTCGAAGACGACAAACTCGCTCTGACTCCCCCTGAACAACAAAACCAGGAGGTTGCGCCATATACACCTCCTCCTTAAGATCACCATGAAGAAAAGCATTCTTGATATCAAGCTGATGTAAAGGCCAATGATGGAAAGCCGCCATGGAAATAAATAACCGAACAGAGGTCAACTTTGCAACAGGAGAGAAAGTGTCAGAGTAATCAACCCCATAGGTTTGAGCATAGCCCTTTGCGACAAGACGGGCTTTCAATCGGGCAACTAACCCATCCGGATTGACCTTAACAGCGAAGACCCATTTGCAACCTATAGCCCTTTTATCTGAAGGTAAATTGACCAAGTCCCAAGTACCATTGTCATCTAAAGCATTCATCTCCTCTATCATTGCATTATGCCAACCAGGATGAGATATGGCTTCACGAACAGTTTTAGGAAGAGAGATAGAATCCAGGGAAGCAATAAAAGAACAAGAGGAAGACGACAAGTTATTATAAGAAACAAATGAAGAAATAGGATAAGCACATTGGCGTTTACCTTTGCGTAATGCAATAGGAAAATCATTGCTCGGAACTAGATCTGATGACGAAGGAGCAGGTGCAGGACATGAATCAATAGGTGGACACCTGGAGCAAACTTGAATAATAGGAGGCTTGACAGGAGCTGGGTTCGAAACAGGTGCTGGTGCTGAGACGGGGGCAGAGGAGGTGATGGAATAGACTAACAAATCATCATCCTCCCCCTGGCGAGTGGGAACGGATGAAGACGAAAAATAAGGTGTCTTTCAGGAAGGTAACATCAATTGAGACTAGATATTTGTTAAGATTGGGACAACAACACCTATAACCCTTCTGAAGACGAGAATAACCGAGGAAGACACATTTCAAAGACTTGGAATCTAATTTAGTGACATGCGGACGAACATCCCGAACTAAACAAGTGCTACCAAATATTTTTGGGTCAACAAGAAACAATGGCTTATTGGAAAAAAGGATTTTGTAAGGTATCTCACCATGAAGAACAGAGGATGGCATGCGATTAATGAGAAAACATGCTGTAGACACTGCATCAGCCCAAAAAGGTTTAGGAACATTCATTTGAAATAAGAGAGCTCGTGCCGTTTCAAGAAGATGTCTGTTTTTACGTTCTGCCACACCATTTGGGATGGGGTATCAACACACGAAGTTTCATGAAGTATGCCATTCTGAGTCATATAAGACTGAAATAAAGCTTGAGTATATTCTCTGGCGTTATCACTTCGCAAAGTACGAATTGACATTAAATTGAGTTTTAATTTCAGCACAGAACGCACAAAACAAAGAAAACAACTCAGAACGACGTTTCATTAGATATAACCAAGTTACACGAGAATAATCATCCACAAATGTAACAAAATACCTAAATCCAGGTTTAGACAAAATAGGACAAGGACCCCAAACATCAGAATGAACTAATTCAAAAGGAACACTAACACGTTTATTGACTCTAGGACTCGAATTAAGGCGATGATGTTTTGCAAACTGACATGACTCACAATTTAATGAAGACACCTATTATATTGAGGACAAAGCTTTTTGAGTAGAGGGAGAGACGGATGACCCAACCTACAATGAGCCTCGAAAGGAGACGTGACACTGGAGCAAGCAATAGAACTTGGTACCGACGTATCAAGAATGTAGAGGCCTCCAGACGCATGTCCTTTACCAATAATCTTCTTCGTCATAAGATCCTGAAATAAACAATGATCAGGATAAAATGAGACACAACAGTTAAGATTACGAGTAAGCTGGCTTACAGAGAGCAAATTAAATGATAAATTAGGTAAATGTAAGACAGAAGACAGAGATAGCGAAGGGGTAGGGTTGATGGTGCCAGACCCGCGAACACAAGATGGTGACCCATCGGCTAAAGTGACAGTAGAAGTAGAAGTAGAAGCATAGGATTGAAAAGAAGAAAATAGACTAGAATTACCTGTCATATGATCTGTGGCACCAGAATCAATGACCCACTTGGAGGATGATGAAAGAAGACATACATCGGGTTTACCTGAATCAGCAATAGCTGTGACAGAAGGAGATGAAGGCTTGAGTGATTCCTGATACTTTGAGAACTTGGCAAATTCATCAGTAGAGATAAGGACCGATTTGTTAGAGGCATCAGTAGTGACCGCAACATGAGCTGAGTGTTTTTGCCGATTTTTAAACTGTAGCTTTCTACAGTCAAACTTGGTATGGCCCGATTTACGACAATAGTTGCAAATAATACTTTCAGAATCCGGCGTGCGAGTTTCAAACCCTTGTGAGCTGCCTCCTTTGTGTCCACTGTGATTAGACGGTCTCCCAGATGCATAGCTGTTATTTCGACTTACCAAAGCACCACTAAACGGAACAGGTGGAGTACTCTCGGTGCGGAGAACACGACTAAAGACATCGTGTAAAGAGGAGATATCAAACCCAGAAAGAACTTGTGCCTTAGCAGAATCAAATTCAGGAGAGAGCCCTGCTAGAAAACTCATGATAGCCATTTGCTCCCGTTGGCGTTGTTGAACCTTCACATCAGGGCTAAATGGCAGCAACATATTAAGCTCCTCATACGTTTTCTTAAACGCCATAAAGTAGTTGATAAGAGACTGATCTTGTTTTTCCACACGGTAGAATGCTTGGCAAACTTCATACATGCGAGAGAGATTCCCTTTTCCAGAGTACAAAAATTCCACAAATTCACAGTGATTGATCAAGCCAATTACCTCACTATCAATAGAATTCCGAATCTGAAGGAACAAGCGAGCATCTTCCCTGAGCCAGATTTGCCGCGAATCCTCAGGAGGATCATTAGTCAAATGGTCATCTTTGTCAATACTTCGTAAATAAAGTCGAATAGTCTTACTCCAGTCCAGATAATTTGAACCATTTAGCTTATGATCCGTGATTTTAGACATCACAGGAACCACATCAGAAACAACCAATGACTTTGTCTCAGCCATCACAGGTCAAATAGGTCAAAACTCGAAATAAGAAAAAACTTCAAAATCAAGCAAATTTCCCCCAAATCAAGAGAAATCAGGGATCGAACTAATGAAAAGCCAGAAAAGCCAGAAGATCACACAGAAGATCGATCGACACAGAAGAAGATCAATCGACACAGAAGATCACACAGAAGATCGATCGACCTGGTGAGGGTCGAACGGCGGCTGGAAGGGTCGATCGACTTCGATCGGTGGCTTGAAAGATCGGTCGACTTCGATCGGTGGCTGGAAAGATCGGTCGACTTCGATCGGTGGCTGGAAAGATCGATCGACTTCGATCGGTGGCTGGAGGGTCGAACGACGCCTAGGAAGAACGATCGATGCCTGTGAGGGTCGATCGGTTGCTGGGAAGGTCGAACGGCTTCGAACGGCGCCTGGGAAGAACGATCGACGCCTGTGAGGGTCGATCGGTTGCTGGGAAGGTCGAACAGCGCCTGAGAAGATAGGTCGACGCCTGTGAGGGTCGATCGGTGGCCTGGGAGTTCGAACTGCGGTGAGAACCAAACTTCGAATATTAAACCCTAATTTCAAACTTCGAATCTCAATCTCAATCCCTAAGTGGCTCTGATACCATGTTATTAGAGATTAAGAGAATACTTTCTTGTGTATTTCATTGGAAGTATTACATGTATTTATATACAAACTATTGAATCTAAACTAGGAAACTATCTCAATTAGAATCTCTAATTGACAGCCTATTGACAACTATATACACATTGTAACAGTTCCCATTGTCCACGGGATCCAACTACATCTTGATGGGTTTCCCTATGTGTATTTCCACTATGATTCTCGCAGATGGATGGGTTGGGTGCATGGAGTAGGAGGAAGTGTAATTGCCATAACATACAATTTAGCAAAATGCCTTTGGGATCCCTTTGAAGAAAGCATCTACACTTCTAGAACTAAGACATTGACTAATAAAGGTGGTGTTTTTTTTTAAGTGCTTAGAATCTAACTTCTAATTGGAGTTAGAAGTTCTGAACGAGCTTCTTAATGAACTGTTTGTTTTGCTTTTGAACGGACTGCTGATTAGAAGTTATAAAATTAAAAAAGTGTTTGTTTTTAGGTGTTGACTTAAAAGTTTTTTACATTTTTGCCACCACCACAACTCCCACAGCCCATCACAAACAATTAACATTAACCACCTTTCCCATCACAAACAACTAACATTAACCACCTTTTCCACTTGTTATCTCTCCTCTGAATACCATTGAGATTAGGAGTGGGCACGAGACGGGATGGGACGAGATATACCCATCCCTATCTCATCCCGTTCATACGGGATTGGGACGGGACGGGATGGGAAAAACCCCATCCCGACCTCGTCCCATCCCAAACGGGTTCGGGACGGGATCAGCGACATCCAAAAAATTTGAAGCAGCATCCAAAAAATTTGAAGCAACATATACCTGTAAATAATTTGAAGCAACATCCAAAAAATGAGCTTCTTCACTGCAGTACAAACAAAATTTCACAATAAAGTGATAAACTCTTTATTCAAAACATTACAAGAAGAACAACACATTGTGGGTCCTTTAATGACCTCTCAAATTCCCCAAAAGTAGAAATCAGAGTAGTTGGAATTAGAACTTCTAGAATACATTCCAGTAACAAATAGAATACAAACAGAAGACCTAAATGAAGACCTAAATAAGATACAAACAGAGTACCTAAACAGAATACAAACAGAAACCAAACTTTTAGAAAGTAGAATTGTTACAGAAACCAAACAAAGAAACCAAACTGAATTGCAGAATTAGCATTTGAACCAGTTTGAGTTTGTCTTGTGAGTAGCATCCTACGCACAGGTCTTGAGTTTGTCTTGGATTCCTGAAAGAAAGTATATATTGTCAGATGCTTAGAAAGTATATATTGAATTTGCTTGACTCAACTATATATGCACAGGTATATATTGTCTTAGAAAGTATATCCTCATTCAAGTATATATGCACAGGTATATATTGTCAGATGCACAAGTATATCCCCATTGTCAGATGCACAGGTTACAGACTGCAGTAGAATTTGTTTGTCTTAGAAAGTATATATGCATAGGTATATATTGTCAGATGCACAGGTTAAAAATTGCATATCCTCATTCACATGTATGATGTCCCCCCAAGAAGGCCTCAAAAGGCATCCAAATTCCCTGAGCTGGAAGGTGCGTCCTTTTTCACCATTACATCATTAAAAGTCAAAAAGAAATTCTTGCTGTGAGGAATAAAAGACCACAAACTTTATACTGCGACAATGAAACCTCCCTCTCGCAACACACACACAGACCTTCATTTACTCTAAGTGACACAAACAATCATGGATTAAGTAGTTCCAGATCCAAGGCTCACCAACTTGAACGAGACACCCAGGAAAATTAGTGACCATCACTATCATTCAATTCAAAGTAAATAGTAAACAAAACTAAACAACATCAAGAGTTTGCTTACCTTCCTTCCCTTTCTAAAATCAAGAACACATATAAAAGGAAGAATATCTTGAATGTACATATTTTTTTTCATAAGTTTCAGGGAAGAATTAGAGTTTAGAAAGCAAGAAAACATATTTGATTGCAGAATCATAAAGAAGAGACTGAGGTTATATGGACATGTATCTCACTTCTTCCTTCCCTTTGGATCCGAAACTGAACTTATATGTTCTACATACACAAAAAGCACACAAATTAATCAATCTAAAAGTTCCAAAGAAGTTAATAAATATTTAAAATTGGAGAAGCAAATTTAAAAATAAAATTACCTGCTTCAATAGTTTCATAAAATTCAAAATCTTGATTGTCTGGTCGAAATTCCAGTTCTAAAGTTGCAATATCATCTCCCTTCAACCAGTTTTGCATGCAAATCAATGCCTCTACTGTTGTAGGAGTTAATGAACTCCTAAATGCATCTATCACTCTACCCCCTGGGCTAAAACAACTCTCTGATGCCACTGTTGATACTTGGATAGCAAGAATATCTTTTGCAATTACTGCCAAAATAGGATACTTGGGACCCATGAGCTTCCACCACAACAAAATATCAAATTTACCTTTAGTTGCCCTTTCCAAAGGATCAACCAAGTATTGATCCACTTCATGTGCCAGCACTACATCATTACTCTCTTCGACCACTCTCATCCAGTCATCGAAAATATCATCCCTCCCACTATCTTCATCAATAATCATAGAAGAACCTTCATTTTGTGATTCAGATTTTTTCATGTGTATACCACCATCCACTCTTGGTCCATACTCATCATAAAGGGCTATCAAAATTCCTTTCAAGGATTTGATTTTTGACTGCACATCTTCCTCATCAAACTTCTCCTTCCTAAGAATATGAGTTATATGTCTCAGCTTGAACCTTGGATCCAACACCAATGCAATCATCAGCAATGGGTTCAAGGTGCTAGAAGAGCCAAAATACTTGTTATATTTTGTTTTCATATTGGCTGCCATGTCAATCAACAGTTTTTCAGCATCTGAACCAGTGGTCATCTCAGGTGCAACAAACAACCTTTCAATCTCATGTTCAACCTTCAATACATCATGAAAGGTTGTATGCGCAGCAGGGTGCAAGGATGCACTAAACCTCAAAGTCACATCATAAAAAACCTTCAAAAACTTTACGAAAACGGATGCATTGTCCCAATCTACCTGACTTGGTGGTCCAACCCTTCTCTTCTTACCACTAGTTTGAAGCATATTCCCTTCCTCATCATACTCTTCATCTGGTTCCTTGAAAAAAGCCAAAAATGGGCTGCCATCATCCTCCTCCATTCTTTGAAAAACCTTTTGAAATTTCAAGGATGCCTCCAACATTAAAAATGTTGAATTCCACCTTGTGGGGACATCCAAGCATACAAGACCTTTGCTGGAAATTTTCTCAAACTCAGCACAAAACAAAAAGAACAAGGTGAAATTTTCTTTAAACAAATTTGATCAAACAAATCACGCCTATCTTATTAAAAGCTAAAAACAAAGACCTAAATAAGATGTCATTGAAAGCTTAAAACCAAACAAAATTAGAGCCCTGTCAAACAATTTTCTTTAAACAAAGACTTAAAGAAGATCTCATTGAAATCTAAAAACCTAACAAAATTAGGACCCTGTCAAACAATTTTCTTTAAACAAAGACCTAAAGAAGATCTCATAAAAAGCTAAAAACCTAACAAAATTAGGACCCTGTCAAACAATTTTCATCTCACTCTTTTCATCTGATCAACCCTAAGACTACAACCCTAAGAAAACCACAAACACCCAAGATTTTTAATCATCAACCGAAACGAGAAAGGTGTTTTTCTCGCATCTAGCAACAGAATCAAGCAAATAAAAAAGCATATAGAAACATCAATACTGTAAAAACATAAAAAAGCAGAGATTCAAAGCATATATGGTTTTCTTTTTTACCTGAAATCGGTGAAGGGGAAGAGATGATGAGAGTGAGATCAGATGAAAAGAGATGAAGTCGGATGAAGCGTGTGCGAGTGAGAACAACCTCTTCTCTGCTTTTGTTTGTTGTTCATTTGCTATAACCCTAAAATCGAACCAAAAGATTCATCAAGATCCTCCTTAAACATGAAGAAAATTGGGTAAATCGGCTCAAATCAATATTATAAAGCTTCGATCTTTGCGGATTTCAAAGAGATTTATAGGGTTTTCTTTTTTACCTGAAATCGGTGAAGGGGAAGAGATGATGACTGATGAGAGAGTGAGATCAGATGAAAAGAGATGAAGTCGGATGAAGCGTGTGCGACAGTGCGAGTGAGAACAACCTCTTCAGTCTTCTCTGCTTTTGTTTGTTGTTCATTTGCTAATTGCTATAACCCTAAAATCGAGATGCTTTTGTTTGTTCTTCTATGAGAGATATGTTTTAACTTTTAATTCAGAGAGAGGAGACTTGAGAGAGTGAGTGAGAACTGTGAGTCGTGAGATACTGAGATTAGTATTACATATTTAGAGATGTGAGATATTCATGGAGATGCTAAAAAATTAAATATGTTATATACATCAATATATTTGTATGGGCATCCACAATTCTAAAATAAATAATTAAATAAAAATATTAATAATTAATATTAATAAATTCGTTCGGGACGGGACGGGATTGGCGGGATTGAAAATCTTCATCCCATCCCATCCCATTCTAGATCGGGACGGGACGGGATCGGGATGAAATTATTCAATCCCATTAAGACCCGGAAAAATCTGGACTGGACGGGACGGGATCGGGATCGCGGGATGGGATGCCCACCCCTAATTGAGATCACCTTTCACAACTACCAAAAACCACCATATATCCCTATCTATTCCTCATACAATCTTCAATAGAGACGAAAAGAAAGAGAAATAGGAGGAAGAGGAGGAGGGGAGGGTGGTGGTGACAATGGCAGTATTTCATGCATGATAAAGAGGAGGTGGAGAAAAGAGGGAATAGTTGGTAGAGGAGAGGGGTAGTAGCAATCATTAAGAATTTATTGTGAGGTTATTATTGGAATGAATTTTCAATAAGCACTCAGTGCTGAGTGATGAGCACCCCCATGGTGCTTACTCCAATCAGAACCTAAACTTCTGATCAGAAGTAAAAACAAACATTCTTTTTAAAGTGTCCCACTTCTTATTAAGACTTCTGAGTCTATTCAGAACAAAAAAAAACCCCTCAAAGAACCTTTTCAATTATAAGGAGCGGAAATTGTTCTGAAACTGGAGGCTATTGTTGTACCACACAAACAAGTACCCCCATTTTTTGGGACACCCAATCACAAAGCACACATGTAAATTTTTTTACCTCTCTTTTGGTTAGTTTATTTTCTACTCTAACCCATGTAGTTAAGCATACACAATTAAAACGGATAACGGACCCATAACAGTCTAGGAGCGTTATAGGTTATAATATGATATAACGAGATATAGCGGTATATAACGGAATATTTTTAAAATATATTTTTAATACCACACAAAGTATTAATGTATTATAGAGTTAAAAAAAGTAAAGTAAAACAACAGACATTCCCCACGACAGGTTTGAATCTGATCATGGTTCTGCAACGTCGGAAACAGATAGGTCTACAACAGTATTTGGGGAGCACTGAAATATTGGGTTGTGGCACATTATGAAATCCTAGGATAGAGACTTACATTCACAGGAAAAGCTCTATTCATGTTCATAACATTAAATTAAAAAAACATCAGAACATTAATAAAAAAATCTTCCCTTCAAATGAAAGTGAGATAGCAACATAGAGTGTGATCGATTATTCGTCTTCTTCCCTTTTTCTTTTCTCATTCTCTGACAACCGGCGAGCTCTAGCCCTTCTTCGATCGAGAATGAAATGGGTGATTATATATTATAACAAAATGTTAGAACGGCGTTATTTAAAAAAATGTTATCTCAATAACGGTCGTTATATCGGAGCCGTGATACTAAAACGTGATAATCTCATAACGTAACGGTTCACCCCCATTAAGCGTTATATCGAAGTTATATTGACATTTTAACTGCATAGGTTAAACAGTTAATCGATTTAGGAGCATTATGAGATTAATTAGAAATAAGCGAAATCAAATAGCTTGTATTTTATAAAAAAAATTGTCCTAAGTTATATGGTTACTACAAGAAAAAAAAAACGAAAATTAATGAATATTGAAGTAATAAACATCACATGCCACGGTTTAAAGCAAATTAAAAATTCAAAAAATCAATATTAGATAAAGATGTGACTTTCCACATTGTTTATAATTGCTTGTTATTTTCCTTTAGTCGTTTTTCTCTTAGTTTTTTTTTTTTTTTAATATGTATATAACTTATTTTGATTTTTCTTACTCTCTAGGCCTCTTCACACACTCTTGGTATTGCCGTATGGGTAGAGTATTAATGAGGTTAGGAAAAAATAATTAATTTTTTCTCATTTATATAACATATTGTCGTTGATTAATTGGTCGTGAATAATTCAAGCGATTAATGTTGATTAATTAGTCAGGGATAATTCAATGATTAATTAAAAAATCTCATAATTGCCCATTAAATAACATAGACTCAAACTCCAATATGAAAGGGCAATTGGGGGGGGGGGGGGGGAATGATCCTAGCTCCAAACCAATTTGATGGAAAATGAGGGATTGTACCCCTTGCGTTGGTGTTCACTACTAATCATGGATATTTGAAGCAATTGCAAAATTGTATTTTGTTGAGGATATGTGTCTTATGTAATCGACTTCTTTGGTTATGGCATGAGCTACCATATTTCACCATCTCTTGTCCATTAACGCAATCTCCACAAGTGAGATTCCTTGACATACCTTCATCATCCATTTGCCCAAGCTCCTCAACTACTCAATCTGTTTGCTGGAAACTTTAAGGAAATGAGGAAACCTTTCCTTTTGAACGAAATTTGCAACCTGATTGTCATTCCAAAGCCTGAATTTGTTGCCATTGCCTATGGAAACGGAAATTCCTTTTCGAACCTTTCCATTTTTTTACAGTAATGTTGTAAAAGTGGTTTTAATAAGTTTGTTTCCTCTAGGGCTGGGCATTTTAGACCGAATCGGAAACCGAACCAATCAGGCTGGTCCTTTAATAATATTTTACTGTTCGGTCCCAAAAACTAGACCGAACCGATATTTACGGTTCGATCCTCAGTTGTAATTCTTAAAATCATCGGTTAACCGGTCCGACCCGACTTAAATTAAAATATAAATCAGCGGCCTAATGTCTTTGAAAATCTTAGTAATTGCAGGTGGACTTTCAATAATGAAGTCTCTATTAAAATAATTGAAGATGACTTTCAATAATATTTTCATAGAGAATGATGCCATGGTCCTTGCATCTAGAAAGCTCTACCTGTGCCAACTTCATCACCAAAGAAAAAAGAAACAGAAGCTTATTCTAGGGTTTTATTCACATTTTCCTATCCTCCTCTCCGCCTCCTCTTCCTTTTCTCCTTCTCTTCTTCTCTCCGCCTCCTCGCAAACTCGTCCTCCTCCTCCCTGCCTCCTCTTCTTCTTCTTCTCATTCTCTTATTCTCTCCGCTTCCTCACAGACTCGTCCTCCACCTCTCCCTCCTTGCAGACTCCTATCCGCCTCCTTGCAACCTCCTTCCTCTCCACATACTCGCAGACTCATTTTCCTTTCCTCCTTGCAAACTACCCTTCCTCTCCTTCTCCTGCCTCCCATAGCGTGTGTTTGTGAAGTGAGTTGAGACTTGAGACTGATGTAGTTGCAGATTAGCAGGTTGTAAGGGTTTTTAAATTTTTGGGTACTTAAGAGTTGCAATGATTAAATTTGTAACTAAAGTATTGTAATAGTTTAGTTTTGAGATTGGATAATCTGAATTATTTAGCCCATGTTTTCATTTTACCATCATTTTTACTTATCCAAGTGATTTGCTTGTACTTTGTAATTGAGCAATATTTGTCTTCTATTTGTAATCTGAATTATTTAGATTGAATTTTCTCTATAATAATTAGTTGTTATAATGTAGAATAGATGTATTACCTTGTACTTGCAGATAACTGAATAATGCAAAGGTAAGGACTTTGTGGGACTGAGAATGGTGTTGGATAAGAAGTTGTTGCTCTTCTGCCATGGTCGGTAGTTTTGTTGAAATGTTGAACATATGAGTTTGAATCATAGTTTTAATAGAGAACTAAGATTCTGCTATTGTGCACAAATCACATAATCGACAAACATGTTGTGTTGAAAAACATTATCACATAAACGACAATGAAAAAATTGGGCTAAAATTTTGGGATTAACCGAGACCGACCCAGACCGGCCCAAAATTTTGGTTAACCGAGAACCCAGTTAACCGGGGTCACCCGGGTCGGGCTTGGTCCTTAAAATTTTGGGCATTAAAATATCGGGCCGGTCCTCAATTTGGGCTAAACGGTCTGGTTAACCGGCCCGACCCAGCCCTAGTTTCCTCCCTTGAATAAGAGCTTAGTTTTCAATATGGCCAACATTTTCTTCAATACCACCAATACTGAATTCCATGTTCTTTGGATCTAGAATGCTTTTTTCATGGTACACCAAGGTATACTCTACCCCCCAAGATTTTTTAACCTGGTAATGTTTTCTCTCACACAAAACAATTATCTTCTCGAGATGCTAATCTTCATTCCCAATAGGAACCCAAATATAATAGGTCTTGTGATTAGCCATAGATGGTGTCACCCAATTGAAGATGAAATACTTTTAGACCATTTTCATTAATTTTGAAACCCTCAACGAGGCCCACCTCCTCAAACGTAATCACCGTATTATTTATGGTTTTGATAATATTGGTGAAGAGAATATATCTGTTCTACACCTTTTCCATTATTGAAGAAGACGAATGGAGCTTGGTTGGCCACATTGAAAAGTGCACCATAAGTATGCTCACCTTGGCCCACGTAATCCACATATTGCTGAAACCCATTATCCTTAAACAACATAGACTACAAACTTCTCAATCTACAAGATTGTATACCTTTTGGAAGTCAAATTTTAATGGTTTCTAGAAATAAAGAAATAACAAAGCATTCGAAATAAAGGAAAACAAAAAGACTCTGTTGGGGTTCTTACATAAGGCTGAAGTCGTTATTCAAAACACAACTAAGCTTGCTAGGCAAGCATCCGGGAAAAGAAATCCTAACTTAAAGTGGGTTAAGATTAACTATGTAGTGACATAGATTTTAGGTGTCAGACACGTCGATTGAAACACGAACACAATGACACGACAAATCCCCAAAAACTAGGAAATGAGTACGGCTAGGACATAACATTAAAATAATAATTTATTATTATTATTGTTGTTATTATTATTATTCAATGACCCATGTAACAACGACACTCTATTTTTACAAAATATAAGCGTGTCGACACTCACAAATACTCCCATCAGACAATCCATGCTTTTATCATCAACTTATTTACATATCTTTGAAAAGTTTCAGTTGTCTACTAATGTTACAAGCATATTATGAAAAGTTAGTATTAATTATTAAATGAATGACAATATTGACATACAAGTAAATGAATATGGGCAATAGGTCAATACTTATTGTTGAAAAGTAAATAATACTAAAATGTACAAGCTTGTCCCCTAGTGTATTTTGTATTATTTTTTCTGGCCAACATCATACAAGTGAATGAATGAGTAATAGTTCAACACTTATTGCTGAAAAGTAAATAATACTAAAATGTAAAGCTTGTCTCCTAGTGTATCCGTATTGTGTTATTTTGGCCAAGGTGTCTGACACTTCGTATCTTATCGGATTCCAATACTCGTATTTGTGTCGTTGTTCTATACTTATTATTATAGTTAATATTGTGAATATTAACATTAAATAAGTAGGAGTCTCACTTTTGTATACATATCATATTGAAACAAATGCGTATAACTACCATCCAAATTACCCAGCTATTTGCCAATCGAGAAATGCCTAAGTTTATAGTTTTTTTGAGAAAACAATTTGGGAAGTGTTCAAGAAGTGTTCGAGGAGTCGTGCTTTCTAGGCTATGTATGTATGGATATAGTGTCCAACAAGTGTGTCAGAGTGTCCAATACTTGTTTGACATGAGAATTTGTTTGAAAATGAAGTCCCAGTGTTACACAAGATTTTACCAATTACTTTGCAATCAAATCCATCCATAAAGTCCCTTTATTTGTTGTGTCGTAACTCTACCGTCAATAGATACACTCCTCTCCTAGTCCTACGACGTATGACTATAACAAATGCCCCTTCCTTTCCATAAGAGTAATAAAAATGTTTATTTGGTCTTTAAGTGATCAAAGGAAATTTGGTGATTTGTTTCTCTCCAAAGGGAAAGTGGGGGTTTTATGGATCCCAAAACATAATATGTCATGGCATGGTTCACATGGCCACTCATACCATTCTCTACAAGTCTTACCAACTAAGCTACTCTCCACAAGTGTTACCAACCAAGTTAGCTAGGAGTGGCGAGTTTGATGAAATTTAACTCATAATAAGATGCACCTGGATAGTTTACTCAGTACTCGTTAACGACTCATTTGAGGACCGAGTAGCGAGTCAACTGATTACTCAGTGTGTAATTGGAAAAAATCGGACGGTATATACCAATAAGAAATTTGTATATCCATTACAAGAAACACTTAATTAGCAAAAGGAATATCAAGTAATTTAACATTTCAATGCATATCATAATATAAATGAGCATTAACTAAGGGTACCGATTACACATTACCTCAAATCAGTGTTTGAGGTATAAGAAAAACCCAAATTAGGACTGAGTTTTTCCAATTACTCGGCCGAGTCATTGAGTTTTTTCGGATAAACAGGACCGAGTTTTAGCACCGATTTTTTCAACTTTTTGATTTGCTTCAAGAGCCTGTATCGACTAGTGACGATTAATTACTGCACAAACTACCCAAACATGCCACTCTAGAAGAGCTAAAGTTTTAACCTTATGTCAGGACCTACAGGTAAGATCATTCCTAGGTAGACTTTTTTTTTTTTTTTTTTTTTTTTATTTTTTATTTTTTTATTTAATACAGAGAAACAACTTTTGAACGGTAGATTGTTTCTATTGGAAATAAGTAACAAAGGCATGCAAATGTTTGGGCTATATGGAGATTGACCTCGAGCGCTGAGGCAGAAGGGAGCTTTACTACAAGACTCACCAATTGATCAGGAATGAAAGTAATTTGAAAAGGTGCAGACTGGAAAGGTCGTTGCTCAACAAATAAAAGTTGTCAGATAACATGTTGATCTTCCCAAGAGTTGACACTGAGGAGAGAGAGTTCTTGTCACTCTTCACCACTGAGTTGTATAGTGTGCTCTAAGGGTTGGGTTGTTTGCCTATTAAAGTGGTGCGTGCATTCGCTTGAGAACATCATGAGACAATTTGATCCATATCATGTGTGGGGGTTGAGCACTGAGAGGACCTTCTCTGGCATGGGAGGATCACAAGCGACGCACCTCCGGTGTACCAATTACCAACTTAACATGCCCATGGTAAACGCTGGGTACACCAACAACCGTTGAACACTTCCAAAGAAATTGTCTTCATAACAAGAGTAAGGGATGCATCTCTAGATCACACATATTCTTCTTGTTAATTGCTAAAGTGGTCTGCGGCGTTAGTGTGTTACTCATTACCTCCCCTTGCGACGTGGTACACTAGACAAGCAAAACACTCGCGATTGCATTTTATGCATGCATAGTGGTTCCATACCAAAACCAATGTCTACACTGAAGTGGCATTTTTCGGTCTATGTACCTCTTAGCTAAGTTGATATTCTTCTCTGTTTGTTTGTTTGTTTTTTTTTTTTTTTTTTTGTAGTAGTAGTAGTAGTAGAAAAGGTTGTGAGAGCTCAGCATGTTGCATTGAAGTGGGTGTTCTGTGGTATTTAAGGGAAAGGCTAGACCCTTTGAATACTCGATTTTGCAAGTCAAGGTTTTCTAGTATTGGGTAAATTGTGAAGGTGTTGGGTAACTCGTCTATTGACAATATTATATTCAGGCAGGATGGTTTTATTCTGGAGTATGTAGTGGAGAAAAGAGACACTACTGAGAGTTTTTATTAAATTTTTTTTTTTCATTTTTAATTGTTGTCGTTATTGTGAGATGGGCTTCTAAGTAAGCAGGTATTAACTTGATGGTTTATCATGTGTGGAGGTGATGGATTACAAGGTGGCTAGAGGGATTTGGCATTATTTTCTCAATCTTTTCAGGCTGGTTTGGATCTTGCACGGGACCGTTAAGCTTCATTTGAGAAGTTGGAGAAAGACAACATCATGTTAGCCCCAGTGATTTACTATTTGTATCGGGATTTGAAAGCACAGTATGTCATGATTCTTTTGTAGCATTGTGAGTCATCAGATCCATTGCTTAGAGGATTTTTTTTGGGGTCAAATCCTTTATTGTTAATCGGGGGTCTTATGTAAGGCAGTCGTAGTATCTCTTTACGCCTTGCCTCTCTTCTGCTTCTTCTTTTCCTCATTAAGATGGGTCATTGGGATGGATGTTGTGACATAAATTAGGGGGAAGTAGTTTGAAAGGGTTGATCTCATTCAGCGGTCTTGGTTCCCTTTGCCAAATATACTATGCAGACATGGCAAGGGACTGTACAGTTCTACCGTTACTCAAAATATCTATTTGCCATGTGTGAATGAAGTTTGTGTGAACTCCAGTGGTAATCCTTGTTCAGGTGTGTTCTTTTCTGCGTTGATACTCAGCGGATATCATTTTCCAATCCAAAAGAGGTGTTAGCCATTGCGTATGGTGCAATCATGTGAATATATCTATCCCTTCTACTGAGACAGTAGGTTAGGCTGAAAAATGTCCTGTACTAACTATAGCACAAACCTGGGTATTAGTAAAATCATTTGGTATCTTGTGGATATTAGGAACTGATTATCAACCCACAAAGTAACAGCTCAGTTATTGAGTGCTACATCATGAGTGACCTCTCTTTGAGAGGGTCACTGAGTTTTTGACTTTTTGTAAGGGATACTCCAGACAACTTTTGTCTACAAATTGAGATACCGAGGTTAAGTGGAACTAATTCAATGTGCTCATGTAGACAATGTATTTTTGTTTGTATGACCTATGCATCATGTAACATGCAGTAAATGCTTGAAGTTAGGAATGCTCATTTCAGCAAATGAATTTGATAATTGTAAATACACTATTTTATTTTGTTGTATCTTAATCTTTTGATCCTGACAGATGGGAAGAGCAAGGATTTATCGATGACGAAACAAGATGAGAAGGAATGGGAAGAGTATCAAAATGTAATGAAAGATGTTATTAAAAGAAGCAATCTTGACTACAAAATTTTCTATGACCTCAGAGGGAATCATGACAATTTTGGTGTACCAGATGTTGGTGGTCCATTTGATTTTTTTTCGAATTATAGTATCAACGGAGGGCTAGGAAGAAGAGGGAATGTCCACAGTGTCACTCTGCAGGTCAGTGATTTATTGTGTATGTATTCTTTAATTAGATAGATGTTTAATTATATACATAAAAAATTAATCAAACATGAAATTCCAATACAAGAGAAACTTATGATGAGTTAAAGTAAATAAGAATAGGTCATACTTAAAAGAGAAAAAGAAAAAAAATCATATATTTAAACTAAGACTACACATTCTTAGTACCATAGTTCCATTAATATCTTTTATCACACAGCTAGAGAATAAAACTTTAACATAAAAGGCATGGTTAGTTGTGTTAGTTGTTACTAGCAGTGGAGGTTGACCAGGTCTTGTATGGATTAGGATGGGAGCATAAGATGTAAGTGTCTAGTTGTGGAATCTTGAGGCACTAAAATTGGGGAAAAAAGAAAGGGAAAAACAGAAAAGGTCAAAACATCCCATGAAAACAACTAAAACAAATATATGTCAAAAAGTGTGCACACATCTCTATTATGATGATCATTTGCAGCTCTGTGGTGAACCTCTATGGTTGACATACTCAATTTTATGAAACAGAGCTAAGAACTTGAAATTTTGATGAAGTATTATCATGGTGACCAAACTTTCATTGTTAATTTATGAAGTTTTCCTTCAATTGGTTTTCTTTTCTTCAATACTGCTATTTCATGACTTATTTGTAAAACCTACAATTTGATGATGTATATGATGCAAATGTAGAGCGGTGGGCGTAAGCATCTCTTTGTAGGATTTGATAGCACAATGCCCATTGGCCTGCGTGGCCCAACTAATCTGTTTGGGCATCCAACTGACAAACTACTAGATGAAATAAACAATGAACTCTCACAATGGGACTCCCAATCTACTGATCCAGTGGTGAAGATCTCCTTTGGGCATTTTCCTATTTCATTCACAGCAACTACGGATTCTGGGAAGACTTTGAAAAACGTTTTCCTCAAACATTCGGTATCTGCCTACCTTTGCGGTCATCTCCATACGAGGTTCGGTAAGAACTTAAAACGGCACCATCGCTCGGGTAAGTATTCCTTTTCATCAGATAAGTATTTCCAATTTAATATGAACCACCAAACATCTCAAGGGAGTAATGTGGATAATTGTGACAAAAGCACATCAACTGAAGAATTCTGGGAATGGGAAATGGGTGACTGGAGGAAGAGCAGGATGATGAGAGTCTTGGCCATTGATGCAGGACACCTTTCATTTGTGGATATCGACTTCAAATCAGAAGCTAAGAAAACAATTATACTGCCCACATTTCCACTTGATTCACGATTCATGTTGAGAACTTCATATTTTCATGATTACAACTGTCATTCTAAGGGTTCCAAGTTTTATCAGACTGTAAGAGCTGTAGTATTCTCTAGATCTGTCGTTGTATCTGTTGTGGCCAGGATTTACGACAAAACATCTGGAAATCTTGATTTAGTTTTGGAATCAACTATGAGCAGGCTTCAAAACTCAACCAGGGGTGAACTCTATACCGTTCCATGGAATTGGAAGGCCTTTGAGGATCCATCTCCTGATAGATATTGGCTACAAATAGAAGCGATCGACATCATGGGCAGAATAACTGTTAGTGAACCAAGGCCATTTTCAATTAATGGCATCAGTCTGAAGCTCAGTTGGACCTGGATGGAGTTTCTTGTTATGGGTTGTCAATGGGCCACCTTGTACTATCCCCTTCTAAAGTCTCTTCTGGTTTTTCTTTTCTCCATACTTATTATGTCAAGGGTCCTTTCATGTACAAAGAAACAGTTCTCATACAAGAACTTCAGCAACAATAAAGGCTTTATAAGTGGTCTGTTGTGGGTTTTGTCAGAGCTGTCTACGATGTTCCCTGTATGGCTGGGTATGTTACTTTATTTGATCTATTTGATATCCTTCCCTTGGTTTTTGGGTCAAGTTTTCTCTGAAGGTGAGAATAGAGGATACATGACATACAAGGGTTGGAGATTAAATTCTTCTAGTACAAAGGACAAACAAACTTATATTGGCCATCCAGATGTTATGGTGGTTGTTCTTCCCCACCTCTGTTTTGTAGTCTTGCCAGCTATTTTGGTTACAGGGGCATTGGCAGCGGAGAGAGCAGTATACAGGGAACATTACCTGTCTCTTTGCAGAAAGAAAGAAGATGATTATGAACATAGGAGTAAGACTGTTTCACGTGAACATCAAAGCAAAAGATCAAAGCTGTTTGGTGGTGGGCGTTGGGTGAGGAAACTAATAATTATAGTGTGCTTGGCAATTCTTTGGATGCATTTCAAGGTATATTATTAGGCTCTGCTGCTAATGTTGTATTTGATTCAACAAAGTTATCTTCCGTTTGAATAGCTTCATTTTCTTGTGTTGAATAAAAAGCAATATGGAACACATAGTTGTTGGGAAGGGCGAGCTGGTGCCCACCATTCCTGTTGTTACTCGTTATCATAAAAGTGAAATGGATGCCTCTTCCTTTATATTGACGTGAAATCGCAACTTTTCAGTTTGTTATTTTCATTTTGTTGTGGTAGAAATGGGAGAAGATTAACATCTATTATGAATTATGTTTTGCAACGCTATTGTTTTGCATGGCAAGTTTCCATTTGGCATTGATTATGCTTCAAATTGATATTATATGGAGAAGCTCATATTATATCTCACCATATCCATTTGCAAAAGTGGTGGTGGAGAATCTACTTGGTTTTTTTTTTTTGTACACAATATAAAATTGAATAGTCTCATTTTGTCTTTTGTGCTTCTCTACAGAACTGCAGAGCTATGATGAAGGCCTATGAGATGAATGCATTTCTTCATTTGCCTGGATGTTGCTTTGTGATTCCGGTATTATTGATCTATGGCATCTACAAGTCTGGGGGAGTTTAAAGAAAAGAAAATGAGCGCCTCACATAGTCAGGTTTGCTCTAATTTAATTGACATGTAATATGCTCAATAATGTTGTCCAAGATGTTCAATTAGTTCATTACGTTGAGGGTTAAACAAGGTACCACTCAGCTCATCTTCATCTATACACTATCTCAACTAATGCCAAAATCCGGTCAGTCAAATTTATGAAGAGCAACAAGTGCTCCTAGCATCCATATAAGGATGATCGAAGAAGTATCGGATGTAGGAAGTCATGTAGTCAGTCACATGTTAGTTAGTTGAGTAAAAACAATAATAATGCGAAATTTCTTGGTTTCAGGTTATGTGATCAGACTTGAAAGTTGAGATATAGATTCTGTGGTCCAAGTTATCAAGGTAGTCTGAATTTCAACTGTAAAAGCAAAATCTAAAATGTTGCATTGAAAGAAGTTGAGATATAGATTCTTTCGAAATTCAAAATATTAATTTCTTTTGTTAAACAAATTTCAATTTTCCTACATTTTAACCTGTTTTAACTTTAATTTAGTATTAAAATTTTGTTGTATAAGTGATTCTTATGCAATATATTGTTTGTATGATATTATGAGTCTTGTAGTACTATTTATGTAGTATTTAAGAGTTTAAAATGCTTAAATTATATTGATAAATTCAAAATTACAATTGAAATTTTTACGTTTTTTCTATACATAACGAAATATTTCTTAAAATCAACTTATTGAAATTACCTCAAAAAACAAAATCACAATCCTTGCATGGAATCAGGAGTATAGTGATGGAGTAGATGCAGAGCTATAGTGTGGAAAGGGGGAACCTACCCGATGCTTAAGAGACCCAGGTGTGTAGTGAGGTGTTCAGGTGTGTAATACGAGGATTCAGGGGAATAGCATGGGGACTCGGGTGCGTAGTAAGGAGAAGGAGATGGATACAGATGTCCAGGAGGAGAAGAGGAACAAGAAGTGGAATTGGGGCGAATCGAAACTGATGAGATGGATACGAATGTCTAGGAGAAGAGTTACAAGAAGTGGAATTGGGGCAAACCCGAGATCGACTCATTGGTCTTGGGGCGTAGTAAGGAAAAGGAGGAGACATATATAGTAGTGCAATACAATGATTTTATGTCAAGAAGTGTATTATAATGGTGCAATATAGTGATTTATCATTAAAAAATTTCAAGGATAAATTTTTTTTTTATAAAAGAACTTTGAAAGATGACAAGTCATCTCCAAGAGGCATATCTCTACTTCCAAATAAGTATCATTTTAGTACCCCCCCTACTTTTTACTATGATTCAAACCAACGCTTTGTTTGAAATTCATCTCAAATCCTTTTCATTTGGAATTAATCTCATCTCTCTTAGAAACATAAGTGATTTTCTTTGACCTCTATCTTCTAAGAGCGTATTCAACAGACTCGGTTAAAGAACTATGGTCCATGTAAGCTCCAACAACTTTAAAATGTTTGACCTAGCACGGGGAGGAACAAAACCCGTGAAGTTTTTGGATTCCCAAAACCATTAAGTATACATAATTGTTTAGGGTCTTACGAACATCGTCGCCCCTGACAAGAACATCGTCACTTGACAAAGATTTCTCCATGAGTTTGTGATTTAATTGTACACTGGTCAAGTGTGTGGTGGTATTGGCTATTTTATGAAGAAATTGAGAAGAGTAGTGTTCTTGAGGCCACAATTTTTAAGAGTTGGTTTTGGGAGATTGGGCGATTCCGTGTATAAAGAATCTTTTCTTATATAGCTTATCAAGAAAAATGTTTTTTTTATGTGCTTTGTGACGATTCGAGAAGCAACTCAATATTTTCATTTTTCTTTGATAAATAAACACTTTTAACACAACTACTAGTGTGCACTTTACCGAATTTACATTGTATTTGAGTCTCAAAACATATATAACGCGTCAATTACAAGCACCACAAAGCTGACTTAAATATAGTTATTTAATTAATTATTCATTCAAAAGCTCCTTAAAGTACCGAGTCTCCACCAACTTGTCCATTATGGAAAAATATTAAGTATCATCATGACCCAATGAATAGCTCTTCTACTCCAATCTTCGATCTATTCATACCCAATTTCATTAGCCACGCTAATAACCCAAAGGTAAACATTAACAAATATAGTTATATACCCTTTCAAATCTTGCAAAATAATTGTTAGTTAATTCATATAAAATGTTTAAGGATATACAAAAACTTTACTTCATATTATCAATCGTACAATTAACTATATAACACATATTAATATTATCTAATGTCTATTATATAACATGTCCTCGATGGATATACTGGTTGTTTCTACTATCCACTGCCACCCGCTTAGTACATATGTCATCCACAAATGCATATAATTATACTCCGGCCACTTTCGAGAGTAACCATATTAGTGCACTAATTGAGGGAATGTTTATCCCAACCATCCAACAACTATTGTAATTTTGAACATGTATTAACATAATTTACAGCACATGCATTACAACATGCATCTAACATAACTCATATATGCACCAACTATCATGGCGTAATAAAATGCAGTTGTATGCCAAAACTATATGCAAAGTTTCTACTCATCATCAATATCAAAACATGGCATGCATATGCTAATGAGTGATATAAAACTAGGGAGTAAAACATCTCACATAATATTATAATATAATATAATATAGCATATATAGGCTAATTGTTGAATATAAAATTAGATATAATAATCACACACAATCTTTTTTTTTTTTTTTTTTTGGAAAGCGAGCTGGGTTTTTATAAGATCCCATAACCTATCAACAAGGTGCGACCTACAAATCAACAGCATAAGAAAGTAACCATGCCACCGGCGGGTCTCGAACCTAGGACGTGGGGGATAACAGAACATAACATACATAAGCCAATGGTTGAATATAAAATTAGATTATCTCACCTTGTTTTGCCTAACATCTTTGTTCAATACGAAAGATAGTATCATTACTAATAACCAATTAAGCAACTTATATCAGTGAAAAATTCTTTAAACTTCAAATTTTGAGCTCTATTTATAGTTTTCCTAATCAGGCACAAACTCAACAACATCTACATCGTCGTGTTTGCCTAACATCTTTGATCAACAAGAAAAAAAATTTCATTACTAATAACCACTCTTAATTAAGCAACTTATATCAGTAAAAAAATTTTGGAATAATTATTGAAACTTCAAATTGTGAGCTCTATTTATAGTTTTTTTACCCATACACGAGACTCACTAGCTTTTTTCATTGTCGTGTTATACCTAACATCTTTGATCAACATGAAAGATAGTTTCATTACTAATAACCACTTTTAAGTAGGCAGATTGTGAACTCTATTTATAGTTTCCTGAGCAGGCACGAGACTCAACAACTTCTACATCATCGTGCTTTTTCAACTGCATTTTCGTGTTTCTTCAATCACATCGTTGTGCTCTATTTATAGTTTTCCTAAGCAAGCACGAGACTCAGTAGCTTCTGCATCGTCGTACTTTTCAACTTTATTGTCGTGTTTTTTTAATCACATTGTTGTGTTTTTTTTAATCCTATCCACATTCGTCATGTTTATGTAATCTTATCCACATCTTCGAGGTTCTATGATTCAATCTTATCCATTTTATCATGTTTCTTCGATCTTATCTACAACTGATCATATCCACATCCTCGTACTTCTTCGATCCTACCCACAATTGATTTATCTTCATTCGTTCTTATCTACAATCAATCTTATCCACATTCGTTGTTATCTATAATCAATCTCATCCATAGTTGATCTTATCAACTTTTTTGTTCTCATTCGTATTCTTGTGGCTCTTTAATCTTAGGCAACAACTATTTAACACCACAAATTCCTCTCTCCCGCACCACCCATCTAATTTTTTCTTTCCCACGCCATTCACTTTCTATCCCATACCACGGTTCTTTTCTATACCACCCATAAAAGGCAAAACCTAAATCTTTCTCCCCTCCCACAACATCATGGAATGGGGGATCAATTGTGAGGGACGGTGAGAGAATACCAACGACGGTGAGAGATAGAGGTTGCGATGGTGGCCATCGCTACGACCACACAACCACAACAACCATCATCATCCCACTTTCTCTTCTTCTTGCACAGGCCATCACTCCTCCTTCTCCTTCCCCTCTCCCTTCTCCGACTCTCTCTTCTTCTCACACAGGCTGTCACCCCTCTCACTCTCCTTATTTTCCTTCATTTCTTCTTTTCTGTTTTTTCCTCGCCCTCGTGGCGGCCTCTACAATGACTCCCCACTCGCAAAGGTTGTTGCGAGGGAAAAAAATTTGACCATCGCAAAGGCACATGTGAGTGGAAAACTCGCAGTAACAGAGGACCGCAAGAGTGAGGAAAAAAACTGAAAAGGATAGGGGAAGAAGAAGAAGAAAATGGAGTCGGACAACGGTGAAATCGAGCGTGCCATGTTCGAGTTTGACCCAGTAAAGAAATAAACTTCTTGAATTATCTTTCATTTTTGTTCTACATGTTGTTGATGTTCATGTTGTTTTTCTTCGGAAGAGGGGAGAATAGAGGAGTGAGAAAATTGTTGAGAGAGTGAGGGAGAGAGTGACAATTGTGAGAGGAAAGATGTGATATTGTGTCCAGTGGGAGTAAAGAAGATGATGAGTGTTTTAAATGGGTGGTATGGGTTAACAGGTAAAAAATAAAGGTTTGGTGGAGTGGGACAGTGGAACTTGTGGTGTTAAATAGCTGCTACCTTAATCTTATCCTAATTGATCTTATCCACATAGTAATGTTTTCATATTGTCATGCTTAACTCGATTATTTATGCTTAACTCAATTATTTAAGACATTTCAAAAAATAAACATATGCATATATACACAGTAGCTGATTTTTAGGGATGTTTCCTCTTAGATCTTTTTTTTGTTTAACCCCTCCCACCCCATGCTGCTAGTAGGCATCAAACCCAAGACTCGGGAGACAAACCACCACAACCTTAGCCAACCAACCTAGCTACCTTTGGCTCCTAAGTCCTTGTCATGATAATATAACCTTATCAAGTTAACCACCTATAATGCAGAGGTTTGTGAACTGCCTTGTTCTCTCTAAAAAAAAGGTAGAACCAAACTGAGCAACACCCCTTGTTGGAGTTTGTATAGCAAATAACCAATATTTAAGAGAAAAGACGTGTCTTTTGCACTTGAAGAGAAAATATGTGTCTTTTAAATTAAGAAAGGATGTGTCTTATCAACACACCATTTTGTTCTCTATATATTGAAGTGAAAAACAAGTTCTTCAAAGACATTAATTTTTTTCTAGAGTTATTCATTCTTCTTCACTTCTGAGAGAGATCGCGTTTGGTAAATTCGCCAGAGCCGACACCCTTGTGCTACGATGTTGGTATTAGATAGTTGAATCCTGGTAGTCAGACGCCTAAAGAACTACGACACCGAGTAGGGGCGAATTATGTCTATAGGACATAGCGTATCCGCTAGCCTCTATCTACAAATCAAGTCGTACCAACTCCGCCAATTCAAGATAGTGATTTCGCAAGCCTCAATCTGCAATACAAGTTAGTAGAATTATTTATTTTATTTGATTTCGTTGTAATCAATTTATAATACAAATAGTATTTGTATTGTTATATTATTTATTTCAAATAAATTTATACATTGTTTTGATTGTTCTCCAACAATCTATAGACAAAATTATGGAACAATCAGTTAATGGCGTCAAACCCCACGTTGAAAAACCATACAAGTTCAAGGGTATGGATTTCAAACGCTGGCAACAGAAGATGTTCTATCTAACAACTTTGAACCTTGCTCATATTGTCAAGGAAGATGTTCAGGTCACTGAAGGAGATGATATTTCCACAGATTAGTTTTATGCAATTGATACATGGAAACATGGTGGGTTTTTATGTAGGAACTATATCCTAAACAGTCTCGATGATACGGTGTATGATGTGTATAGATCATACAAAACAACAAAAAAACTTTGAGATTCCCTGAAGAATAAATATAAAATTGAAGATGCGGGTTCAAAAAAGTTTATCATTGAGAAATTTTAAAGTACCAAATGATAGACTCGAAGACTATTGTGAACCAAGTGGAGGAACTCCAGATTATGATCTTAGAACTTGCTGCAGAGGGAATGGAACTGCCACACCAATTTGCAGTCGGGGCTGTCATTGAGAAATTGCCTCAATCTTGGAACGATTTCAAGATTCATCTCAAACATAAGAAGACTGATATGACAATGGAGGATTTGATTCTCAAATTATGGGTTCAAGAAGATCACCGCAAGAGTGAGGGAATAAATACTTCTGAGTTCGATGCCAAAGCCAATGTTGTTGAGGATGGAAACAAGTCCAAGCCTAAGTACAAAATTCCGAAAAAGTAAAACTATGAAATCCACAAGTGGTTATGTATTTTCACTTGGTAGGGTAGCAGTGTCGTGAAAATCACAAAAACATACGTGTATATGTATTCACAGCCTTAGATCAGACGGCTGAAGAAGCAGATTGGCTGAGAAAGTTTTTAGAAGATATTCCGTTATGGCCTCAACCTGTGACTGCTATATGTATTCACTGTGACTGCATGGCAGCCATTGCGCGAGCGAAAAATAACATTTACAATGACAATTCTAAGCACATAAGACGGCGGCATAACACTAAAACAATTGCTCAAAACTATGATCATTTCAATTGACTATGTGAAGTCAAAGGAGAATATTGCGAGTAACTTACAAAGGGTATACCAAAAGAGCAAGTGTTAAAATTATCGAGGGGAATGGGCTTAAAGCCAATCCAATGAGGAGATACCTGGCGAAAACCTAACCTAGCCAGATGAAATTTCAAGGCCTAGGTTAAAAAAGGCAAACTAATTAGGTGAAACTCAAAGAATAAAGTGTACACACTTACTCATTCCTATGATAAGAAATGCATACTACATGTGATGGTCAGGGTGAATATTTATTTATTCTTAATGACACTAATATCTTGAGAGATAAAATGAATACAACAGGGTATTAATAATCTAAGTGTCACCTGTATGGGAGTAAATGTGGGATCGCATTTATGAGAATGATATGACTGAGTTCTCTAAAGCTCTCATGAATCCGGATTTGTTTAAGACCAAAATGAACACAACGTATGAATTGAAAAATGTAAAGATATAAAATGTGTGATGCTCATTGTCTTGATTTACTAAACATGGTGAACAATTCAATGTCTCCTATACACACTGCGTCACCGGTAAATCCGATAAGTATTCACTAAGGATGGTTCAAGTCCAAAAGACACATCTCCCGATGCATATTATGTCTAAGTTTCTCTCCAGAAAACAACTTTGTATATTTACTATACAAATGTGGGGTATTGTTGGAGTTTGTATAGCAAATAGCCAACATTGAAGAGATAAGATGTGTCTTTTGCACTTGAAGAGAAAAGATGTGTCTTTTGAATTAAGAAAGGATGTGTCTGATCAACACACATTTTTGTTCTCTATATACTGAAGAGAAAAACAAGTTCTTCAAAGACATTAATTTTTCTAGAGTTATTAATTCTTCTTCACTTCTGAAAGAGATTGAATTCGGTAAATTCGCTAGAGCCGACACCCTTGTGCTACGGTGTTGGTATTAGATAGTTGAATCCTGGTAGTCAGACACTTAAAGAACTACAACACCGAGTAGGGGCAAATTCTGTCTATAGGACATAGCGTATCCGTCAGTCTCTATCTACAAATCAAGACGTACCAACTCCGCCAATTGAAGATGGTGATTTCGCAAGCCTCAATCTCTAATACAAGTTAGTAGAATTATTTATTTTATTTGATTTCGTTGTAATCAATATATAATACAGATAGTATTTGTATTGTTACATTATTTAGTTCAAATAAATTTATACATTGTTCTAATTGTTCTCCAACACCCCTAACCGAGACTTCTATGCATACCCAAGATTCATCACACATGTCAACAATGGATTCATATTATCCACCTTAAATGATCTCCATATGGAAAGGTTGAGACCAGGTTGGGAAATACTTGATTTTATGAGCTCATGGGTTAGCCATTTACCTAAAGAAGTTTACAGGAAGGTGGTAGGACATGGGCTCAATGCTGAAGAGCTAGCCAATAATCTAAGGCTAGATTATTGCTTTGTGAAGGATTTGAACCAAGTTCAAGAGCTTGAAATGGATACATGTAGCTTTGATGCAGTGCTGTGCACAGTTGGTGAGCAGTATCGCCAACAGCCTGAGAAGGTAATATGATCATTCATTCATTTGTTAAAAAGCTTTTCGAATATATGCATGCAATTTATAATATTCAAGTTTCGGTAGGGTAATATAATCTCTTCATCTTGCAAATCCCAATCCCAATTAACTGATTCCAGGATTGCCTTCATAGTAAAATATGCTCCAGCAGAAATATTATGGTTAGAGGCCATATCCAATTAACTAAGTGTTATTCTTTACAGGGGTTTGCAGAGGTGTTTCGAGTATTAAAGCCAGGAGGGGTCTTCATTGTGTGCTTCAGCAATTGGTTGTTCTACAAAAAAGCCATAAGTGCATGGAGAGATGGCAGTGACTACAGTTGGGCTCAACTGATCGTGGAGTACTTCCAATGCGTCGAAGGGTTCACACAGCCTGAAATAATCACTAAGTTGGAGGCAGTGGCCACAGGGACAAATTACTTTTGGGTATGGTAATGAAGTTGGTAGGGGTATTGATGTCTGGATTAGTTCCTTCTATGCAGTTACAGCTTACAATAATTTCAAACCAAAATATGAATGAATAACTCAAAATGTATTGAAAATAAAACATTGAAAGTGACGGCAACGGCAGAAGGTTAATAAAATTTCCCTTCTAACAACTTAGATTGCATGAACATATAAATTTAATGATACATCATATATAGTACATATATACCCGTTGTTGACACCACCTTTGAATGTTTTTGAGTGATGAAGGTAGTATATGTTTTGACCTAAGTAGTAGAGCTGAACAAGTGCAATGTTAATCCATATACACTTGTTATTGTGAATATCGAAAATGTGGCGAACTTGTTAAAGAGAACTAGGAGGAGGTCTAGCACTTTTTGCTAGAAGAGAAGGATGGTTCTCTAGCCAAGAATCAGTCCAAAAGTTAATGATAGAGCCATTTCCTAATTTCCAAGAACTCTCGAGTCAAAATCTTCTTGAGCCCCAACCCAAGGAATGAAGTGCCAAGGTACCTTTTCTTCCTTCACAATTTTTAACTGATTTGCAGTTAAAATTATGACATTCGGTGCCTCTTCGAAACATGGCATCAATTCAAGATTGGATTGTAGAGATGGTAGTGTCAATGTTTGTCTGATTTATTTGACATTTGAGAAGAAAAGGGCATGGAGATTCATACTAAATTTCTAAGATTTATCCCCTTTAAATCACCATTTCTTCCCAAACTGACAATGGAGCATTATACTCGATAATTATAGAGGTAAAATTCTCCTTGCTTAATGGTGTGGATCTTTTTTTATAAGGTAATGTTTCATTGATAACGCGGGGGAACATTACATAAGGGCAGTCTTAAAAGCATTAGTACCTCATGTTAATGCATCCCAGTTCACGTCCAAAGAGTCAAAGAACATCCCTTTAAAAAAAAAGGAAGATGGGAAACCTAACTCCAAAGAATAGCAGAGACCATCCAATACAAAACAAAAGGTTGTGAGCTTCCGCAAAACTATTCCTTTAGGGAAAGATGCCCTGGGTATTCCAAACCTCAACAACTCCTCCATAGATGTCAAAATCGCCCAACAAAGTTCAAACAAACTGATAAATGAAGTCCAAACAAACCGATACCCATCCCCAATGAATAAGAAGACGAGCAAAGCTCTCCGGATCTTGATCACACAAGCTAAGACGTGACCTGACATCTATAACCCTATGGACCAACTCTATTTGGATGGAAGTCAATCTCGAGAATTATTATCGTCCTTCCACCCCACTTAATCCTCTCCATCCCCCAGTATCACACTATCCAAACACTCCATAGGGACTCAGGAACTCCTGCATCTTTCCCAGAAAAGAGCCACTCCACAAAAATAGAAATCTGAAATCCCATTACATAAACTTCACCCTATTACCACTGAACCCTTCTAGCCGGCCTGGGAAGCCCGCCTGGGGGCAAATTTACATTTTTGCCCCTCCTATTTAAACACACACCACAAAAACACTTTTTGGAGGGGCAAAAATGTAAATTTGCCTCCAGGAGGGCAAACCAGGCCGGCTAGAATTTCTGATTACCACTACTGGCCCATCCGAATAAAGTGAATAGTGCTTGAATCTACTTTTCGTCACCAAGAAATTTCCTTCTGATTTTTTGTGCAACTAAAGCATTTTCTGATCTACTTATGATTCTGCTAAACTTGTAGCAATAATAATTTGAGTATTGGTCCTTATGATCATGATAAGTTCACCTTAGTCCTATCATGATAAAATGAAAAATGCAACAGAAAGCTGACTTTGTTGATTCGAGGTAACCCAAACCTTCTGTTTGCGCATACAAGTATCAGATAAATTCCGGATTCATTTCTTTATTCATAAATGATTTAAATAGAGCTTCGCAAGAGTAGAGAAATTCCCCTAACAACATCATATATTTATACGGGCTTCTCACCTTACCATTCCACAAGCTACCACTTCTTCCATAAACCTCAATAACAATTATCCCAACAAAGATCTTTCTTGGTTTTTAACAAAAAGGTTAATTAATAGAAATCCTATAATGCAGAAAGACAACATGAAACAATAAGGTCATTCAACGTATACAAACTTTATGAACCTCCTCAATGACTGAACAATGTGTTTTGACACGGAACGACAATACACAGGTATGTTGGAAAGAGTTCCTGGAAAGACCAAATACCCCCTTTAGACACAAATAAGAATTTCCCCGTCTACGGCACATTTATTTATATATCTTCCCAAGAGAAAATCCCCTGTCATCTTTGATTTACTATGACCCCTAAAGGATGATCTAAAATGGGGAGTTCCCCCAAGTCGGCAATCAAACTGTTGTGTGATAGATTGGGGACCTCCTCCGTTATAGACTAGATCTGCATGTTAATTGTAAGGATTAACAATAACTAGAAAGTAGAAAAAGTATGTTATCCCCTTCAAAAAAACACGGCCTCGCCAACAAATTTAAGATGAGAAACAGATTTACGCTCACCTATCCAAGAACTATCCTCATGTCCAAACTTTGAACATCCTTAGACGCCTTTGACGACACAAATGGAACAGAAGACAATAACAAACATATAAATTGCCATATGACGGCATTGGGCTACGGCAAAATTGAGCTTGAAAGAGTTTAATGTTCAATATTTCCTCCTCAGTTGGGACTCTTCTGTAATAAAGCAATAACTTTTGTTATTTACCATCAATTGTATTTTCCATGTTCTTTCTAGTAAAATCTGTTTGAATCTCCTCTTAAATAAAATAACGAAAAATGACTTTTAAGGCCTATTTTTCACAAAATAGACAATTTAGATATCGTAGTTGATGTAATGGCTAATTTGTGTCTAAATTTATACTTTTATGACCAACAAGGACTTTTTCATTAACTCAGGTTAACTCATAAAATTATAGGACATTTTACCCTTCCTAAACAAATAGTAAACCTAATTTTATACTTTTATGACCAACAAAGGCTTTTTTTTTTTATAATGATTCTATTTTTTGGTTATTTATACCTTTTTTTACCCTTAACCCCTCCCATTATTTGTAGACAACAGATGGCTACAAATAATTTCTTTAACTGCAGTTTGAGCAATTATTTTATGTCATTTGTTAGCTACAAATAGCTGCATTAATATTTTCATGTTAGCATCTTTTTATTCATGAATGATTTATCACTCTGAATGTGTTTGTATTTGACCGATTGTGAAGGTATATCTGAGTTTGAAAATCAAATTTTGTTTTAATTAAAGGTTGCTTCAATTCTTTGTCACTATTTATTTACATGAAATTATCTTATTCAATATTGGTTTCCATTTTACCTATGAGGCTATGATCATGCTCTGTGGTAGATAACTTGTGACTAAATAGTGACAGAAAATAAAATTTATTATTTACAAATACCCATGCATTGAAGAATAGAAAATCAAATTTCGACAGTGAGAAAATTGATTTATTAACTACATTATTGAATAAGAAGCAAAGATAACTAAAATCAAATTTTTAATCATGATCAAGAAAGGTAATGCACGGGTACCTGTAAACTTTCTAATCAAATTTATGACAAGCTAATCAAATTGATTTTATAAATTAATTAAAAATAAAGCCAAATTTGTAATCATCATTAACTACATTATGAAAAGTTTACCAAACCTTAGCATAATAATTTGATTAACTTGTCGATCAATGAAAACTTATAAAAACTTATACTTGGTTAGTCATAATTAGAATAATTAATATCGATACCTACCAGCGGCATGGGGTGGGAGGGATTAAGGGTAAAAAAAATCATTGATAAAATAGTCTTTGTTGGTCATAAAAGTATAAAATTAGATTTTCTACTTATTTAAGAAGGGTCAAGATGTCATATAACTTTATGAGTTAACCTGAGTTAATAAAAGAATCCTTATTGGTCATAAAAGTATAAAAATATGCACAAATTAGCTATTACATCAACTATAATATCTAAGAGGTCTATTTTGTGAAGAAGCAAGCCTTAAAAGTCATTTTCCAAAAAAATAAAACTAAATCCCTTGAAATCTATACTTGCATATATTTTCCTTTATCACACGATCTAAAATAGATAATGACCTTGGATTGCCTTAAAATAGAGGAACCCAAATAAGTTGAATAAAAAGACATATAACTACATCTTAGAGTCTCACTCAAACGCATAAGAAGCTGCCACATCTAAGAGCAACATGGAAAATAAATAAAATTCTTAAAAACTTCAAATAATAAATGAACGATGAAAATGGATAATACTTATATTCTTCTCTCGTATCCCAATTTTCTCATTTCCAATTACTTGATAAGTTTCACGTGAATAGATTAGAATTTAAAATAAATAAATAAATAAATAAAATTTGGGTTCCATTCAAATTAATGGGTAGCAAAAGAAAACTAACTAGTGTAAAATTGTAAAAGAATTCTAATGCTAGCTATTGATATTAACAAAACAAATGCACTAACTGGAAACGAAGAAACTCTATGAAAACCCAGGATATTACCAACCTGTAACTAAGATTGAATGTTGCATTTACTGATATTTATTAAGGAAAAATATGAACTTATAAAAAAATAAAAATGTAGGGTGAGGTTCCACACCTCAAAAACAAATGATAGAAAGCTAAGAGATGCAGAAAACTTAAACATAGCTCTCAATGTATGTCTCTTCAAACCATCTCGGAGGCCCCAGAAATTTAAAGAGTTCACATTTTGGATCATATAAAAGTAATTCTTCATTATCCTTTCCAAAAGGAGCTCACCTGTCTCCTAGAAACATATGGGCTTCACATACTGAAATGATGGAACTAGATTTGATTGCAAGATGGTAAATTGTTTCGTCCATGAGTCTTTTAAATCATAACCCTTCATCACCCATATGTCAACTTGAACCTTATCGAAATTACACATTACACAGTGGCATCCTCCTAAAACCTCTACAGTCATACGAAATTCATCATCATTCTAATAATCCAGCTGAGGCACCACTTTAAACTTCTCCCCTAAATCAAACCCAAAAAATTGATTTCCTCAAATTCGATTAGGGTGTACTAGTTGCTACCCAATGAGGAGACCCATTCACCAGTACCCCAGGTAATCCTTTGTACACAAAATAGTATTTAACATCTTCAATCCTCTTCCATGAATTTGTTTTACGTGAATAAACCTCCACTTCAGAATAGAACTCATACCCATCACTATAGAATAAAATGATTCTGACCACCTTATAATCATCAGTACTAGAATCAAACCCCAACCCATGCAAAATTGTTCTACAAGCTTTCAACCCAGTTTTGAAAAAATCGTCCAGGGATTCGAGTAATGTTTCGGGTAATTCCCAGAATTCTTTTGTAGTTGGATTCCAGAATCCAGAGACATACATGGTGTTCATCACCATCAGTATGCAGAACAAGCCATTCCAAGAACCTAGAACTTCGACCCCATTGTCAGGGGATTTGTATGGGTGGTCGATCTCAACAGATTCAGTGAAGGACAATTTGTAGCGTATGTCATGAAGCTCAAGACTTCTGAGCATCAGATTGAGATGGTTTTTCAGAAATGCTCGATTGATATGTTTTTTTTATAAAGTTGGGGTGGTTGCTCATGGAGTGGTTGGGCTCACACGCTTGAATCGTAAGAAAGACTTTACGGGAAGCCATGAAAGGATCTTTGGGAAATTCTTTTGCTCCTTGCCTATGCAATTAAACCGAAAAGCGGTCGCAATGCGGTCCAGGACCGAATTACGATTAATCGGTCAATTTTTTTAAAGCATATATTTTTAAATTTAATCATAGCCACATAGATTACAAAAATAAATAATTAATCAAAATAGTGTAAATTTGTAATTATATAACTTTATTAATCATAGTCATATATTATTTTACTAATTAATCAAATGAAGTTAACTTTGCAGGTTGCAACACTTATATCACTACAAACAACCAAATATAGCGATAAATCGGCGAGTCGGCTGGGCCGATTAATCGGTGACTCGTCGATTAATCAGTGACCTTTAAACCCCAATCGATTTCACCCAATTTGATTCGGTCAAACCCGAATTGTGATTAATCGCTAATTAATCGGCGATTTTTCGCCACATTAATAATTTAGCTCCTTGCGTCATTGTCCAATAAGATCATGACATGCGGCATAACCCAAGGAGCAAAAATCCCAAGGAGCAAAAAATTCCTCGTATCTCCGCAATGACGTAGTCCTGAAGTTTCGACATTGTTGAACGCAACACCAACATTGTTTAGGTGGGAAGAGAAAGAGTAGAGAAGGTATCATTTTTTCAAAACCTTAAAAGAGTTTTGCAAATGTTACACCATCTCCAATGGAGATAATTGGAGATGGATAAGAGGCCAAAATGGATGAAATATCCATACGGGACCTCCAAAAGTATGGATAAGAGTTTTCGCATTGGTTTTCAATAAGGGTTAGGTTTATTGCTTGCTAGAGAAGTTAGGACAATTATAATAAGGCGTGGATTGTTCATTGTTAGGCAGTTGATTGAATAAAAGAATATTTATTTTGTTTATTTGTTTTTCAAATTTATTTCAATTCTTGCTTCATATTTCAATTTATGCTTAGTTATAGTTTTAAGTCTATCAATTGGTATCAGAGCCGAAACGGTTATAATTATTTGGTTTGATTTGAAGAAAATTTGTTTGAAAAGAAATAGCATGGAAGATGAAAGAAGATTGGAATAACCGGATTGAGACATAGGTGGAAGAACCAGATTGAGACAAAGGTAGTAAAGGCAATGAAAGAGAAGATACTGGAGATGATATTGATGATCAAGGAATTCAAGTCAGGCAAAAAGGCCAACGGACACCCACAAGGAGTGACTGTCACCCCCCAAGTAGCACCACCAAACCCAGTAGCATCGCAAGGCCCTTTCCCATAACCCAAGCTGCCACACCAGTAGGTGCGTCGACCCCTGCCTTTCTCTATCATCATCAGCGCCCCCTCTGGAGTCTTTCCCAACCCACACCACCCCTTCAGCAAACGACCAATCCACGGGTCGACCAACATCCCTTTTCAATCGATCGACAACACCCCTTCGATCGACCTCCTCTTCCTCCTGCATCGATCGAACGACACCCCATTTTTTAACAAGTCCCTGCTCCAAATTTACACTACAGTACTTAAGTCTTTGGTCCCATCAGGTTATTTACACCCCAACAAACATTTAGTCCGACCACGGATTAAATTTTTCAGGTTATCATGTTGCAGTTGTTCACCACAATAGGATGGACAATATGCCATGGCGGAACAGTGTTTATAATACAATTTGGGTCAATTTTATGACAAATTTTGAGGACAAATTGTGCACAACATTCACATCACGCAGTGGATCTACTTCGAGCTCAGAATTCCTATTGGACTTTATGTTTGGTGCCACATTTTTTATTTGATTCTTTGGGGTACAAGCAACTACAAAGGAAAAGTTCGAGGTCGACTTCTACTCGGGTACTTTGCCTTGTGTTCCGTCACGGGTTGCTTGTGTTCATCGGCCTTCTTCGACTTCACGCTAGAGGACGAGCTTCTTCTACCCGAGGAGATTGATGTGAGCGGGTTCCTTAGTATTATTATTATTAGTAATATTGTAATTGAGCCTATTTACTAACAACTCATAATAGTTAGGGCATTGGTTTCCAATTAGGGCCAAGTTTGTTTGCTTGCCAGAAAAGTTAGGACAATTATAAATAAGCCATATTCATTGTTAGTTGGTTGATTGAATAAAAGAATACTTATTTTGTTTAATATTATTCAGATTTAATTCAATTTTTGCTTCGTGTTTCAATTCATGCTTAGTTATAGTTTTAATTCTATCAAATACCCTTTGTACTGAAGACCCTAAATGAACAAATCAATATTTTGCTGCAATTCCTTCACCAAAACAATGCTCATGGGCAATTGCTCTACCAAAGAGGTGGTCTCATTGAAAAAAAAAAAAAGAGGCAATAGAGTACCCATCCTTGGCCCAAGGCCATTTCCATCATCAACATCTTGAAGATTGACGAGCCATAGTTTCCAAGAGAGAATCCAGTTTCCCAATATGAGCTTCATTGAGACCCCTTATAAGGTGAAGCCATGAAGGTATGTACCAAACCATTGGGAATGGGTATACCACCCTATTCTATTTCCATTATCAATGCTTCTGTTATTTTTGTTGGTTTAACTTAATTTTTAATATCTGACTGTCTCACAAACTGAACAAAACTTTTCTATAGGCAACCACAAAAGATCCTCAATATCAGAAGGGTACAAAATGTACATATCATTTCAGACTCCTTGAAATGATACTGGAGGTTTCCCACTATAGTATCACACTCAAAGAGTGAAATACTTACATTCAAAACTACTGATAGGTATGTGAATACTATCATAAACAACTCCTAAATTCCATGGCAATGAGTTTCCTACTCTTGTAGCCAAGCCCTACCCATAAGTTTTCAAGCAGTATTGCTTGGTAGGAATTGCTCCCTCAATTCCTTCTTCATCTACCCCATGTGCAAATGGGAGGTATGGCTGCAGATGGGTGTCATCACCCATCAGAGTTTAGCAATTAGCATCTGCACTAACATATACGCAAATAAGATAGACTTGTTTTGCTTTTGCAAGAATACGGACAGTAGAAAATATTGCTCCATATCCCAAATGAAATTCTCCAATTCCTTGATCTCTAACTCTTCAGGTTGCCCAATGTGTATAGGATCCTCTGCAAACTTTCATAATAACGATACATGAAAAACATCGTGAATCATAGATAAGGTTGCACAAAGCAGATCGATAGGCCATATTCCCCACTCTCCTTGTAATCTCAAACAGACAGTGTCAATTTCCCTTCATCTCAAACTGCAGCATGCTCTTCATGGAAAAAGGCCTTCAAGAACACAAACTCTACCTTTTTCAATCCCACACCCAACATAACACCTTTGTTTGCATTGTGTGCTCTTAATAAATTTTTGGATAGCATCAACCTTTGTTGTTGTCTTTCCTACCATATCAAGGCCATGAATAGAGCCCTAGCAATACTCGAATAGTAACTCTTATTATAAGCAGACTACAGCAAAGGAAAAAGATCCTCCCAAATGCCAATAAAATTCAGAGCATAATAATACATGCTCGCAGCATATCGTCCAAGATCTGGTTAACCCTCTCAGTTTTTTTTTTGTGGATGATAAATGGGTATTAAGTTCTAACCTCGCACGCTGAAAACTCCTAAAATTCTGTCACAAACAAAGGGTCTGTTTTCAGAATCGATAAAATAGGGATAGGCGCACCATAGTTGTAGTACCTCACGAATATACAGCTAGGCCAACTTATTGGCGATCTTACTATGCACACAAGGAAACAACAAAACACAACTTAGGGAAGTTTACTGCCCCCAATCGACTTTCTATAATTAGAAACCAAAAAAACGACCAATCCCTTCTTTTATAATCAAATCGATCGAACAAATAATAATGGAGTGTCGTAGACGGGGGTAATACGCTAGTATATCTATTTAACAAATCAAATAGACCTTAAAGCACCAAGATAAGTTGGTATATAAACATAGACTTAGTTCATAGTTGAGATTTATTGCATCCTATGGTTGGGACTGAAAGTTGCCTTTATGTCTTACCCTCAAGCAATGCATAATAAGAGTGCTTGGGTTTGATTCCCATACCCAACATTTGAATTTTTTTATTATTTTTTTCCCAATTTTTTATAGTGGTTAGGCATGAACATGGAATAATGAAAAACTTAAGGGTTATTTCTATACATATTTATGCAAATAACACAACTATTGATAATGTATATTATTGGCTACATGAACTTTGACAAGTTACAATGGGATCTTAATTCAAAAAAAAAAAATTCTAGAAATTTATATAAAACTCAATGCTAATATCTATTGTGCCAACAGCACGGGTAATATCCTAGTATATAATAATTAATAACCCCCTTTTAATATTACTTCAGTGAAATTGACTAAGCAGACAAATGGTAGCAAACTCCAAGCTGTGCAGTTAAAACAACGTTATAACGTCGATATAACTTTGATATAACACTTAACAGGGGTGAGTTGTTACATTATGAAATTATCACGTTTTTGTATCACGACTTCGATATAACGCTGTTATATGGCCGTTATTGAGATAACGTTTTTTTTTCAATAACACCTTTTTAACATTTTGTTCTAATATATAAAAAAATCACTTATTTCATTCTCGATCGAAGAAAGACCAAAGCTCGTTGTTTCCGATCGACAGTGAACTAGATCTCGCCAATTGACAAAGAACGATAGAAGAAGGAAAGAAGACGAAGTGTCGATCACACTCTCTATTGGGATTTCACTCTCATACGAAAGGAATGTAGACAATTCTACCCCAAATCTCACAAGTTTAGCAAGGAAGCCAAAAGCTCTGTTGGATTTGCTACATACATGCATTATTCACATCCCTCGGGCCTACTAATTGTCAGTCATTTGAAATTTTGAATTCCTTCTAAGAACTAATTAAGTTCACAAGTAAATCTTCAATTTCAGTAAACAACATCATCTTCATCACAACTAATTTCAGTAAACATACCTTGGATAAATTAGCTATATGGTATGATGTATGAAATTAAATTTAGTCTATACCAAGGAATATTTTCCAAAGGGAAATATTTCTCACCATAACACTTCAGTTTGATTATTATCCCTTTTCTAATATGAGCATAATGATCTTCCTGAACCCCTCAATCCCTTTCATGATACGCTTGCACGCCCCATATATACAAGCTTCTCACGTTTCCAACCACCTACTATGAGCATTATACCCATACAGAAGGTTGGGGATCTTCCCTACACACAAGGTAGCCTCTGCTAGTTAACTGTAGCGATTGATACTGCCTCACATAGTCACTGAAACCGCCTAACCCCATTAAAAAGCAGGATATACTCAACAAGAAAGTTACAAGGCATATTTTCCCTTATCCAAGTAGGAAAGACAGATCCACCTATCCAAGAGCTATCCATTAAGTCCATACTCTGGAATCTCCTATAATTCCTTTAAAAGCACAAATAGAACAAAAAAATTGTAAAATCTCACATAGAGAATGATCTTGGATTAGCTTCAAAATGGGGGTTCCAAAAGAAGTTGACTGAAATATATCAAGAAAATCATAAGTCATTGCCACACCTAGTATTGTCTAAAATGAATTTCTAGAACATTCCAATAATCTCCACAACTTATATCAGAAATGGTATTTCACAATCACTGGGTGTACTATTGAAAAAGAAGTATGAATGGAAGAAACAGAAGAAGACCAAAAGCATGCCAAATAAACCAGGAGATAAAAGTCAAACAGACTATGTCCTCGTGACAAGATGAGGGGTTTCAAAATGACATGAAACGTTAACTAGTAAGGAACAACTTTACATAGAGTAAGACAAGCAAAAAATGAAGAAAATGGAGAATACGATGTTCATGATACCTCCTTCTCTAATTTCGAAATTTGAACCTTTCCTTTTGCTCATTCATGGTATCAAGCAAATAGGCCTGTATGAGAAAATAATCAAGACTCAAGTTAATGAATGACATGAAAACTAATTGGTAAATAATATTAAAAGATATCTAATACAAGCAACTGAGATTATTCAGACAGACGTATTTAGCGCAGAAACATAGAAACTCTAGAAACACATGTGATATGATTCACTGTCACTCAAATTTGAATGCCGCATTTGCATTTTTTTTTTTCAATAAAAATCGAAGGGAAAAGTCAAGTTGCAACAATGAATGGAAATCTGGGTTGCTAACTAAAAACAAGTAATATACAGCTAACACAAACAGGCAGGGAATTTCCCAAAGCTACAAATAGCAATAATGGCATTAGAAGATAGAAACACGTTTTACCTCATCTTCATCTTTGACTTTGCCTTTTCCTTTCCTTTTCCCTTCTTTTGGTTTTGGGTGTTCAAGTTGAGGGATGCAACAGCAGAATTGAGGGATTCAAGGGTCAAATTTATGGGAACAAGGCTCTCAATGTACGTCTCTGTTTCAAACCAGTTGGGAATCCCACTAATCTTAAGTCTCCTAGCTTTTGCAGATTTCGGATCATATAAAAGTAAATCTTTATTATCCTTCTCCAAAACAAGTTCACCCGTTTTAGCAAAACATATAGGCTTCACATACTCAAATGACTGAACAACAGCCGGTTGCATAATAGTAAACCCTTTGATCCATGACTGTTTCACACCATACTCCTTCATCACCCATATATCAACTTGAACCTTATAGAAATTGGCCAATACACAAAGACGCCCTCCTAAAACCCCAATGTTCATATGAAAGCAATCATTTGGATAATCAGGCTGAGGCACCACTTTAAACTTCTCCTCCACTACATCAAACCCAACAATCAACTTCCTCAAATCCGACTCAGGTGTTCGAGTTGCTACCCAATGAAGAGACCCATTTACAAGTACCCCAGGTAATCTTTTGTACACAAAGTAGTAGGGAACATCTTGAATCTTTCTCCATGAATTTGTTTTCAGTGAATAAACCTTAACTTCGGAATTGAAATTGTCATCCCCATCACCATAAAAGATAATAATTCTGACCACCTTGTAATCATCAGAAGCAGAATCAAAACCCAACCCATGTAAAATGTTCCTACAACATTGAAACCCAGTTTCCGGAAACTCAATCTCTGCAGTGGGTATTTCCCTGTAGTCTTTTGTAGCTGGGTTCCATAGACAAACATCTTCATTGCGAGTAGTAATGAGGAGTAACCCATTGCAAGAACCTAGAACTTCGACCCCACACTCTGGAGACTTGAATGGGTATTCGATTTCGAAGGATTTCGTGAAGGATGTGCTGTGAGGTACTGTGTGAAGTCCACATTCCCTGAGCATCAGATTGAGATAGTTGTTGAGAATGGCATGCTTGAGATGGTTTTTGATGAAGTTGGGATCGTTGATCATAGAGCGCCAAGGTTTGCTTACGCACTTGAATCGCAAGAGAGACTTCACGGGAAGCCTTGTGAGGATCTCTGGAATGATGTCTTGAGGGAGGGGTTTCGCCATTGTTGATGGATTGTGATCTGAGGAGGGTTTTGTCATGTCTTGACAAGCAATAGAGAAACAGAGAAATTGAAGTAGAAGAACAGAAATTGGTTTCAGGAAATCTTGTAATTCAAGTTACACTCTCTCAATCACTCGATTGGAGCCCTTTAGAAATTAACGACACAACCCCTCTCTTCTATTCGTTCTTCTTCTCTCTGGGGATTCTCAACAGAATTTTGGTTTTGCTCAATTAAAATATAACACGTGTCAAGACACTGTAGTCCTAACTAAAAACAGAGAAAATTACATTTCTCTCCTTATCTCTTACAATTTGAATTTCCCTCTAATTGTATCTTCTATTTTTCCCACTAGAATAGTAACTCAATTCATGACAGTACCCACTGGTTCAGAACATCCTTGTCCGCAAGGATGGAAGGATGAAAATTTAGCCGTGATAGATGACCAATCCTCCCACGTAGCTGCATCAAGGGATGAATTGGACTAATGTATTAATACCTGGGTGATTGCCCTATTATTGCGAGGAATCAAGCGCCTGCCCAATATGGCCACTGGTTCAGCTATAAAAGACCCTTGAGCATCTGTCAATGGTAATGTTGGGGAAGTCGAAACAGCCATACCCACCTTCTTCTTAAGTTGAGAGACATGGAAGACTGAGTGTATTTTGGAATCCACTAGTAAATCCAAACGATAAGCAACTTCCCCAATGCGATCAATTACTTGAAATGGCCCGTAAAATCTAGCTAAGAGTTTGAGATTTCTGCATAACTTAGTTGAGGTTTGGCGGTAAGGTTGGAGTTTGAGATATACCTAATCGCCAACAGTGAAGTTGTGTTCTTGTCTATGTCTATCTGAATACATTTTCATCCGCACCTGTGCCTTTTGAAGTCTCTCTTTTAGAATGCTTATCATCTTGTTACGCTCTTGAAGGTACTGTTGAACTTCAGGAATTGACAGGGAGTCAATTGGGGGTAATGGCCTCATTGGAGGAGAGTAGTCATAGAGAGCTTTGAAAGGTGTAGTTTGCAGATTTGAGTGATATGAAGTGTTGAACCAATGTTCAGCTAAATAAAGCCATTGGGTCCATTTAGAAGGAGATTGATGTCATGAACCTCAGATAAGTCTCTAAGCAAGCGTTGGTGCGTTTAGTTTGGTCGTCTGTTTGTGGTTGATATGTTGTGCTGAGAGATAGAGAAGTTCCTAGTGCTATAAACAGATGCTTCCAAAATGTACTTAGGAAGACTTTGTCCCTATCAGAGACGATTGTAGCTGGCTGGCCATGGAGTTTATAGACTGTTTGTAAGAATGTTTCAGCAACCATGGGGGCCGTGAAAGGATGGGAGAGGGCCATAAAAGGGTTGTATTTTGTTAATCTGTCTATAACCACCAAAATAATTGTTTTACCATGAGAATTGGGCAGGCCTTCTATGAAGTCCATGCTTATGTACTGCCATGCTTAGTTTGGAATGGGCAAGGGCTGCAATAAACCTCCATATCCCATATGATTTCCTTTGTTTTTCTGACAAGTATCGCAAACTGTAATAAGGTGAAGCACCTGTGATTTCATTCCTGGCCAGAAAAAATAATGCTTCAGTCTTTGATACATGACTATGACTCTAGAATGGCCACCACTAAGAGAATCATGTACTTCCTTGATGAGCTGTTGTTTCAAGTTGCCCGAGCTGCCAATATATATCAACTGATGATACTTCAGGATGCCATTGGTGAGTGAAAACTGAGGAACAACAACAGAGTTGACCAGTAGCTTAGTAATCATATCATGAGCTGTTGAATCATCCTGACAGCTATTTACAACTTCTTGCAGCCACTGAGGTTGTACTTGGGAAATAGCTAGGCAGCTAGGAGTGACAATGGTGTTTCTGGACAGAGCATCAGCTGCTTTATTGTCAGTTCCTTTCTTGTAGCTTATTGTATAGTCGTATCCAAGAAGTTTGGACAACCACTTTTGCTGTAAAATGGTGGTGATTTTCTGATCTAAAAAATATTTGATGCTATGATGATCTGTAAGTATGTAAAACCTAGCAAGTATCCCCTCCATTTGTTGACAGCCATAACGATTGTAGGCAATTCTTTTTCATAAGTTTATAGTGCCATGTTCTTGGGGCCCAAGGCTTTGCTAAAGTATGCAATAAGGTGACCCGTTTGTGATAAGACAACCCCTACACCAACTGAGCACGCATTTGTCTCAATGTAAAAAGGAAGAGTGAAATCTGGAAGTTGCAAGACAGGAGTGGTAGTCATGGCTATTTTCAGGGATTCAAATGCTTTTTGTGCTTCCAGAGTCCACTTGAAGCTTTCTTTCTTTAATAACCCAGTCAATGCTTTGGCAATTTGGCCATAATTCCTTACAAATTTCCTGTAGTAGCCAGTTAAACCAAGAAAACCCCTTAATAACTTCACATTGGTTGGAGTAGGCCATTGTACCATAGCTTCTATCTTGGAAGGATCAGCTGCCATTCCTCTATTGTGAATGATGTGGCCCAAGTAAGACAATTGATGTTGGCCCAAAGAACATTTGGAAAGTTTTGCATAGAGTGAGTGGTGTCTTGATGTGGAGAGGGTGATGTCAAGGTGATGGATGTGTTGGTCAAGGGACTTATTATAGACAAGAATATCATCAAAGAACACTAAAATGAACTTCCTAAGGTATGGTTGGAAGACTTGGTTCATAAGTGATTGGAAGGTAGCTGAAGCATTAGTGAGACCAAAGGGCATTACTTTAAATTCGAAGTGGCCATGTGGGTTTTGAAAGTTGTTTTATACACATCCATGGGGTGGACTAGAACTTGGTGATAACTGGATCTTAGATCAAGTTTAGAGAAGATTTGAGCACCATTCAATTCATCCAACAAGTCATCAATAAGGGGCATTGGAAACTTGTCTTTAATTGTGAGGTCATTGAGCTTCCTATAGTCTACACAAAACCTCCAAGTGATGTCTTTATTTTTTACCAATAATATTGGGGCAGCAAAAGGGTTGTTTGAATGTTGAATGAGGCCGGAGTCAAGCATTTCTTGCACAAGGTTTTCCACTAGGTCTTTTTGTATGTGAGGTAGTTTGTAAAGTGGTTGTGAGGTTGGGGTAGCATTAGGCTTTAGGGGAATCTTATGGTCAAGGCTACGGGTGGATGGAAAAGATGTAGGAGGCTGGAAAATATCAGCATAACACTCTAGTAATGTAGCAATCTGAGGATGGGTAGTAATTGGTGTTTGAACCTGAGTACTAGAAAAAAAAAATGACCTAGGAAATAAGGGGTGTGTTTTTTTAAGAATTTGGAGAGTTTAATGGTTTCCAATAGACAAAGAGAAGCTGAATCAGTGTTGCCCTGTAGGGCTGTCCCTTATGGGTGATTGTCACTTGTAAGGTTTGTAGGTTAATAACAATGTCTCCAAAAGGCTTGAGCCAATCCCCTCCTAACACCATATTGTACCCTCCTAAGGGAAGAACCCTAACATGCCCTTAAAATTGGATGTGTTGCACGGTTGTTGCGGGTTTAACCAGCCTAAATAAACAGACTAATTTGACCCACTTGTAATAATCGCAAGTGCACGGTGTCTAACTGGTAGACAACGGCAAGTACGGGTCGATCCCACGAGGAAGGTGGATTAAATTGAATTTAATAATTTAATTAAACTAATTTGGAGAAAATGGGGTTACAGTGTTTTTAAAACTAAACTAAAAATAAATTAAAAATAAGAAAAATAAAATAAAAGGAAAAGATGGATGAGATGGATTTTGTGGGGTTTGGACTCACCGATGAGTTAGCAAATATATTTAAATCTAAATTACTGAAATTATAAACGAGAATTTTAGGGATGAGGATCTCTTGCTTGCACCGAAGATGTGATCATTAAAATCCAATTCCAATCATATCAAGTTTCTGTCAAACATTAACAATTTATCTCAAGCAAATAAACTCTTACCAAGCATTAAATATCTTTTTAAGGCACACTTAATCAAAGTCTAAGCCTAATAATTTTTAGCACATGCTTTGAATATTGATAAAATGTGAATCTTACTACCAAACATATCAAGTTTTAATCGAACATGAAAGGTGAAAACAATTTATCAAATTTCTGAAATAAAATTGTAATTAACAATTAAGCATTTAAGTCAGTAAAATAAATTATACAACCCTTTTGGTTTGTCGCCGCCTCGGTGCGGTGGTACTCAGCAGTGAATCCAGGCGGTACACAACAAACTCGGGGTGCTCAGCATGAAACAGGGGGTGCCAATAACTTGTCTCTTAATATTGCATGTGGTGGTACAGAGAGTAAAAGGACTGGGGTGCGTTTAACGCCCCAAGCCTTCTTCCTCATTCAAATGGAGACAGGAGGCGGGAATGGAGCAAGCAAGGTCACTGCTCGCAGGCGGGCTGCGCAGGCGTGGTTGGAGGGCGAGACGAAGAGAGGCCGAGACGAAGAACTCGGTGTTGGCTGTTGCTCGGGCTGCAGAGTGGCTGTTGTGGCTGTGAGCAGAAGAGAGAGAGGGCTCAAGCAGGTGAGAGCTTGAGCAGGATGGGCAGGTGGCGTTGGCGACACTGTGTGGCTGAGAGAGAGAGGCGATGAGAGAGGTCCAGATGGTGGTGGTTTTGTGGTGTTTAATGGAGAAGAAAAAAAGGTGGTGGTGAGAATCACTGTGAGAGAAGCGGGTTTGATCTTCTAATTTTTTTTTTCCCTTCTCTTCCTCCCTTTTTCTCATTTATTTCCCTTGTATTTATAGATAACTAGAAAATGAATATGGACAACTTAAAGGGGAGGATTCAATGAGTGATTTAAGGCCTAAATCAAACCAGAATATTGGATAATTAAGAGAATATGCTTTGGGCTTGGCAATGGGTTTGGGTTGATGGATTTGGTTTTGGGTTTAAGCCAAGGGCTCAGGTTATTTTCACCTCCACTTTCTCTGAAGTCACCATTTGTGATTTGTTCATTTCATTTTTCTTCGATTTCTTCATTATTGCTCTAAATTCTACAAAAACACAAAAAATTAATAATTAATCTAAAATAAGATAAAACAAGGATTAACAAAATTATAATAAGAGGTAATAATGTTATAATTATGTGATTATCAATGGTCCATTTGAGAGGTTGGCACATCGCATTACTTATCACATGTTGGCCATTGGCTACTTTGACAATCATTTGAGAGGTGAGGGTTGTTGGCCAACAAGTGGCTTTAATGACTTTGGGATCAATAAACAAATTTGTACTTCCCATATCAAGAAGAATGAAGATGGGTTTATTTTTTATGAAGCCTTTTAGTAAGATGGTGGTTGAAGAGTAGCTACCCTGTAGAGCATGGATTGATAGCTCCATATCAGTAGGAAGTTCTTGAAGGAGATTGTCTGTTTCATCATAATCAGGGTGAGAATCTTCCATGATATCCTCATCAGGAAACGACATATAGAGATGTTGTTGTTTACAAACATGTCCTAGTTTATACAAGTCCTCACAATTATAGCAAATGCCTCTATCTCTTCTTAATTTCATTTGGGCAAAGTTAAGGTGCCTAATAAGAGGTGTTGGTGAGTGAAATTTAACATGAGGGACACTGGATAAAGGAGGAAGGGTGGTGGTTTTTTTTTATTGTGACCTGAAGTGGGTGGAGTATGTAATAAGGCAGAGGACTGTGAGGAGGAAGTGGATTGTTTAGACCAGGTAGTACTGTACTGAGAGAACCCATAGTGACGACGAGGTTGTTGTATGGAGGAAGTGGTACTCAGAGAGGAGTTAAAGGTAGGGGTGCGGGCCTCTTGCATCCTAGCAAGGGAGAGAGCCTGAGTCACAGAAGATGGCTTGAACATCTGCACTACAGATTTGAGATCAGGTTTTAATCCGCTCAAGAAACTGAGGACAAAATAAGGTTCGAACAAAGAAGGGTTATGCAAGAGCATTAGTGATTTGAGCTCCTCAAATTTGTCATAATAGATCTCCACGAATTGGTCCTATATCAATTTATTGAAAGCATCCACGTAATTATCAGTGGCTGGATCTTCAAAATTCAAGCACAAATCATTAACCAGATCTTTCCACAATATGAAAGGTTTACCAATCTGATAGTATAAAAACCATGTATCCGCCTTATTGTCAAAGTGAATCGAGGCTATGGTTACTTTGTTATCATCTAAAACATTATGTAAAGTGAAATACCGCTCACATTTTTTTACCCAATAACGAGGGTTTGAACCATCGATGTGTGGAAAATCTATTTTGGGGAATCGATAGAAATTACCTCCACCGTCAAAGGGTGGGTGGGAGGGAGATCTCCACTGGTTGTTGTTTGTCTTTGTCACCTACGAGCTACTTGTTTCTCCTCCTTGATTAGGTACCTTGAATCCTTGCAACATCTGAATCAGCTGGTCCATTTTGGCATCTAACCTCTTATCTTGCGTCTCGCTCAATTGAGTGATGCGTCTTAGGCTCTGATACCAATTGTCATGTCTTGACAAGCAATCAAATAGAGAAATTAAAGAGAAATTGAAATAAAAGAACTGAAATTGGTTTCAGGAAAACTTGTAATCCAAGTTACATTATCTCAATCACTCGATTGGAGCCTTTAGAAATTAACAACAAAACTCCTTTCATCCAATAGAATTTTGGTTTTGCCCAATTAAAACATAACACGTGTTGAGGCACTGTGGTCCTAATTAACAAAATAGAGAAAATTACATTTCTATCCTTGTCTCTTAAAATTTGAATTTCCCTCTAACTATATCATCTTTTTTTTCCTCCAGAACAGTAACTCAATTCATGACAGGTTTGTAAAATGAAAGAAGATAGAGGTTTTTTTTTTCTTTAAAGGGTGGCCAGTTAAGATTCTAGGGTATTCTTGTATGGCAACGACTATCTCGCACCACCAATTCCTCTCTCTCACACCATTCTACTCTCCCACACCACCTACTTACTTTCTCACACCACCTATATAAACCAAAACCATTCATTTTTTTCCCCTTCACCATTCAAATCGACAATGGTTCCTCTCTCCCCCATTCGGAATCTTATCTTCCAAATCTCTTTCAAATCTCTCTCCCACACTCAAATCCCTTGCAAATCTCCTCCCTCTCTTTTGAAAACTCTCAAAATCCCTTCAATGTCGAAACCCTTAAACCCAAACTCAATAAATACGCATAATTTAACATTACAGAGAAACTCAAACTCAAAACGAAAAAATGCAAAACAGGGTAACTTTCGACCAATTTAAACTCTCAATTAAGACCGATTCTCAAGCTCATCAAAACACGAAAATTTTAGTAATATGAGTTATCTAATAAACACAACTTGAATCACTTAAAAATCTTTTAAAATGAGCAAGTTATGATCATTTTACTAAAGTCACGCAAATCTGTCCGAAAGATGAAAACAGGATAGTGTTCCTGACTTTCGACCAACTTATGTGTTTGATCGAGACCGATTCTGAAGTTGGTCAAAACACAAAAGTTGTAGTAATCTCAGTTATCTAATAAAAACACATTGAATCACTTGAAAATGTTTTGAAATGTGCTAATTATGGTTATTTTAGTAAAGTCGTGCAGAAAAGAAAAAAAAATTATGTTCGCAGAGTGCAATGCGAGGTATCCCAGATTTCTGAGAGTACTGCAACTTTCGTTTTGAGTAATACAAAAATAGGCTTTGAAGATGAGAGAAGAATTATCAAGCCGAGATGCAAAATCTTAAATTTGCTAAGTTAACCTTTTGCCGGTGGATTCCACAACACAAGTACTTACATTGCTACGTGATATGAAGCTATGACATTGATTTTGAAAAAGCACATACTAAAGAAGTCAAGATACTTAAATATTCAGAATCTAAAAGTTATAAAAACTACATCAATATTTGTTAGTATAATGAGATATGAAAAACAGGAAGATGAAAATGTATATGGAGTAAGTGCTGAGTGTCGTATCATGTCATGTTAGGCATAATACCTTGGGCAAAATGAAGTATCCAGATATTTAGGTCTCATGGTGATGACCAATTGCTAATACACAATAACATCCCTCAAGCTATTCTTTTCTTAACTATCAATGAACCTAAAATAAACACTTTATATTAGTTCACAGGACCTTGTCTGCAACACTAACCAGTTAAAAAATCTATCACTTGTTTATCAAGAAACTTGTGCACTCCAACTGCTGCCAGACACCTTTCGTTCAGAATTCTACAACAAACTGTTCAAAGTTTTGAAGTTCTGGGACATGCAAACTTTTCCAATATATTACCAAGCATGGCAAGGCGAGTGAAATGTGCATCAAATAAAAAAAACAAAAGAGGTAACCACTGATGATAATTCATTCGTGAAAATTATCTGATACAATGTGTTTTGGGAGGGAGAAAGACAAAATAAACATACTCATGTTGGTGTGAATCCTTCAATTTGATAGCATGAAACTTGAGGATGACCAAGTTTCAAGTCAGCAAAGGAGACGAGACGAACAGAGGTGCTTTCATCATCGGGACAAAACTCAAACTGAGTTGCAAAGCAACAAACACGATCTTCAGAACCCACGTAGACGAGACCCAAAGTCTCTACGCCTAAATGACATAGAAATCCTGGACGATGAGTGTGATAAATATCATCTATGTGTAAACTGAAGAAGCAATGACTATTAAGGTATCCTTATGTCACAACTATCTTCTTGCCTAGCCAAGTGAGGTTAGCAAGTATAAATAATGTAGAGTATTTCACATTGTTTTAGAGAGTTCTCTAGAACCCTCCATAAAACTCCATAGAGTTCTATAGGATTCTAGTCCTTAGATATTTCTAAGGAAATGTATAGAAGATTATTGTAGATCGTTAGATCAAATTGATCACCACCGTTCATTGAGGAGGTGGAGTTGTATAAATAGGCTAAAGCCTCATTTGTTGTAATCACCTCAGAGAATTCAAACAATACAAGTTCTAGTTCTCTTAAGCTCTCTTGTGTGCTCTTAGTTTGCTTAGCTTTCCATAGTCTAAGTAAGTGTCTTTCGTGGGCAAGGCTGACTAGCTTTCTTTGATAAGTCGAGGCAAAGTTTGCTAGTGCCGCACGAGAAGTACTTGAGAAAAGAAAGCCCATGACAGTTAGTATCAGAGCTCGGTTTGGCAAGGTTGGTGAAATCATTCTACACAAGATAATGTCATCGGAGATCAACACCCATCAATTGGCAACAACGACAAAAGGTGGGAAAGTCCGCAAGGACAAGTCGAAGGACACGATCGCTGCGATGGATGAAAGGTTTGCTAAGTTGTGTGCCACCATGTCCGACTTGAGGGAAAAAGTCGAAGACATGGACCAACGCATCGAGGGGCAAGCGTCCAATGGGGAGGACCAAGAGCTCCGAGAAGAGATGCAATGAGCCTTAAACACAGTAGTGGACATGGTGTCCAAAAAGATCGAGTCTCTAGAAGCCCAAACTGTTGCTAAAGATGAGGAGATGCAAGCTTACAGGTAAAAAGTTGAGAAGCTTGAAACTCAACTTCTTGTGGAACATGGAGCGCTACTTTGATGCGGTTGACATAAGGGATGAAGCGGCAAAGGTATGTAGTATTCCCTTATATTTAAATGATGTTGCTACAGTTTGGTGGCGCGGAAGGTCCGATGATGTCAAGAAGGGATTGTGCACCATCAACACTTGGGAAGAATTCAAGAAGGAACTCAAGAGACAATTCTACCCGGAGGATGACGAAAACGAAGGTAGGGCCAAGCTTCGCCGCCTTCAACATAAGGAAGGCCACATAAGGGAGTATGTGAAGGAGTTCTCGGAGTTGCTCTTGGAGATTCCTGACATGGGAGAAAATGATGTTTTGTTTAGTTTCCTTGATGGCCTAACAGGTTGGGCCAAGTTAAAGTTGAAGTTGAAGAGGCGAGGTGTGCAAGACCTTGCAACAGCTATGGCTGCAGCCGAGTCCTTGATTGAGTTCAAGAGAAATGACTCATCCATGAGGCAAGGGAAAAAGCCGAGTAATGATGGCAAAGATGGGAGAGACAAAGAGAAGTCCTCCAAGGAGCACAAGAACTCCAAAGACAAGGGGAAGGAGAAAAGAAATGGATCACCCAAGAAGATATCTTGCTTCTTATGTAGTGGACCCCATCGAGCATTCAAGTGTCCCAACCGGGGGAAACTTGCCGCGCTTGTCATGGAGGAAGAAGCAAAAGAAGAAATGAGGATCGCCTCAATGAATCTCCTAAGTGCCATTCAAGCTAAGGTCGAGGAACAACCACGTGGAAGGATGTACGTGGAGACCGAGATCGGGAACAAGACTTTGAAAGCCATAGTGGATACCGGAGCCGACACAGTATACATGGCCAAGGACATTGCTAAAGAAATTGGCCTATCATATACTAAGGAGAAAGGATATATCAAGGGAGTCAATGCTAAAAGTCTCCCAATTAAAGGAATAGCTCGTGGCACTGATATTCGGCTTGGACAATGGCGAGGTAAAGTCGACATAACTATTGCTCCAATTGATGATCCCAAGTTCTATTTGGGTATAGATTTCTTGGACATGGTGAAGGCTTTCCTGGTCCCATATGCCAAAACCATGTGCATCATGGAGAAGGGACAACCTTGTGTTGTGCCCGTGGTATGGAAAATAAGTAAGGAGATAATGGTGTCCACTAGGGGTGGGCACAGGACGGGATGGGACGAGATAGACCCATCCCTATCCCATCCCGTTCATACGGGACGAGATCAGCGTGTTTCAAATTGACCATGCAATTTCAATAACTAAAATAGATCTTCAGCAAATTGCATGTTCACACATAACCATGCTGAAAATGAAATAATAAACCAAAATACAATCAACTAAACATAATGTAACCTATGCCATAATAAGTACATGAAGCTGTCATTGGAATCTCACGCAGAGTTTAATTTTCATGCATATTTATCCTTGCAAATGAGATGATACTAGGAACCCATTAAATTGTACTACAGGTTGAGTATCCAAAGTTTTCCATGAGATCGAATGTACCCTAGTTAAATACAATTAAACAAATTGGTCTTGAAATATGAGTTGATAGCCTAACGACATTGAGAATTTGATATGCTAAAATGTTATATGCATCAGGGAATTTGTATGGGCATCCAAATATTGCAATCCTAAAATAAATAAATAAAAATATTAATAATAAATATTAAAAAATTAGCTCGGGACGGGACGAGATTGGCGGGATTGAAAATCTTCATCCCATCCCATTATAGATCGGGACGGGATGGGATCGGGATGGAATTATTCAATCCCATTAAGACCCGAAAAAATCAAGACGGGGCGGGACGAGATCGGGACGGGAACGGGATCGCGAGATGGGTGCCCACCCCTAGTGTCCGCTCTCCAACTTTCTAAAGGAGTAAAAAGGAATGAGCCTACTTACCTGGCTACCCTGAAGGAAGACGAAGGTCCCATGGATGGAGGGGTGAATGCACCTAAGGCGGTCCAAGATGTTCTCAAGGAGCACAAGGATGTTATGCCTGCTGAGTTGCCTAAGAAGCTTCCACCAAGGAGAGAGGTGGATCATGCTATTTAGTTAGAAGTTGGAGCAAAACCACCCGCATTTGCTCCCTATCGTATGACACCTCCAAAGCTCGAGGAGTTAAGAAGACAATTGAAGGATTTACTTGATGCTGGTTATATCCGACCCTCCAAAGATCCATATGGTGCGTCGGTCTTATTTCAAAAGAAACATGATGGATCCCTACGGCTTTGTAGTGACTATCGGACACTCAACAAGGTCACTATCAAGAACAAGTATCTGATTCCACTTATTGTGGATCTTTTTGATCAACTTGGTGATGCAAGGTACTTTACCAAGCTTGACTTGCGCTCGGGATATTATCAAGTCCGCATAGCCGAAGGAGATAAACCAAAGACGACATGTGTTACAAGGTACGGGTCTTACGAGTTCTTAGTCATGCCATTTGGTTTAACTAATGCGCCGGCAACATTTTGCACTCTAATGAATAAGGTACTAGCTCCTTACCTTGATCGGTTTATAGTTGTGTACCTTGATGACATTGTGATCTATAGTAAGACATTGGAGGAACATGTGGATCACTTGAGGCAAGTGTTCTAAACTTTGAAGGAGAACGAGCTCTATGTCAAAAAGGAGAAGTGCTCATTTGCCCAAGAATGGGAACCACCGACCAAAGTCACCGAGTTAAGATCTTTCCTTAGCTTGGTGAACTATTATAGAAGGTTCATCAAAGGCTACTCTTCCATAGCCGCTCCATTGACGGACTTGCTCAAGAAGGGACGAAGTTGGGATTGGAGTTCAAAATGCCAACAGGCTTTCCAAAGATTGAAGAAGGCAATTGTGGAGGAACCGGTGTTGACACTTCCCAACCATTCTATGTCTTTTGAGGTACATACGGATGCTTCCGATTTTTCTATTGGTGGAGTATTGATGCAAGGACATCCTATTGCCTTTGAAAGTGTGAAGCTCAATGATACTGAGAGGCGGTACACAGTACAAGAAAAGGAAATGACTGCGGTTGTGCATTGCTTGCGAACATGGCGTCATTACTAGCTTGGGACCAAATTTGTGGTCAAGACCGACAATGTTGCCACTAGCTATTTCCAAACACAGAAGAAGCTCACACCAAAACAAGCTAGATAGCAAGATTTCTTGGCAGAGTTCGATTACACTTTGGAGTACAAGCCTGGAAGGCTAATCTTGTTGCAAATGCTTTGAGTAGAAAATGAGAACTTGCTGACATAAGTCAACCTCAAAGCAACTTGAAGGGACGCATAAAGGAAGGATTGGCACATGATTCCATGGCTCAAACCATCATATATCTTGTCAAATATGGGAAGACAAGACGATTTTGGGTGGAGAACGGCTTGATATACTCTAAGGGAAGGCGAATCTATGTTCCACCTCATGACAACCTAAGGAAGGAAGTCTTGAAAAAATGTCATGATAGCAAGTGGGCGGGACATCCAGGTATACATCAGACTCTTGCTCTTGTGGAAGATTCATATTATTGGCCACATATGAGGGATGATATCGAAGCATATGTAAAGACTTGTCTTGTATGCCAACAAGACAAAGTGGAGCAACAGTCACCTGCCGACTTACTTGAAACTCTCCCCATCCCAGAGAGACCTTGGGAGAGTGTTTCCTTGGATTTTATAGTTGGTTTGCCCGCATCGGAAGGCTGCAATTGGATACTTGTGGTCGTGGACAGATTTTCGAAGTATGCCACCTTCATTCCCACACCCAAGGAGTGCACAGCCGAGCAAGCCGCACATTTATTCCTCAAACATGTGGTGAAGTATTGGGGTGTGCCCAAATCTATTATCAGTGATCGGGATACTCGGTTCACGGAGAAATTTTGGACTGAGTTGTTCAAGTTGTTGGGTACCGACCTTAATTTTCTCTACTAGCTTTCATTCTCAAACGGATGGTCAGACGGAAAGGGTGAATGTTTTGCTGAAGTTATATCTTAGGCACTATGTGAGTGCCAATCAGCGAGATTGGGCTAAGTTGCTGGATGTTGCCCAATTCTCTTTCAACTTGCAGAAGAGTGAAGCGACGGGTCGTAGCCCATTTGAGATTGTCATGGGACAACAGCCTATGACCTCGAGCTCTATTGCCACTGGAATGGGTCCATCATCCTATAAATTTGCCAAATGATGGAATGATCAAGCTGATGAGGCTCGAGCTTACCTGGGGAATGCATCCAAGAGGATGAAGAAGTGGGCCGACAAGAAGAGAAGACCTCGAGAGTTCCAGGTTGGGGACATTGTGCTTGTCAAGATGCATGCTCATGCCAGGCTTTCAAGACTGCATCGTGGCCTTATCAGGAGATATGAGGGTCATTTCCCCAGAGTCAAGAAAGTGGGAAAACAAGCATACAAGGTCGAGTTGCCGCCGAGGATCAAGTTTCATCCAGTCTTCCATGTGAGCCTATTGAAGCCGTATAAGGAAGATCAAGATGATCCAAGCAGAGGAGTTTCACAAAGAGTACCAATGAGCATGAGGATCCAACATGACAAGGAAGTAGAGACTATCTTGTCAGATCGTGTGGTGCGCCATTCCAACCAACCTCCCACACATGAGCTACTCGTCAAGTGGAAGGGATTGCCAAAAAGTGAAGCTAGCTGGGAGCCAATCCAACATTTGTGGCAATTCAATGAGCAAATCCAAGCGTACGAGGATTTGAAGGTAACGAGGACGTCGCCTGATTAGGTGGGGGAGAATGTCACAACTATTTTTTTGCCTAGCCAAGTGAGGTTAGCAAGTGTAAATAATGTAGAGTATTCCACATTATTCTAGAGAGTTTTCTAGAACCCTCCATAAAACTCCATAGAGTTCTATAGGATTCTAATCCTTAGATATTTCTAAGGAAGTGTGTAGAAGATCATTGTAGACCGTTAGATCAAACTGATCACCACCGTCCATTGAGGCGGTGGAGTTGTATAAATAGGCTAAGGCCTCATTTATTGTAATCACCTCAGAGAATTCAAACAATACAAGTTCTAGTTCTCTTAAGCTCTCTTGTGTGTTCTTAGTTTGCTTAGTTTTTCATAGTCTAAGTGAGTCTTTCGTGGGCAAGGCCGACTAGCTTTCTTTGATAAGTCGGGGCAAAATTTGCTAGTACCGCACGGGAAGTGCTTGAGAAAAGAAAGCCCGTGACACTTAGCTCCCAGCTGATCAGAGCTCACCATTGGCCTCCGGGGGTTCACCCAGGGGTCGGCCTTGGCATCCTCCTCCTTTTTCAACCCCTTGCCCTTTGCCTTTTTGATCTTTCCCCATCCATTCCTCCAAGGGAAATATGGGTTCAGGTCTGTCCTCCCAGACTTTTGGAGCCCTTTCGACCATGGGGAATTTGGTTTGCCTTTACCCTTACCCTTGCCCTTGCCATCTTCCTGCTCAGCCTCTAGCATCCACTCCTTCACCTCCCAGACCTTAGGAGCCTCTACCATCCACTCCAATCATAATGTGTCCGACTAATCCACCCTACGAAAATGAGATGCCTAACGAATGCACCTGAAGCACTAATGCGGAACAAAAAAGTGTCATCAACATGCAGAAAAGATGAGAAATTTTTTGCTCCTTCGATCATTGGGGGCGTGGATTGTAAAAAGAAAAAATTCAAGGCGAAAAAGTACAATAACCACTTGTAGTTATGCTACATGTCGTGATCTTATTGGAAAATGTCACAAAGAGCAAAATCCCCCCAGAGCAATAATTTTTCTGACAGAGCCATCTCCTTTGGTGCATTCTTTAACTTCTAATAGTCATACTGAAGGTGCGCCATAATGGTCTTTTGGTATCAGTTCTTTCATCTTAGTAGTCTTTCAAAATTCAATTCAAAGTAATATCTAAAGATCACAACTATGCAACCATAAAGTTAGATATTCAAAGATAAAAATCATAAAATCTTGAAAGGAAACTAAGATTTATTGGCTGTCCATTTCACTGATAACTTGTAAGTGTCGATCAATTTTGTAATTAGTAACACATACACCTAACCTTGAATTCTGTGAGGGTCTCTCAATTTTGGGAAAACCCCGACTTACGGATTGAGATTACTTAGCCCTGTTGCAGTTGAAGACGACTGTTTTTTCAGAATAATCATAACCCATCTTTCTTTAACAACAATAGTGCAAATGTTATTGGGAGAAATGTACAAGAATGAAAGGGGAAAAAATTCTTTTATCTTTGATTCGATCTGTATTAGTTCTGGATGAGGATACGAATAACAAAGTAACATCAACCATCAACCTGTAAAAGCAAGTTTTTTCTTCCCCATCATTGGTAATGGAAGAGCAACTTATGCAACAGTTACATTGACGAACTGATAAAAAGGAGTAGCCTCGGAAGATTTTCCAGAGCAAAGGTGAAGAGCCCAGCAAGCGAGAACATCAGAATGAAAACAAGTAATATCCTCCCAACATATTGAAAATTAATACGAGGTTGTGGTTCTGGTTTTGATTTATTTGCCGATCCTCCAATGGGATGTGAACCATCTGGTCTCTGCAATAAGACGAGAAACACAGTTTCAATCTAAGAGAGGGGTTGTGATGAATTTCTATTTACATGTTAAAGATGGAACTTATGACTTCCAAAGTTTATCCAGTCGACTGCATTTTGATACATGAACCAAATGCCATGGTGTAACTGATATTGAAACTTCGAGATAGATATTGTGGGGTCACATAGGAGTCGGGATTGGTAAGAGTTTCTGTGAAGGGTACGGTTTCTTGGACCCAGATTGGTATAATGCAAAAGGTTATAGGTTGCCAAGTGTGCGAAATGTGTATAGTGGACTAAACAAAAAAAGTAATAAATACAAGTTTTAACTTTGGAGGGGAGAGACGAAACACGGAGATGCAAAGTAACTTAAATTTGCAAGCATAAATTTTTGCCGGTGGATTCCCACAATGCAATTATACAAGTACATATATTGCTACGGAGTACAAAGATATGTCATTGATTTTGATACAAGCAGGTACTAAGAAACAGATACTTCAATTTTCAGAAGCTCCACATGTTTGTTCCGATATAATGTTTGAGCCATTCATAACTTTGTAAGTGAAAAAACTGAGTTAAAAGTTATAAAACTAGATGAATACTTACTAGTATAATAGAATATGAAAAACGGGAAGATGAAAATGTTTATGTATGAGTGTTGTACCATGTTATGTCAGACATAATACCTTTAGGTATAATGAAGTCGCAAAATATTATAGGGTTCATGGTGGCTAATACACAACAGGATCCCTAAGGGTATAGTTTTTTATAGCATCTCTAGTTCTTAAATATCAATGTTTCAAACCTCCAATTACATATTTAGCCTTGTCTGCAACAGTAACAAGTTTCTTTACAAAAAAAAAACTAATGGCAACATTCATAGCTCCCCCATCTTCTCTTTCACCCTTTTTTCTCAAAATTTATATGATAGGTGGTTTGTACTTTGAGCTCGTTGCTGCAGTTGGAGTTGGTACAGTACTCCAACTGCTGCCAGCCACCGTTCCCTCAAATTATTGTTGAACTTGTTCAAAGCTTTAAATTCACAATAAGTCGATCACACACGCACTTTAGAACTTTGTTTATAGTTTTGGAACATACAAAAATCTCCAATATACCAAGCATGGCTCTGGTTGCAGACATCCGACTCTGGATTTCAAAAGTTTGTGGCCACATGTATACAGAAGAATTTTTAGATAACTACATGAAATCTCAATAAATGAGCTCATATACATGAACCATCTGAGCATTAATTTTAAAAAGTATGTGAGGCTTAAGCTTTGAGGTGAAACCTAGTCCCAACATGTCAAAAGCTTACATCAAAGGCTTATGTCTCACACTTGAGGCATTATGCCTTTCGTATGCTCAGAGGCTTACCAGTAAAGTAAAAGTAGCATCAGTTTCAGTTTTATTGGGCGTCAATTCTTCCCATACTATCATTGGAGAACTATGTTACTCCTTAAAGAAGTAACACAGAACATTTAATCCACATGGCAGTTGAACTTGAAAATGGGTTACACAACATAGATACTATGGTATTCATATCAAAGTATCAAAACTAGATCTCAAATTACACTATGAAAAATAAACCAAAATTAAAAACCTTAAGAGAGCCCACTTCACATTTTTCAAATTCTAGGCTAAGTAATGGAAATAAACTTACCACGACAGCGGGTATCTTCTTACTTGTTGCTCGCACAAGATTGTCCTTTTCAAAACCTGTTTAAACAGCACAGATAAGCCAGTATCAGTGAAGGCCTCAAAACACAAAATCTGACTGATGAAGCCCATAATATTGGAAAAGGATCGACATACCTATGGGATTATACCTATGGTCTTAACCAAGAAATTTTGGAAATTACTGAATGATTTACATGAGGATGGTTATGCTTTTCATAAAACCAAAACTTGCTAATTTTGAAGTGGAAAAATCTCATCAAAGGTAGTGGCTGCAAGGGCTAGAAATAGTTGAATGATCTGAACTGTAGTTGTTAATTTATACAGCGAAGAGATCGTACATAAAACAAAAACACCCATAAAAAACACTTTAGGTACTGCAAAAGTAAAAGAAACCACATAAGAAGATCCATATAGACCATATCCATATAGATTACCTTCATCTGAAACTGTCTGCAACTTCCAACCATCTCCATAGTCGACCAAAACCGAATTAGGACCAAAGCTTATGGGTTCTTCACCTTCTTTGATAGCCTCGATATATGAAGCATGGGGGACCTCAGAACACAACTTCCTATTGATCAATTGCACAGCAAATCCGGCTTCTGCACCCGCAGAAAATCGCCTAACTTTACCAGAACTTGTACAAGTAATCTCTAAAAACTATCCCCATAAATGAAACTCAGTCAAATTGAATACAAAGACATTGATGATGATTTACTAATATCCATTCAAATGTTACTACAACAACAAGAATTTCAGACCCAGTTGAAAATTTCCTAGAAGCTTATCCCCATAGATGAAATTCAGTCATATATTAAACACAGAATTCTTTAAAAAAAAAATATCAAATTTTGAGAGTTATCAAAAAAAAAAAAAGTAAACCCGCCCCATGGATGAAATATAGTCAGGTGGAATACTACAGAGGAAACATGCATTAAGCACAGAGAATACCGATTAAGTAGTTTGGTTAATTTTGCATCTCAAAACAGGATATTAAAAGCAAAAGTCGCAGTAGTCCAAAAAGGAAACAATGAACAAAACACATACTACATCAAATAGGAAAGAATTGAAACAATTAGAAGAGGGAGACAACTTACAGTTACAGGGGAAACGTTTGGGTTGGCAACTTCTTCCTCTTCTTTCGTGGTCATCGAGATCTAAGAAAAGTTTGGATGGTTATTTGGGATTGAGAAAACAAGTTTTGATGAAGCTGTTTCTCCCTCCATGTCTACCCCAAAGTAGAGGTATAGTCAAAGAAAGTGGTTATTGCCTTGTGGCACGACAAATCACTTTATACCACCTTCCAAAAACTTACAAGTTTTCAGAATTTCAGTTTGAAACTACCACTCCCCTACTCTTTCCCATCACCACCTCTAACTCAGCCTCTGTTTTGTGTTCCCAGCCTTCCCACTCTTATGCATGGGCGGACCTACTAAGGAGCGAGCCCCCCCCTCAATTTTTAAAATATTTTTAGTATATATATTTTAGTCTTAAAAAATTAATTATATAATGTAGAATACAATATCAGATTTGTTTATACAAATTTTTTAATGTCTTTGCTGGTGTAGTGGTTGTAGGTTTATTATTTTTGGTAAAAGACCTGAGTTCAATACTCTTCGAGTGCATTTTTATTTTATTTTCAATGCAATTTTATTAGTAATTATAAACATTAAAAAATGTTTAGTTTAATAAAAACTTATTAACATTAAAGAAATGAATTATTTTTCACAAGGGGTATAATTGTATAAAACTTCCAATAAAAAAATATTTAAAATTAATATCTAAAATAATAACTATAGAATTCAATGAAAATATATACCATTAGCTAATTCGTACAAAATTTGAGCCTCATTTAAACTATTTTTTTATGAAATTGTATTATGTTCATATTAGGTTCACAAATTTCAAAAAAAAAATAGCTTCACCTAGATACGGATACAATTATTTTGCGATATTAGTTATATATTCTAGTTATTATGCTCGTTTGCTCCTTGCTAAGGTTATCGATAGTGACCTTATTTTGGCTTAAAATTGGACTACATTGAATCCAATTTGGTATATGCAATGTATTTTTGATAGTTGTATTTTTTTATTAGTTACTAGCTCAGGTAGAAATAAAATTTGGCTTTACCATTGATAACTACTATTATCAACTAATAAATATTTTTCATTTCGCCCCCCCCCCCCCCCCCCCCCCACCCCCTCCTCAACTAAAATCCTGGGTCCGCCCCTGCTCTTATGGAGGTTGTTAAGTTGGTCAAAGTGGGTAGCCGCAAGGTTATTACTAGGAATGTTAGTGAATCGTGAATTGGATTGTAAATTGTAACGTGTAAGATTTAGATTTAATCGTAAATTGTAAGATTTATAAATATTACTATATATATATATATATTTAGCTAAAAAGTAAAAACCATGAAAGCTAAGATAGAATATGGCCTTAAAGATAAAAGTTGTTAAGAAACCCAAAAGAAGAGTTTGATCCAGTAGGCCCAATAAAAAAAATTCACATTTATCATTACTTTTCCTCCTCCTCAAACCATTGCAACTACAAATCGAAGACGATGTGATTTCATGAAACGAAGATGGTTCAACCTTCATCGTGTGGAGACCGACCGACTAAAAGAGCCAGCTACAAGAGCTGGCGCAGAGGAGTGCACGATATGTCTTCCTCCTCCTCTTATCTTGTTCTTGTTCTTCTTCTTCTTCTTTTATTTCTTTCTGTTGATCTGTTCTTCATTTGTACGAATCACCAAACTCGGACGAGTTATTTACAATCGCGATTTCAGTGATTCACATCGATTTGTGTGAAATCTGATTTATTAGGCGATTCAGATCGGTTGTAGACCAAGTGAGTCAAATCGCTGATTTTACTCACAATTTTCCATGATTCATACAACACTCGTCGCGAGTTTTATATTCATCCAAACCTTCGAACCGAGTTTAATCGATCAAATTAAAATCTATAGATACATTGTTGTTATTGAAGTTGAATATAGCTTAGTTTGGTTCAATGTATTGAATCTTACCTTATGAGACATCGAACAATCACTCAATCACAACCGTACATGTGGCATGGGCTAATCCTAACAGGAGAAAATGCTTCAGCGCGATTCCATTCATAAAGAGTGTTTGATGCAATCTCACCCAAAATCTGATTTCTAATTGTGTGTGCATATGCCTCCATAATAGTTTACACAATTAGCCAAAATGTATAGCGAATTTCATCTTGTATACATCTAACATTTAGGGCGAATCCTTTGAAAGACGTCAATCTAAAATTTTATACAATTTTCCTACTGAAAGACATCAAATGTAACTCTCTACCATGTATGATTTGGCCTGAGATGCTCTCATTGGATTGAGATTACATTTTTTTTGTTTCGTGGCTTTGCCTAACTTAAGCTTTTAATGTAGGTGACATTCATGTTGTGGACCATGAGCTGCTAGCCTCGTTTGTCGATTAGAAAATTGATTTAGATTCAATTACAAATCTTCCTTTAACAACTTAAGCTTTAGAGTATATGATAATCTAACATGGTAAACTTTGACATTAAACCTTTGTAATACCCTTGTGTGGGCGGACCTGAGGGGGAGGGTGCGGGAGAAGCCCAATAGGTCTGTGGATCCCAAGAGGGGTTGGGCGAGCTACCAAGGGGAGATTATAGTCCCACATCGCCTAGGTGGGGGAAGGGGGTGTGCTATATATGTACGAGGTTGGATTTACAAAGTACAATGCGTTTTAAAGTCGTGCGGGCCAGTTGGGCCCAAAGCAGACAATTTCTTACTGTGCGGATCGGGTCGTTACAACCTTCAATTCTAATGCCTTCTCCTATAACTTAAGCTTTTAGAATAGATGACAGTTTACAAATTTAACACTTTATCACCTTTGTTGTACATCATCTTAAGGGTGAAAATAAGAAATTTGTCCTCCCATATTTTCTAAAAATTAGATAGATTAAGAAATACATTACAAGTCTTATATTTGGACATAATGGTTGCGAAAAGCTGCTTCATTCTCTGACTTCCATCAAGATGAATAAGAGCGACATCTGCTAGTTGGTGAATCCACCTTGTCTGATTGGTCAGTTCGATTACTTGGAAGATTAGCAACTATATTGCTTTTATGCCTCTGTGGAGTCCGGATATTTCACCTATGATGGTCTATGAGCCCTCCGCTACTTTGGGGACCTCCGTAAGTTCTTTTGATTCTTGTTTTTTATTTAGTATCCATCGTTGTTGACTCATTTTTTGTTTCTGACTAGGGTTGCATGACCTTGTTGTCCTCTCTCCTGAGGAGGAAATGAAAAGGGTTGACTTCCTCGCTTTATCATAGACGCTTATCTTGGAAGTTATCCAACCGAATAATATCAGGCGGAGTAGTTTGTTTTCTGGTAAGACTAGTGGTGTGGGCAGGCTCTAACCGCACCTACCGAGTCTTCTTTGGGAGTCGAAGTACATGCATCTGGGTCATTGAAGAAAAAGATGTTGAAGATGCCTAGCCTGTCAAAGAAGAAAGCTTTAAAGGGATTGCTTTCTCCCCCTCATCGCTCTAAGATGCTCAAATTGGGATCCACTCCGCCTCCTGCTGCTTCTCTGAGTGTGGAGAGAAATGTTGTGGACCTGATCATAGATGAGGAGGAGACGCCGAAGGCCTTGGTTGCTGCTGAACCGAAAATGAAGCAGTTGGCCTTGGAGGTTGCCACTCCCGGTTTGTCTGCGGGCTTGACTATTGTAAAAGAAGAATATGCTTCTGAAAGATGTCTATGATCCTTCCCACTAATCCGGAAATTGGAGCATTGTCCGAGCCTCCTTCCTCTGTTGCTGATAGGGAAAGAAGGTTTTTGAGTTTTCGCCTTCAGGATGTGCAGGGGGGGAGGGGATTGACTTATGGTGCCGAAGTTTTTCGTAGTGATACTAGGGTCGGTTCTCGTGCTTTGGCGGATGTACTCTTGAGTTTTGGTGAGCAATACACGTAGTACCAAGAGACGGATCACAGGGCTGATATCGTCCATCTGATAAAGAAGAGTTTTTCTTGGTTGGCTGACTAACTGTCATTGGAGAATGTGGCTGCGATGACGCACCTTGATCATGGACAACAACTTTTGATGCTGGTAAGTTGACAATTTAATTGATTTGTCTATTGATTTTCCATCCTACTTTATCATTCATACCCGTGTGTTTTTTCCAATCATGGGATAGCTCACTTGACCAATGATGGCATGGCGAGTACTGAAGTGGAGTTGTGCAAGACATGTTCTTTTCCTTGGAAATGAAGTTCATCAAGTGAGAGGCACAACTCTCTAATGCCATTGGCATGGCAGATTCGTTGACCCAGCGTTTTGCCGTTCGGCCTGATCTAGAAGTTCATAGCCGATTCCCAGAGGAATCTGAACAATGCGTTTGCTACCCAGTTGTCTTTAGAGTCTCAGTCGAAGGAGGTCCAAGTAAATCTGGACGAAGTCGAGGCTGCCTGAGCTGAGCTGTTCTTTGAGCTCTAGGAATGTCAGGACAATGAGGTAGATGAGCGAATTGTGTTTGCCAATCGCTTGGCGAATGTCATGAAATCTGTCGCTGACTCCCAGAGTGCTTTGGACAGTGAGCATGCTGAGGCATCATGCCTAAAGGGGCTTTACAAGGCCATTTAGGTGGAGCTTTTTATGCTCACCCAATAGCTTGACTCCGAGCATGCATGTCGTGGTGAGTCGGACCGTAGCTGACGGACTCTAAAGAAAGTCTGGCCAAGGCTGTCGGGGAGCTGAATAGCTCAAATGCACAGTGGGATGCTAGAGCGAAAACACTTCTCCAGGCTGCTAAAAATGCTCAGCTTAGTAAGGTTGTTGCCGAGAGGCTGGAGCTGTTGGATTATATCGAGCATGACCGTGAGGGTTGGGATATTTCCTCTTATAAGCATCTTCCTTATGTTTGATTCAAAGAGGCGGATGATTATTTCTCTGATCTGCGAGATGGCCTTGAAGCCAATTCGAGTGCCGCGAAGGCGACTACCAACCTCGATGCTCCAGAGCCTGCTTTGGATCCCGTTGACCACACAGCTGCTTCTGATTCTGTTTTTCAAGGAGATGTTCATGATTCTACCCCCGCCATATGAGCAGTTTCTTGTTCTGAAAAAAATTATATATAAAACAGTTTCCTTTCTTGTTGTTAGCACTGTAGCTGTCGTACTTGCCATTTTTAATTCATGTTTAGATTAGGTTGAGTAGATGGGTGTGTCCACCCCTACTTGAAGTAGGGCTTTAGTCTGAACTGGAGCCCTTTCTTAGCTTGTCTAGACTCGTAACTTAATCTTCTGTAAGAGTTAATAGTAGGGTAGTCACATTTATTTATCCGGGTTGTGTTCCCTTAGTGACATTATTATTGTCTCTCAGATGAATTGTACTTGTGCAGACGCCGTCTTTGTATTGATGACAGAACGTCCTTGATGCTCACTGACCCTGTACAGCAGTTAGGTTGCTTAAGAACTCATCTCTTGTCGGACTGGATTTCAGCCAATTCTCTTTTTTCTTAAACTATTCCTTATCTATCAGATGATCCTCATAAATCAAGATTATATAATGAGTTCATTCTTGTAAATACTGATCAATATTTGTTACCCATAATAAAAACAAACATGATAATTTCAAAAATTACTCATTCCAAATGTCAAATTATCAAAATCCTTTCTTTAAAAGAATAGAATCAAACTCCATTCACTCCCAAGAAGTTCCGTCAATCTTTCAATCCACAATTTTACAATAACTTGATTACCAAAAAGCCTGGATTATAGCATTTCTTTTCCAGACTCCAAATTTCTCTCACTCGCGGTTTTTCTTATTTTGTCCAAATCCAATTGTTACTTTCCTTATCAGTTCTCCCATAATTAGTGGAACTTATACGGTCCAAGTCAAAGAGATTTTCCCTCAATTTTAAGAAGGATGTAGAATGTTTCAAGCAAATATCAAATTGTCACTGCCTCAAGAAGTCAAAGTTCCATTTCTATGGTTTTTTTGCAAAATTTTCTTAGCATGGATTTGCTACTGGGACTATGTGTTCGCTCCAGGTCAAGGTCTTTGCCTGTCTGCTCAAATTCCTATGTCGTTATGCCGAAGATTCATAGTCAAATGGTGGACATGTTTCAACTATTGAAATGTCACAAAAAAAGCAATGAAAAAAATATTTCAATTTCAAATCAAAACAGTTCAGCCAGATCAAATAGAACAATCAGAGTCACAAAATTAAAAGCCCAAAATTTAGCCGCAACATCAAAGAAACAATTATATAAGTCGCTCACCCAAATTTGCTTTTTAGATGTTGACAACAATGAAGAAGTCACCTATAAACGAAGATGATTGCTTTGGCCTGTTTTGGTTGCAACAATAATACTTTTGCCAAACTACAAACAAAAGGTCCCCTCCACAAATGACATTTTCAAACATTATTCTCAAATAGAAATCAAATATCTTTTCCCAAAGACCCCACAAGCCATTTTCACCCTCAATAATTTCATACAGTGACAAATCCACCGAAAGAACCTTCAATTATTCGTATCATTTCAAACTATGTCATTGCCCACAAGTCAAATCCAACCCTCCATTATTCCACAAATGTCCAAATTTATATCACCATCCACAAACCAAGTCATTTTCAATCCTCCATTATATCACAAAAATCCAACCAAGTCACCTATCCACCATCAAAATAAACTCCATCATTTCAAAGTGTTTTCCGCTATCTCCAAAGTTTCAAGTTACCTATCATCATGTCTAGCATTATTGCAAGCACCCAAGGCTCCTCCAATTCTAATTAAGCAAGCAAAAGCAAAGTTCGAAGGCATCTTCTCCACTTCGAAGTACGAGCATAAAAGCCTCTCAAAACCTCAAACTTTCCTTTTGTATCCCCTAAAAGTTTCAAGTTCACAAGTGTATTTCAAATCATGAACACTATAAATTTCATAGTTTTTTGTATCAATGTACTTCAAGTTTATCAATTAACTTTAAGTTTTCATCAAAGTTAGTTTTCAAAATTGGTATTTAGCATTGTTGTTACTGTTTTCTATTTCACTCATATGCATTTTAAACTATCAGTTATCTTTGGCGACCTTTGCCTTTGGACGTTGTCCTTGGAGTGTGGTTCGGTGATGAAGTTGAAAGATGCAAATGGTGGGAAAGGAGATAAGGTATCTAGCAAATCAAAAAACACTAATTCTTTGTCCTCCAACAAATGGGAAACTCTCTCATTTTATCAAACACTTTGTCCCTCTCAAGTATGTACTTTCCTTCCATGAACACATAAACGATAAATGACCTCTAATTAGGGGTGGACCCAGGATTTTAGTCAAGGGAGGGGGGGGGGGGGGGGGGAGAGAAAAATGGAAAATACTTATTAGTTGATAATAATAGTTATCAATGGTAAAGCCAAAAAAAAAATTTATACCTGAGTTAGTAACTAATAAAAAAATACAACTATAAAAAATACATTGCATATACCAAATTGGATCCAATGTAGTCCAATTTTAAGCTAAAATAAGATCATTATCGATAACCTTAGCAATGAGCAAACGAGCATAATAACTAGAATATATAACTAATATCGCAAAATAATTAGGATAAGTATCTAGGTGAAGCAATTTTTTTTTTGAAATTTGCGAACCTAATATGATCATAATACAATTTCATAGAAAAAATAGTTCATATGAGGCTCAAATTTTGTACGAGTTGACTAATGGTATATATTTTCATTGAATTCTACAGTTATTATTTTATATATTAGTTTTAAATATTTTTTGTTGGAGGTTTTATACAATTATACCACTTGTGATAAAAAATTCATTTATTTAATGTTAATAAGTTTTTATTAAACTAAACATTTTTTAATATTTGCAATTACTAATAAAATTGCATTGAAAATAAAATAAAAATGCACTTGAAGAGTATCGAACTCAGGTCTTTTACCAAAAATGATAAACCTACAACCACTACACTAACAAAGACTTGTTTAAATATTTGTATAAACAATGTACATATTGTATTCTACATTATGTAATCGATTTTTTTAAGCCTAAAGTATATATACTAAAAAAGTTTTAAAAGTTGAGCGGGGGCAGCTGCCCCCCTCGCCACTTAGTAGGTCCGCCCATGACTCCAATGCTAAAACCAATTCAATTTGCCAACCCACACCATATTTTTGCTTACAATGTTATGGAAGAAGTGAATATTTTTTAATTTCTCTATTTTGAGACATAGTATTGATGGTTTAAGGTTTGAGAGAAGAGGTGTTGATGATCACTTCAACATTCTTCATGTGTGAGGAAGAATAAGAAGATGAACAAGAAAAAAAAATGAGGAATGTATTTGGTAAAAATTGGCATTGTATTTGAAATGATGTTTAGGTTTGGGTCGGGTCTGTAGAAGATGAACAGTTTGGTACAAGCAAATTACTTCGTCCATGGATCTCCTTGAAGGCTTTGAAAGATTTTCATTTTTAGTTGTTGATCAGTTTGGTCATTGGATATTCCTCATGATGCGCAATATTCAGTTTCTTTAGGACTGAATTAATGGGTACTTTAGTATTTTTCTGAAAATATGGATGACATGAGTAGTAGCTGACTTAATAGCCACGCCCCAGATTGTGTGTTAGACTGAATTTCAAGAATTAATTATGCCTAAATTGAAGTATGAATGAATTAAGGAGGCCGAAAGGTAAATAACCTAGGATGCACGGATTCGGATACACATATCGTATTGGACACGGATACGATACGGCGACTCGGCAATTTTCAAAAAACTAGGACTCGGGGACTCGGCGACACGTCAAACCTTATTTTTATTTTTATATTTTATTAAAAATTTATTAACATAATGTCATAACTCATAAACAATAATTAATAATCTAAATATATAAAACATCTAAATGCAATGAGCTTAATTAATGAAATTATTTGAATGAATGAAAAGTTTGGGTACATAAGTGAAAATTAGGTTAATTGATTCTAATATGGGCCGGATCTAACTTGGACCCTACTCAACACATCAATGGAATCCATATAGATAGTAATGATAATATCTATAGCAATGATATAGATAGCAATGATAATATCTCATATAGATAGCAATGATAATAGGTAGCAATAATATCTCATATAGATAGCAATGATAATATCTTCTGGTAGGTTGAAGAAAGGGAGGGAGAGCCTGTAAGATGTAAAACCAATAATCGGTTCATTAGGATTTTCAGGAAGGCCAAGAAGATCCATCCAAGTAGTACTGCTAATTCCTCTGCAAGCCATGGTGATTGAGGCGCAGAAGGTTGAAGAAAGCAGCGAAAGCTCCCAGACTCCCAGTCAATCTCCCCTCCCAGTCGATCTCTCTCCCTGATTGATCTCCCTGCTAGATCTCTCTCCCTGCACGATCGATCTCTCTGCTCGATCTCTCCCCTCTCTCCCTGCTCGATCGATCTCTCTGATCGATCTCTCCCTACTCGATCGATCTCTGATCTGCTCGATCGATCTCTCCCAGTCGATCGATCGATCGATCTCCCTGCTCGATCTCTCCCCTCTCTCCCTGCTCGATCGATCTCTCCCTACTCGATCGATCTCTGATCTGCTCGATCGATCTCTCTGATCGATGGATCTCTGGGAAGATTTCAGCCGTCCGATTTTATCAAGATCTGAAAAAAAAAATTATTGGCAACCGAATCCTGACCGTGTCCAGACCGTATCCTGACCAAGTCACGTTGACCGATATGTTGACCGCGTGTCGGATACGTATCGAATGCGAATCGCACGCGTATCCGTATCTGACTCGCGTATTTAGGGGATTCTGAGGGTTTTACCGCGAATCCGTGCTTCCTATAACCAATTCTTTAGCTATGAAATCAATTCATTCAATATTCAACACTTCATACTTCAATTTATTAGACTAATTCAGTTCAAACAACAACAAAATGACAATAAAATAGAGAAGCTCATGTAACATCCCACATATTCGTCCATCCTGCCAAAAGCATCTGAAGGTGCCTTCTGCAACAATTACTATATATTTGCAACTTAATTGTCGAACAGCAAACCATAAATCATAAGCTCTAGCCTGCAATCATGTCCAGCAACAAACATGAATCCTTTGACTCAACCACCTGCACAACTGCTCTTCACACCCTTGATGATCTCTATGGTTGGTATTGTATCCACAACTTTAGAACTTCTGTTGTACCATATTTATGTTACAAGAACTCAAACATCTTGTGACAGTCAGATTCCTTTACAAATAAGACTCAGAGTCCTTGTGTGATGGAGTGTTTGGTTCACAATTCATGTGGGACTCAATGTCATTTTCTTTCTCTAATTAAAGCAAGAATACAACAACTAATCTTATAAGAGTAAAATAGAATGCAGCAACGAGAGAGATAACAATTAGAGCACACAGCTGAAACGCAACAGCAATACGCAACAACAACGCAACAAAACAGCAACAACAATGCAGCGTCAGATTGGTAGCAAATACAGGCTGAAACAGAGCAGCAGTGTGGCGTGAAACGGGCTGCGATAAGGGCGTGAAAGAGGCTGCGAGTTTGGCGTGATTCGGTGTGTGTGCAGCGTGAAACAATAGCCAAGTAGAAGGATTGGAATCGAGTGATTTCGGGTGTTCTTCGTTTGCGAGTTTCGTCAAACTTTTGGCGGTATTGTTGGCTTGAGATTGGGTAATCTCAAGGATTGTTGTTTGACAACGTTGTAATCTTCAAGTAAGTGTTTCCATATCAATAAGATAGTTATAGAGTCGTCTTTCGTGGAGTAGGCAAAGCCGAACCACGTAAATCTCGGTGTCATCTTTATTTTCTGCACATTGTTTGTTATTTGCTATTACTTGCATAGCATTATTAGTCATTCACTATCACCAACTAGGTCTAGGACTTGTGCTAGGATTATTTGCATTAGCAGGTATTTCCTTACAAGTGGTATCAGAGCGCCAGTTAGTAGGTGTTTGTGTTTTGAATGTGTCAATTAAAATGGCTGAAATGTCTTCTTCATCACGTGATGATGGCTATGTGAAAGTTCATGGGTTCGATATTGTTCGATTCCATGGTAGAAACAATTTTAAAGTTTGGCAGATGGATTGTAAAGATATTCTGGTTAGTTTGGATCAGATTGATGCACTTGATGAGAAAAGGAAACCATCATCGGATAAAGCGACGGTTGAGGTTATCGAGAAGTGGAGTAAAATGGATCAGAAGGCATGTAGTACGATTCGTTTGTGTCTTTCAACTTCGCTGATTAGATGACGGCTCAGGGTATTTGGGATAAGCTTTAGGCTATGTATCTTCAGAATGATCAGATGAGTGTGATGTACCTACAGAAAAAACTCTTCACTTTCAGGTTGCAGCCAGGTAAACTCATGACTGGTCATATAAATGAATTTGAATGTTTATATTCAGATTGTGTTAGCTTGGGAGCTAAATTTGAAGATAGTCAGAAAGCATTATTCTTGTTAATTTCTTTGTTACCGGAATGGGAACCGTTTGTCGATCAGATGACAACATTGAAGAAAGAGAAATTTGTGTACAATGATATTGTTCAAGCTGTACTTGCAAAGGCTTTTAGAAAGAGTGTTTCGAATGAGGAGGTTCAAGCACATAGTCTTTCAGTGACAAGGGGAAGGAATTACAAAAGGAACAACTACAGAAGGAACCGGTCTAAATAAAAAAACAGAGATATGTCTAAGGTTGAATGTCACAAATGTAAGCGCAAAGGCCATTACATAAGGAATTGTCCAGACTGGAAGGATAATCACAATAAGCAAGAGAATGAAAGTAAGGGCGTAGTGAATGTTGTTGAGACACCGGATGTGGTAGAGGATATTCTAATCGGGGGTGACTTAGCACATGCACTGATGGCAAAATCTTATGACCATTTGTACAATGGTTGGATGTTGGATACGAGAGCTTCGTATCATATGTGTCCCGTAAGGGAATGGTTCAGCACTTATCGCGAGGTTAAGGGCAGTTTAGTTAAAATGGGTGACTCTCGGCCTTGCAAGACAATGGGTGTTGGTACAGTCAAATTTCAGTTGGCAGATGGGTCATGTAGACAACTTACCGAGGTACGTCATGTTCCAGCTCTTTCAAAGGGGCTGATTTCTCTTGGGGTGCTTGAAGCTCAGGGCTACAAGTATATTGGTGAGAATGGATATTGCAATGTTTATTTTGGTGACAGGTTGCTTATGACAGCGGTTAGGCATGCAAATTTGTATTTTCTTCAAGGCAGAATAATTGAAGGTGGAGCTATGGTTTCTACAGTTGTTGATGAGAAAAGTTTGACGCGTACACAGTTATGGTACATGCGATTAGGGCATGTAGGTGAGAATGGACTAAGAACTTTAAGCAAGCGGGGCTTGCTTGGCGGTGATAAAATGGCAAAACTGGATTTCTGTGAACATTGCATCTATGGGAAGCAATGCAGAGTCAGTTTTAGTGATGTTACTCATAGCACCGCGGGGATTGTGGATTACATCCACACTGATGTTTGGGGGCCCTCTAGAATCGCATCCAAGGGGGGTTCCAGGTATTTTGTACCTTTTATCGATGACTTCAGCCGGAGAGGTGGGTGTATACCATGAAACATAAGAATGAAGTCACTGATATCTTCAGAAGTGGAAAACCATGATTGAAAAACAAACATGAAGGGTAATCAAAGTAGTGAGGTCTGACAATGGCGGTGAGTATACCAAGGATCCCTTGAAGCAGTTTTGTTTGGAACATGGCATTAGAAGACACTTCACAGTGAAGTCGACACCACAGTAGAACGGGGTAGCAGAGCGGATGAACCGTACCCTGTTGGAGATAGCACGGTGCATGTTGTCCAATGCAGGTTTGGACAGAATATGGTGGGCCGAAGCAGTAAACACGGCGTGCTATCTCATTAACCGCTCTCTTTCATCAGCTATTGAGTCTTAGATTCCTATGGAGGTATGGTCTGATATTTCTTCAGATTATTCTAACATGAAAGTTTTTGGTTGTCCAACATATTTTCATGTTATGGAAGATAAAATTGGAGTAAGGGCCATGAAAGCTATTTTTCTCGGTTATCCAGATAATGTGAAAGGGTATAGATTATGGTGCCCTAACTTGCAGAAGTTTGTGATCAGTCGAGATGTAAAGTTCCATGAGGAGGCTTTGTTATAGGCAAAATGTGAGAGATGCAAAGATGATTCCCCTATTTGGATGGGTGATAGCTATGATGAAGATGAGGATGCTAGAGATTTTCTGCAGGTGGAGCTTGGAGCTCCTAGATCTCATACAGAGTATGATGTTCCTTCTACTGAGGGAATGAGCGATACAGATATGATGCCTGATGAGATAGTGGCAGAAGATGAGGTTCCTACTGATGGGGACATGGATCCTACACAACAACAAGTTCAACAATTACAAACACCGTCTTTAGCAGCAGGCAGAGAACCTAGAGTCAAACATGCACCACTTAGATTTGGTTATAAGGATGGTGCAGCTTGTGCATTTTAAGTTCTTGATGAGTATGATGATGTTCCTACCACATATACACATGCTTTGCGAAGTGTTCAGAAAGAGGAGTGGAAGGAGGCTTTGGATGAGAAGATGTTATCTCTTCAAAGGAATCATACATGGGAGCTTGTGACACTCCCTAAGGGGAAGATACCAATTGAGTGTAAGTGGGTTTTCACAGTGAAAGACGGGATTCCAGATTCCAGGGGTACTTGTACAGGTATACGCTACAAGGCAAGATTGGTGGGTAAAGGATATGCACAGCAAGAAGGTGTGGACTACAATGAAGTATTTTCTCTGGTGGTAAGACACACTTCTATCCGAGTCCTTTTGGCTTTAGCAGCGCAATTTGACTTAGAGCTCGAGCAACTTGATGTCAAGACTGTTTTCTTGCATGGAGATTTGGAGGAGGACATATACATGTCTCAGCCCGATGGATATGCTTTTGTTGGTAAGGAAGAAAATGTATGCAAACTGAAGAAGTCACTGTATGGATTGAAGCAATCTTCGAGGCAGTGGTACAAGAGGTTTGATACTTTTATGATTGAGCAGGGATATGCGAGGAGTCAGTATGATCTTTGTGTATTCACACAAAAGCTCAAGGATGGGTCTTTCGTGTTTCTTTTACTTTATGTTGATGACATACTCATTGCTACGAAGAGCATGAAAGAAATTGATAAATTGAAGTTGAAACTTAGCATGGAGTTTGAGATGAAAGATCTTGGTTCAGCGAAGAAGATACTTGGAATGGAGATAGGAAGAGATAGGAAGAAAAGCATAATGACTTTGTCACAGAGACAATACTTAGAGAAGGTTATTCACCGTTTTGACATGGATACGTCTAAGCCGGTAAGTACTCCTTTGGCTGCTCACTTTAAGCTCTCGGGTAAGTTGTCTCCTAGCACAGAGGATGAGAGGGAATACATGTTACAAGTTCCCTATGCTAGTGCAGTTGGTAGTCTTATGTATGCCAGGATCTGCACACGTCCGAATATCGCTCATGCAGTCAGTTTGGTTAGTAGGTTTATGTCAAACCCGGGAAAACAACATTGGTAGGCAGTGAAGTGGATATTGAGATATCTTCGAGGTACGCTAGATGTTGGTTTAGTATATGAGAGAGGATATGTGTCAAATATGATCCGAGGTTATGTAGATTCGGATTATGCTGGTGATCTTGATAGGTGTCAATCGACTACAGGTTATTGTTTTACATTGGCAATGGGTCCGGTGAGTTGGAAGTTTCAATTACAGTCTAGAGTTGTTTTGTCTACTACTGAAGCAGAGTACATGGCTCTATTAGAGGCGGTAAAAGAAGCCATCTAGCTTCGAGGCTTGGTTAGTGATTTGGGTGTTACTCAGGATGATGTGACAGTGTTGTGTGACAGTCAGAGTGCTATCCATTTGGCAAAGAACCAAATTCATCATGCCCGGACGATTCCATTGATGTGCGGTATCATTTTCTGAGGGATGTCATTGAGGATGGCGAGGTTCTCTTGGAGAAGGTGAGTACTAAAGTAAAGACAACCCAGCTGATATGTTGACAAAAGCGGTTCCAGGGATCAAGTTTGAGCATTGTCTCAACTTGATTAGGCTCTCTCAGTGTTGACGCCCCAAGGGGGCAGGGGCCTTCGAGGCATGAAAACGATTCTCGTGACCGAGAGATGGGTCTTGGCGGTATTTCATGCCAAGGTGGAGATGCTTATATGGTTGTTTGTGATGCTTGTGTGGTGGCCTGAAATTGTTCTCCAAGGTGGAGATTGTGAGACAATTACAATGACTCAAACACCTTGTGTGAGTCAGAGTCCTTTACAAATAAGACTCAAAGTCCTTGTGTGATGGAGTGTTTGGTTCACAATTCATGTGGGACTCAATGTCCTTTTCTTTCTCTAATTAAAGCAAGAATACAACAACTAATCTTATAAGAGTAAATACAAGGCAGCAACGAGAGACATAACAATCAGAGCACACAGCTGAAACGCAGCAACAACGCAGCAAAACAGCAAGAACAACGCAGCGTCAGATTGGTAGCAAATACAGGCTGAAACAGAGCAGCAGTGTGGCCTGATTCGGTGTGTGTGCAGCATGAAACAATAGCCAAGTAGAAGGATTGGAATCGAGTGATTTTGGGTGTTCTTCGTTTGCGAGTTTCGTCAAACTTTTGGCGGTATTGTTGGCTTGAGATTGGGTAATCTGAAGGATTGTTGCTTGACAACGTTGTAATCTTCAAGTAAGTGTTTCCATACCAATAAGATAGTTATAGAGTTGTCGTCCGTGGAGTAGGCAAAGCCGAACCACATAAATCTCGATGTCATCTTTATTTTCTGCACATTGCTTGTTATTTGCTATTACTTGCATAGCGTTATTAGCCATTCACTATCACCAACTAGGTCTAGGATTTGTGTTGGGATTATTTGCATTAGCAGGTATTTCCTTACAATTTATAGAGTATGTATTGTGTGCAAAGAGGTAGAGGTCGTCTACGTGTTGCACTTTCTCCACATTTTACATGGAACGATAAGGCATCTGATGGTGTGGATGAGAAGGTGCTCAGCAGACTTCCAATCATTTCATATTCTTTTGCGCTAGGTGGGTTGTTTAGTGTCGATCAGATTGAGTATATTGTGTGCTTAAGTGATATCGAAGAAGGGGAGACAATCCAGTTATTGCCTAGTTGTAAACATGTTTTTCATGTTGAGTGTACTGATGAATGGTTTGTTGCTCACTCGAATTGTGTTGTTTTCGAGCGCCTATTATAGCACCCATGTCATTGGTGCTGCCAATAGCTATCGATCTAGAGAACTCAGATAGTGATGAAGGTAGTGGTGATGATGTTGTTGGCGCGCGTCGGGCGCGTGCGCGCACCTGGGTCCACTATACATAGCAACGATATTGTCCCCAACTTAAACACCACCTATCGGGTGTGGCCTTCCATTTGGGCCTAGGTGGTGTGGGGTTTTCCCTTAAAAGGCCTCGTTGCTATTAGGGAGTGAACCATCTCCTTATAAACCTTTGTGAAAACTCTTCCTTACTTGATGTGAAACTATTCAAGCCAACACTTTCCCAACAGATGCTGAAGGTTATTTTGGTGTTTCTGATAGAAAAGTGGGATATAATAAATCACGACACCATTGTACTTCTGTTGTGTTTCCAACAGAGGATAAACCAGCTTCTTTTAAAGTACTAAAGTGATCTGCCTCCATGGATGCTCCTTATGTTTCTCTCAAAGTGCAAAAAAAATAGACATTTTCATCATCATCAAAGGCAGGTCTTGTTGAGAGTAACTCGTATAAACTACTATCATTAAAAAGGTTATGGACGAATCATTGTGACACAAGTGATCATGGAATTCTTCCTCGTTGAGGTTTGTAGATTAATCAATTGACGATGTTGAGTCCATGTGTCCAGAAATGATGGATTACCATACTAAGGGGGTGTATTCAATTAAATATTTTAATGGATTATGAAAGATTTTAAAAGTCATGGAATTAAAAGGATTTTACAAAATTCATGTAGATTTTGATGGATTTTAAAGGATTGAATTTTGATGTATTTTAAAGGATTCTTCTAAATTTCTCTGTCTGCTAAGAGTATCAAAGAAATCACAAAAGTGATGTCAAAATTTTTATTAGAGATTTCCTTTGTTTTTCTTCCTTTTTTCTCTCGTGAATTTTATGAGAGTTTTCCTTTTTTATGAGAGATTGAAACCTTACAAAATTGAGTCCGATTTGTATTTTATTTTAGCATACATAGGGAAGAAGAAGAGGGAAAGCAAGAGAAAAAAAATTAAAAAAATCATGGATTCTCGGTTTGTATTTTATTTTTTTAAGAAACTAATCTTTTTAGCTTTATTTGTTATCATCAACCATAGGATCAACAACAATCTAATGACCAATTATTTGGGGTTGTATGTGAGTAAAAAATTTGAGTATCAGAATCCCGTCTCATTAACTTTTTAAACCAACTTAAATTATTTAAGTTCTATTTTTTAAGTTATATTGGCGCCTCAAGCACCTAATGCCTCACACAAGGCGGATCGCCACCACGCTGTGAGGCGCTAAAAAGCATTTTGAGGCGAGATATGCATAAACGCAGGGCGCCTTTTAAAAAAATTAGCAGCAATGACCCTGACAACATAGGTCAGGATAGTGAATAAGGTATAATTTTATGATCAAATGGATCATTCCACGAAATCCAACTAGCAAACCAGCTCCATGAACCCTTTAAGTAGTTCATCAGGCTTGTTGATTCAAAGATTAAACATTTCATTTTTATAAAATTAAAACCAGGGACACTACATTCATGCACTTCACACAATTTTCGATAAACCAAACTATATATGGTAAAGATTGTCAAAAGAACCCATATCCGAGTTTTGTGAAAGACATTGTTGATGTAACAATATAGCATCCACAACTATTGCAACAGATATCTTAAGATGCCAGGATGCCGCATCTGCCCAGAAAGTTCATTCTCAGATTTTGAAGTAATCAACATCTGGCTCCTATCGAGAAACTGCAGTCATGACAGTAAACACATTTTGAAAGGCTTGGTCATGTGAAATCATTACAAATGCAGCATAACCACCGCTTGTTAACATTTCTAGCAACTAGAAGGTAAGACATAAGACATCTACTAGTCTGGGATACTTCGAGTTAAAACATTCAACGGGTTTCCCAATCCTTCAATTTCTTACTCCCTTTTGGTTTCGCAATTGGGGCATTCATTCCTGCCATCTTAGCATTATATTTTGCCCGAAGAGGATCATTGTAAGTCCACCTGTATTAAAACAACCGAACAACTTCAGGACTAGAGCTCTATAGAAACAAAAAATAATAAAATAAAATCTAAAAAAGAACTTCAGTACAAGTATTTAAATATAAAGGTTGAAGAACTTCTAAAACAAATCAAAACAAAAAAAAATACAAATTAGGTGTAACATGCCTTTCAGCAATTCATGAATCTTACATTCTGAAAAGTGATAACTAAAAACTACACTGCACGAGTGCTAACATATTTGCTATCTCACATAGTTGGTATTATGCAAAAACAATTGTACATAACAAAATGGAAAAAATGTAAAAGCACAAAACTACAATTAAAGAATTTTATTTTCGTCTTGTTTATCACCTTTGATAATGGAGTGGTTGCTACAGGTTAAACTCAAAACAATTTCAACTAAGACATTTTGAAAATTTAGCCCAAGCGATCTCTTGTGCCCTTTTTCAGAAAATGAAGCTTATGTGCATAGTCTCTTCAGTCCATACCAGATACTATTCATGTTTGAAAAAGATTTTCCTCAATGAATGCATACCAAAGCAATCCCCATTCAAACCCTAAACTTTTAGCAAGCAATTCATTGATCTCCATGTCAACAGAGGTACAGCAACGTCTGGGTGATCATCTTTGGAGATGAAACTCCATAGTTAAAAGACATTCGCGTGCAGATAATTAGGGATGATGGTGATGGTTTTTTCAGGATTACCAAGGGGAACTTTTTTTTAACAGAATTCAAAGGAATATAGGATTGCTAAATGATTTCAAGACATGACGAATTGTGGTAGAAAGACAATGGAAGAACAATTGAAGGAAGAAGAAAAATAGTGCTTGAAGTACATAGCAGAGCTGGATGACTCAGCATCTTCAAATCACAAATTTGAGCCTACTTATTCCTTTGATTCAAGTGATGGGCATTTGGAGGGATTTGAGTTAACCTATTATTCTTCATGGACTTCGCCTACAAAGAGGTTGATCAGGACAGTTGTTTGGAGAACAATTGTAGATCAGTGAGCTTTTGGTTTGGCTGGAAGAATTTTAGTGGCAGTTCTTTGTCAATCTGTCTCCCAAATTCTCAAAGTCGTCGATTTCTCCCTAGGATTTCCAAAGTTACCGGTCGCTTTCTTTTTTAGGTTTGCATCTTCTAAAAAATACAGCCATACCCCTCTTCAATCAATATTCCTGCATTGGGAAAAGAATCTTTCCTTCTGCTGTTTTCTAAATCCAACTAATGCCATGCGTTATTGAAAATGTGTTTTACTATGAAATAGGTTATAATTTCAAACCCTACCAGTTTTAGATCTAGTTTAAGACCAAAATCAAAGGGAAGTTTAGGTGCAAAGAAAATCGAAGAAGTTGACCAAGCCTCACTACACAGATGCCTCTGGCGTTTAAAAAACGGAAAATGACTTTTACGGCCTACGTTTTCACAAAATAAACAATTTAGATACCATAGTTGATGTAATGACTAATTTATGCCTAATTTTATACTTTTATGACTAACAAGAACTCTTTTATTAATCCAGGTTATCTCATAAGGTTATATGACATATTTACCCTCGTAAACAAATAGAAAACCTAATTTTATAGTTTTATGACCAACAAGGACAACAAATAAAATAACCTACATTAATTGTTATTGAACGACAATTTTAGTCACTCTTTGTTATTGACTAACAAGGACTACAGGAAAAAAAAACTATGTTAATTGTTATTGACTAATTTTAGTTAGTCTTTCATCTTTGTTAGTTTTATTGATCAACAAAGACTACAGGAAAAAAATAAAATAAAATAAAATAAAAACATTAGCCTGTTCACTGTCCTGAAAAAGATTAGGATTTATCATATGAAAAATTAGGATTTATAATATAAAATTGTTATTGAACGACAATTTAAAAATAAAAAAAAAATAAAAAAAACCTACGTTAATTGTTAATAACCAATTTTAGTTACTCTTTGTTAGTTTTATTGACAGTTTTATTGACCAACAAGAAAAAAAAACTACGTTAATTGTTATTAAACGACAATTTTAACAAGGACTAAAGAAAAAAAACATTAGCCTTAGCCTGTTCACTAACCTGAATAAAATTAGGATTTATCATATGATGTCCATTATTTTCAGGTCAGTGAACAAGCAAAAAAAATTTTCTGTAGTCCTTGTTAAAATTGTCGTTCAATATTCAATAAAAATTAACGTAGGTTTTTTTTTTTTCCTGTAATCTTTGTTGATCATAAAACTATAAAATTAGGCTTTCTATTTGTTTAGGAGGGTAAATATGTCATATAACTTTATGGGTTACTCTGGGTTAATAAAAGAGTCATTTTTAGTCATAAAAATATAAAATTAAGCACAAATTAGCCATTACATCAACTATAGTATCTAAATTGTCTATTTTGTTAAAAATTAGGCCATAAAAGTCATTTTCCCTTTAAAAAAAGAAAACGCTCTTTGGAGACTGCTGATAACGAAACTGCGGCATGATCATCATGGGTGGTATACTAAACCGGTGTCATCTTCTTGTGGGTGTGAAAGGTGGATGACTTATCCGAAGCTGAAATCTGAATTTGATATCGCATTTGAAGTAAACAATCGAGAAAATGTAGGCTTTAGGGATCATATCAGACAAGCCACTAAAGCTAGCCTTTGGGAAGATTTTCAAACCACAAGGAAGAAAGTGGATTTTATCACAATTTTTGAAATTTGATAATGGTGAACGTCCTGGAATTTAGAGCCAAGGAGGGATGCAGGGATTGAGAGTTATCGAGTCTGCTGCCTTGCTTGAACTGCTCCAAACTAAGCAACTTAACTATGCATCTGATGAGTGAGTCTGGGATCACAAATCCAAGAGTTTTACAGTCAAAAGTCGTTATGAGTTTCTGGTCACTCAATCTACAATGGCTTCTACAGATAATGGTTTGGATTTCTTGTCTATTGATCTATTGGGAAAAAAATACCCATCAAAAATACATCTTAGAATTTTCCATGTAGAAAGACAAGTAGGATTAGAGTAACTCAGTTTTTGACACTTCTAATCCTGCTTCACAATTTTTATTTTTTCTTAAGTTTCACCTACAATGAAAATTTGACGAGTAACAGCTAACCCTCCAAAGCAAAAGATGCATAAACCACCACCACCACAGTTGGTCACTCCAATAAAATGATTTGTGTTAAATCCTCGCGACAATCCCCTTTCCCAAAAGTCTCGATGATCATCAATTCACCATAGTAGCAAGCCTACTGTCCCCTTGCTTTCGCTAGACTAATCATCTCCAGAACTCATCACATCCTTCCCTGTCAGATATCCCAAATCCTACTATTAGTCCAAAGATAGCCCCAACTTACCACTGGAGAGTAGTCCTACACCATGCGAACACTTGGATCATACCATCCTCCCATTGGCCTCCCTCGTCAATACTAAATTCTAACCTTCACTCTTCCTACCTCTAAGCCTCTCCCCTTGCTTTGAATAACCAATAATCTCCTAATTTTCAAAAAGTAGTTATTGGATTTCGTATTAAGCAAAGGATACTTTTTAGTTGGGTTAATTGCGATATGCACCCTATAATAAAAGCTCATTTGAGATTACTCCCATAATATATCAGTATTTCATTTTCCCCTCGGGACTAGCAGACCACACACATTGACCATGAATTTTCAAAATGTCCATAATTAGATGACCAAATACCCTTTAAATTATATAAGGATTCAATGTTTTGTATCTCGAACAACTCATCTCGAGAAAAATCCCACAGTTGTTAAAAAAAACCCTCATCTTCTTCCCCAACTCACCTCCTTCCTTTCTCCCTCTCTTATTGAATTTCCCCACCACCATCGCCCCCCTCCCCCTTCCTATCTCCGTCCACCCGTAACAACAACGCACCCAATCCCCGCCTCCCTCTCCCTCATCTGTTAGAGAACCTCCAACACCTTCTTCGACTCTCTGTTTTAGGCCATTGTCCCAACCCCGCTTCCTCTATTTCAGCCATTTGTCTATATTTCTTCCAAAACCCTAACCTTGCTATCTACTCTACAGCAGTGTACCATCAATGCTTCATCTTCATTGACGCTTGTTCTTCTTCCTTTCTTTTTGGAGTCAGTTAGTCTAAGAGGAGGATCGATTATTGCTACGTTGTAAGGTGTTTCTCCTCTCCTACTTGTCCATCGTCTTTTTCATTTCTACATTTCTAGCTAGCTATTTCTTCGTGCCTATGTAGTTAAATTGTTAGTAGAACCCTCATCGGTTAAGCAGTGATATCAGAATTAATCGGCATATATTTCATATGCATATTTTCTTTATCTTTCTAAGTATATATTTAATTCAAGAAAAAAATATATTTAATGTGTAGTGTAATAGACATCACTTGCCACAATCTAAGGCAAATTATAACAAAATTAATAAGTTATTATCAGATACTCCATATTCTTTAGTTTTACTTATTATTCCTTTCGTCGGCATATCAATGCTTGTATATTATTTTTTTCACTGGAATTCTTCTTGTCTTGTGAAGAAAAAAAGTTATGTAATATTTGTCAGAAGCCCATGTCACTGACAATTGTATATTGAGAAAACTCAGACGAAGCCGCGATCAAATGGTGTATTGCTCCTTGTGTGGCCCATCATCTAGCTCATCAACCTGAACCAAAGGTTGCTCCTGGTTCTTCGTAGCAGCTTCTAGCGAGCTCAGAATCAATGAAATTGGAAGAATTCATCCATTTCTTAAGAAAAGTGGGCATCATCGTTATTTGATGTGTTCAATGGAGAATTGACGATCTAATCAGCAGAACGCAACTTAGAAAGATGATTTAAGGGCATTTCAGAACGTTTCTCGATTGGGAGACTTCGATTGTTATATATATTCATCTTTCTCTCTCTAGCCTATTCACGCATTCTATGGGTACGTATTGATGAGGTTAAGGCAATAAATAAATAAAATAAAAACCTTGATTTTTTTTCTCATTTGTTTATGACACATTGCCACTTAATCAGTGAATTTTAAAAGCGACTAATAGTGATTAATCAATAAATCGGCAAAAAATCGTTGATTACTCGACCAAGGAATTATTCAAATGATTAATACAAAAATTGTAACACTCTACTAGAGACGAGATTATCAGGAATTAAACGCCGTTTAATCACCGATTTAATACCATAGCTTCGTGCTTACAATTCCCTCTCAAATCAGTCACTCTCAACAAAGAACGGCGTCATAGACCTCATCACTAAAATCAAAGGTACATCGCTTAAGAGCCAAAGTAGAAGAGTAGAGCCTTCAATTTCAGAACCAGGAAATCTGAGTTAGAAGAGTTGCACCTTAAATTTCAGAACCTATGCAGTTAAAACAGGTAACGAACCCATAACGATCCAGGAGCGTTATAGGTTATAATTGAATATAACGTGATATAACGGAATATTTTGTTAAATATATTTTTAATACCTCCACAAAGTATTAATGTATTATAGAGATAAAAAAGTAAATCATGTTTGTAACATTAAATTCAAAAACATCAAAACATTAATAAAAAAACATTTTCCCTTCGTATGAGAGTGAGATCGCAACAGAGAGTGCGATCGACTCTTCCTCTTCTTCCCTTCTTATGGTTCTATATCAATCGGCTACGGCGAGCTCTGGTCCTTCGATTGAGAATGAAATGGGTGAAATTTTTTTATATATTAGAAGAAAAGGTTAAAACGACGTTATTGAAAAAAAAAAAAAAAAAAAAAACATTGTCCCAATAACGGCGTTATGTCGGAGCCATCATACAAAAACGTGATAATCTCATAACGTAACGGCTCACCCCTGTTAAGCGTTATATCGGCGTTATAACTGCATATTTCAGAACTTGGAATCTGACTCAGAAGAGCGGCTCTTTCAAATTCATAAACTAAAATCTGATTTGGAAGAGTTGCACCTTTAAATTCAGAACCTGAAATTTGAGTTTGAAGTCATATTTTGGGGAGGGAGGGCGTTGGGCTGAAACAGAGGACGCGAGAGAGGGAGGCAGGACGATGAGCTGAAACAGAAAGACGGGTAAGGAGGCAGGGGTTTTGAAATAAATGAGGAGGGAGGCGGGGATTGTACGCGGTGTTGTTGTGGGTGGACGGAGATAGGGGGAAGGAGGAGGGAGCGGTGGCAGTAGGGAAATTCAATCACAGAGGAAGGTAGAAGGGGAGAAAAAAGAAGAAGGAATGAGGAGGTGGGTTGGGGAAGAAGGGGTTTTTTTAACAACTATGGGATTTTTCTCCAGATACGCTTTTTGTTTTGATTGAGCCATTTAATTATTTCGAGACGAGTTGTTCGAGATACAAAACATTGAATCTCAATTTTAGATTTTTGAAGGTATTTTGGTCATCTAAATATGAACATTTTGAAAACAGAAGATCGTAATCCTGGGGGGAGACTAAAATACTGATATATTACGGGGGTAATCTCATATTTAGCTATTTATTATAGGGACCTAGGGAGCATATCACAATTAAACCTTTTTAGTTTTACCATTGTAATAAATTCTAAATGTTAAAGTTGTATACCCATACTTCACTTGACCTAGTTCTTTGTCGTTGACCCAACATAAATACTAAGCTATGGTATTGGTGATTGTGGAACACATTTAGATGGTTATCTATCTTAGGAAGGGTTCCAATTAAAGTAGGAAATCATGAGACATATTTAGATGCTTATCTACTGCCCCTATAAATAGGACACCGATAGCAGAATGGGATACACGACTCTTATTATGTGAGGGTTTGTCCCATTGAAACATGAGATTGTTGTATTTGGTGTTTTGTTGATTGTGCAATCCTATTAACCATACGAAGCCAATCCTAGACAAGTATATTAATATGAATCAAGATTAAATAAATGTTCACGAAGCTTTGATGAATCCTAGACAAGTATAATAATATGAATCGAGATTAAATAAATGTTCACGAAGCTTTGATGATTAATAATGAATAAACTTAAATGATTTTTTAATGTAACTTTTTTTATCTTGCATAATATGGTTCTGTTAGTTAATGAACACATATACCACCCTTGAATGATGTTTGACACTTCACTGCAAGTACTTGAAACCATTGTACACATATAAATTTCAAATTTCTATGACTCGACACAGTGGGTGACTTTTATCTTGATAAATTAGCACAAGTGACTTGGTGAACAATTTGCAGGGAACGGTCAAGTACAGCATAACTAACAAAAAAACTTATTATGAGAAAAATGCAGCTGAAGCTACAGTTAACAATCTACAAAGCATAGAGAACTTACGGATTATTCCAGTCAGTAGTATCTTCATTGACAAGATGAGTCCATTTGGTTCTTCCACTACGTCCAAAGTGCTTGACTTGCATCACCTTTGGCAATATGGTCTTGTCCATCTTATCCTCCCCAGTTGGAGCAGAGAAATCGCGAGTGTAGATACCATCTGAATTAGCTGTTGCAGCATGATCGTCTGCATCGTCCTGGAAGAAGGCACCCTTGTGGTAATATTTCTGCATGAACCTCCATTTCTGTTTAGGTGCAGAAAGGGGTTTGGGATTCTTCCTCTCCCATTCCTTCCTCTCCTCCTCAGTCATATTCCTAACCTTCTCAATTTCCTCCTTCTCCTTCAACATAGCATCCCTATCTTCCCTATCCCTCTTAATCCTAGCTATCTCTCTAACCTTCCACGCCTCATACTCCTCTGCCTCATTAATCTCATCATCTGTATCCACATCCGCAATATTCGCCTCAGCTTCCATATTCTTCTGAATTTCCTCATCCTTCCTAATCTCTGCCACAACAATCTGCTTCGTCTCAACCTTTCTCTCCTCCTTCCTCCTCCTCACCATATCTTCAATCGCCTGTTCCTCTGCCTCAAGCCTCTCCCTCTCCGCAATTGTATCCCTCTCCGATTTCGGCACAAAAACCGGCTTCACCATCGGAATCCCCATTGTCTCCTCTTCCGAATCTGTCTCATACTCCGACTCCTCCTCCTCCTCTTCTTCCTCCTCCACCTCTTCCTCCTCCTCCAGCAATGCCGCTTCCTCCTGTTGCTGCCTCTGCAGTAATGTCTCCCTAATCTTCCTCCTCCTCTCCTCCAACGCATCCTCATCCTGCTCCAACAAATCCAACCCTTCTTGCCTCTTATTCTCCTCCTCTATCGTTGAAACAATTTCGGCTTGTCGAATTCTTCTATGATCAGCCCTAATTTCAGCCCGATTATCAACCTTACTTTGCGCCAACCTCCGTAACCTAGGGTCGTCTTTCCAAACCACGACATCGTTGTTGTCTACTCCAGCATCCTCTCTAGTAGGAAAAGCTTTCTCCAATTCAACCTCCCTTGCTGTTCGAATGTCTACATCTTCTTCAGCATCGTCTGCCCATTCGGGTGCTTTACCAGGCCAGTATCGCTTCACCTTCGTTTGGCCAATCTTCCCTCTCAGTTTGTCTCTGATTGCGATTATAGTGTCGCTTACACCCGCCGTCACAGACATGGTTCCAAACCCTAACTAAGATACAGATAATTAAAACGAAAGCTTAATTCCCCAATCTGAATGGAAACCCTAGCTTCGTCTCCAACTCGTCAACTGAAGAAGAAGTAGTAGAGATGATGGTGTCGCGATTTCCGGCTGACTCAACTGAGTTCGTTGAAGATGACGGTTTGGTTTCGTGAATAACCCTACTCACCAGTAAGGATTGTTATTTCGTTTTTCAAGTTAATTTCAAGAAATATTTTGGTTTGCGATGGAAAAATGTAAAAATTTCGAGAATATAAATATATATAATATAATAAATTTTAAGGATGCATGAATATGCGAAAAAATAAAATCTAAGTGAATAATCTCTTAAAACACATTAGGGCTTCACTTGGTATGCGGTAAAATAATGTATAATGCAAAAATTTATAGCGGTTATATAAACTAGATGCTTGCTTGACTTTACGGAAAATGATTATTGAAATTTGAATTCAGGACCTTCGTATTTTCTAGTTATAAAATTCAGCAAAACTTTACGGAACAAAATCTCTCGCAATACTTTGTAAAACTCTCATCATATTTTCGAGTACTCTCAACTTTTTCATAAACACCCTAACCACCACCACTTTCACAACTACCATAGTCGCTGGTACTACGACTACCATACCATAACCATCATAATCACTACCACCACCACGCTACTACCACCACCACCACCACTATCATAACATAATCAACACCACCTCACAATTACCACCATAATCGTTGTTGCCGCGTGCCACCACCACAATCATCATAATATAACAAATACCACCACCACCATTACCACCTCCACCACCACAACTATCATAGCATAATCTCCACAGCCAACACCACCTCATTATTACCACCATAATCGCAATCGTAGTGCGCCACCACCACCACTACTATAACATAACAATCACCACCACCGCCATTGCCACTGCCACTGCCATAGCCACCACCACTATTACCACCATCACCGCCAACTCTACGATCACCACTATTATATCATACTCGCCACAACCACCACTAATACCTTCACAACTATCACAGCATAACCACCACCACCACTATAGCATAATCACAGCCACCACCACCACCACCTTCACTACTACCACCGCCACAATCACCATAGACATTGTAGCCATCGCCACCACCACCATCATCGCTCACATTCGCAATCACCATTATCACAATCACCATTATCACAACCACAACCACAAACACCGCCACCATGATCTACAATAATTACTACTACCGTCATCAGCACCACCTACAATCACTTGTCTAATTTGCATTAGTTTTCCTTAGTTACTACCAAGCACCCCCAAAGTAATGCATTATAAATTAATGCAATGCAAACTAATGCATATGCATTCATTTGCAAAATACATTATTTTACAGTGTACCAAACGGAGCCTAAATGAAGTCTAAATACCAAGTATGCATTTATGGACCATGGTTTTTACAAGGAAGGAAAAGTATTTTGGTTATTCATCCAATATCATTTGATGATTTAAAATAAATTTGGGAATGCTTATAATTGCAATATTTGGGTCTATTATGGGTGGGTTTGATACTCTCTTATGTGGTGACTATTATGAAATATAGGGTGCTAATAAAAGGCAAGATTCTCCACTTCAAACCCACACAGACCTCCACTTCAAATACACACAGACCTTCCCTCTTCCTCCTCTTTGTCTTTACAACACGCAGGCACAACTTATCCAGAGAGAATAACGAGCAATGAAGATAATGCTGAAGACGGACTTGGTCATCAGAGCAGGAGAGAGATCGAATCGGTTGAAGAATAAAAGCAACGTGTTCTAGCAGTGACGAAGCCAGGATTTTTGTTAAGGGGGGCGGAGTGATATCATAATTAATTATATATAATATAAAAATTATTTACTTTAACATGAATTTTTTTTAAATACAGCAAAAAAGGGAGTACAACAAAGACAGTCGATGAAGATGATTACTACTATATTCATTGAAGATTATTACTATTTCTAAAAACACAACACTAGAGAAGGGTTTGAATCGTTGATTACTACTACATGAAGAAAATGAGGAGGAGATTGGGTTGCTTACGATTTTTTTTGTGGAGATGACCAATACAGTGATTAATGAAGGCACCCGGTACCTAAAAGAAGAAGAATAAGGTGGTTTGGACCCTGCTGGATCTTGTGAAGATGAACTCAAATAACTCAATAGTTATAGATTTTTGAAGATGATGAAATATGGGGGTTTCCCTCGTCTTATTCAATCGACGGAGTGTGAAGAAGAAACTGTGGATTTTGGTTTATTGGAGAGATTTGAGGGATTTAACCTCTATCTCTAACTCTAAAAGTAGAGTTTGGATTTGATATGTACATGATTTGAAGGATGAAGTCCTGGTTGAAGTGAAAAGTGAGAATAGAGGGGCAAATAAAAAAACTAATTTGGGAACAAATAAAAAGAAAATCTCAAAAGTCAGTAGGGGTAAGTGCCCCCACGTGAATCTGTGCCTGTGTTCTAGTCAAACACAAAGTAGTGGACCAGAATGATGCTATGAGCATCATAAATCAATCCCAACACGAATCCAACATTCGCCAGTGGACATCTTCTTCCTCAAAGTCACAAGCATCTAGGAAGTCACTTGTATGCACTTACTGGGATGGTACCACCCATACTATTGAGAGATGTTGCTATTTGATTGGCCTTCCTGTTGGTCACAAATTTAACGGGGAAAGATGTTTAATCTCCAAGTCGAAACAAGAAAATTGTTGTGAATCAAACAAGTGCTAAGGTCTTTCATTCCATAACCAAAACAACATCTGATCTGTCACTGTAATTCACCCGTGAGGAGTTTTTCCAAATAAAGGCCTTTTTCCGAAATGGTAAAGATTCTTCTTGTGTAAACTATACAGGTACTCCCACACCTTTTTGTTCGTCATCCACTTTACACCACTCTAAGTTAGTTAACTGGATCATTGATAGTGACACAACTATTCATATTGCCTTGACAACAATCAGTGACACCCCTATGTTTTCACAAATTTCTTTACCAAATGGCTCTTATTCTAAAATCATGGGTGTTGGTTCTGCCCATCTTTCACATAACTTACATGTTAAAGATATTTTTTGTGTGTCCTTCCTTTCGTGTTAATCTTCACTCTGATAGTCAACTTACTTCTGCTCTAAATTGCTCAATCCAAAAATTTTTCCTACTTTTTGTATACTGTAGGACCAAGCTTCGAAGAGGATGATTGGCATGGGGAAGCGGTATAAGGGGTTGTACTATCTTGTGCCACACTGAAAGTTACCATTAGCTTCATCACCAAAAACTTATCATGTCTCTTCTCCATCTGCTATCACTTGGCATAAGCGGCTTGGACACCCTTCTAAAGCTCCGTCTCAATCCTTGTGCAAAATAATTCCTTATTTCATATTTGATTCTCAACATTCATGCGACATTTTTCATTTGGCCACAACAAAACCAAATTGTCATGTCCATTAATTTTTATTCAAACTGGGCACTTTTTTTTTTACTTATTCATTGTGATATTTAGGGACATCATCATATTGCAACTCATTCAGGTGCACACTATTTTATTATTATTATTATTGTTGATAATTATACTCGTTTCACATGGATATTTTTTTATTAAATTCAAATCTGAAACACAAAAGCTTGCTAAAATCCTTCATCGTGTTTGTCAACATTCAATTCAATTGCCAAATTAATGTGTTCGAAGTGATAATGGCTTTGAATTTACCTCGATGAAATCTTTTTTTCATGACCTTGGCATATTGTTTTAAAGCTCGTGTCCCGTTGCACCTCAACAAAATGGTGTTGTGGAATGTAAACATTGTCACCTACTAAATGTCCTATTCTTCACTAATATCTCCTATTTATTTGTCACCATCAACTTCACCTTGCCTTGTTCCTATTCTTCGTAGTAGCGACCGCGTACAACAACCATATGTGATACTTTTTGATTTTCATTATGGTGCTGCAGCTCCAGCCATGTCATTATCTTCATGGTCAGGTAATCAATATCCCTTAGCCAACTTTCTTTCTTATAATTCATAATCTTCTTCCCAACAATTTTATGTTAACATCATTTATAGTACTCTAGAACCTACCACATGTGAACAAGCAATTCAAGATCCAAAATGGTGTGAGGATATGCATCAAGAGCTAACTGGTCTCGCTGACCAACAAACCTGGCAATTGATTTCTTTCCCACCTGGGCAGTGACTAATTGGAAGCAAATGGGAGTTCTGGATCAAGTATAAATCCAATGGCACTATGGAACGTAACAAAACCCACTTAGTAGCCAAGGGATTTACTCAGCAAAAAGACCTAGATTATCATGAAACATTTGCCCCTTTGCCAAGTTCACCACTGTCTGATATCTCCTTGCTCTAGTTGTTGTTCGTAACTGGCCATTATTTCAAATGGATGTTCATAATGCATTTTTCCATGGCGAGTTAGATGAAGAAGTGCACATGACTCCACCACCAGGCCTTTGTCAACAAGGGGAGAAACGAGTATGTCGATTACATAAGTCTCTTTATGGACTGAAACAAGACCTCGAAATTGGTTTTCAAAGTTCTCAAAAGCCATTAAGAAGGTTGGCTTTGCTCAATCTCACTCCTATCATTCACTTTTTGTTCGTTTAAAATAGTCATCTCTACCAGTGGTACGTGGATGATAAGATTATCGTCGGGAATGATGATAAGGCTATTCGGGATCTCAAACTTTTCCTTCATTAACAGTTCCATACAGTGACGGAGCCAGGATTTTTGTTGAAAGAAGGTGAAGTGATGAGTATAGTTAATTAATGATAATATAATAATTAATTACTTTAACAAAAAAATTTAATTCGAACAATACATAAATAACTTTTCAAAACACCAATTACTAAACAAAACTCAATATAACCTATGGGGAAGACAATGAGTCCAACAAGCTACTTTGTAGGAGCACAAAAGATAAATCGAAAATACTAGGAAACCATGTTTTTGCAACTAGGTTTTGTAACTATGGTGATGTGGCGTGATCTTGAAATAATAATGAAATCTCCAAAGTGTTTACATGTATCTCGAGGTTGTAAAAAATCTCCTCTAACGAAGCCACATCATCCTGATTATAAAACTTGGTTGCAAAACCTGGTTCTCTAGTCTCACTCAAGACAAATATATGGAGGATAAATTAAATTGATATATAAAGCTAAGCAACAATTCTAAAGAGTCACTTTGAGGTTTTTTGACACTTCTATCCCTTCTATAGATGGTGTTTGTGATTGTGTTTTAAAGAGAATGAGTAGAAAGTGTAAAAAACTAAAAGTGATCACCAAACATGGTCCATAGACTTACTGAAAGTTAAAGTAGCAAAAATTAATTTCAAATGTAAAATTAGATGTGGACAAAAAAATTGAGTTATTTGCAATTTTCCACCTATCATAAATAGATATTAGAGGTTACCCCATCTTTAATCATTATTGCAGTCTTCCTCAGGACTAGCAGTCAACATGCATTGATTGTCAAAAGGCTCGTATCTCTCAAACAATAACCCACAGATGAACCTCGAGATACAAATATGTATCTTGAAAAAAAAATATTAATGAATCAAAATTTTAATGCATCGCTAGAAAATCCTTTGAATAAAATACAAAACTAGACCTCGAGATACGAATTTATCTCAAGAAAATACATTTTTTTAAAACATTCTTCTTTCTCAAAAGCGGGAAAAAGAGGTTGGGCTGTTGATAGTGATGGCGAAAAAAAGAACTAAATCAAGCAAAAAGGGAGGGAGACAAGATAGTAGAAGGCGGGGCGATTGCTAGTGTCGCAGTAATCAGGAAGCAGAAGAGAGGAAGGGGTGAGGCAGGATTGACTTGTCAGCATCACAAGGGTGAGCATAACAGAATAAAAAGAAAAGAAAATAAAAAAATCCCCCACTTGCCTCCACGTGGCTCCGTCCCTGGTTCCATATTGAAGATCTTGGTTATCTAAAGTATTTTCTCGTTTGGAAGGGCATGTATACTCTAGAAATCCTAGACGATGTTGGTTTTCTTGGGGTGCAACCAATTTTCGTATGGGCCACTTTGAGATCATCCTTACAAAGGCTTAAAGATGGGAAGCCTGATGACTTCATTAATGCAGAACAATAAAAAATGCCATCGACACACGCTAATAAAAGGTGTAACGAATGTGACAATGGCCTATCTCTAATAATGCAACTTTACAAAGGCCACTTTGAGAGCATCCTTCCATGTTCCATCACTTCTCATAACAACCTTAATGTCTACCAATTCACTGCCTGAGAAGAGTGCATAATGATCATAGGCCGAAGACGTGCTTATAGCACAGAGATGTGATTAGGCATCAAATTCCCATGTGTATAACGTTGGTTGAGGTCTAGATTTCTCCTGCCATAGTAATGGTTGTTTGCAGTCTGCCACACTTTTCCATTTGAGTTCTAGAAGATGTACTTCCCAAAAGCCCTCTAATGAAGTTAAGCTTTCCATGCTTCATTAGATCTTCAACCTGCTTTTCTCCTCTACTACAATAATCAAAATAAAGAAGTTAAAGTTGTTGCCTAAAACCTAGGCCAGTTGTCTTACCAATTTTAGTTGTTTGAAGACCACACAAAAAAGATACATATGGCTATCACTAGGGCAACAGAGAAAAGCTCATTGGTTGTTCCTCAATGTTGTCTTCATCTTCAATCTCTTTTATACTTTGAACTATGTCTTGAACTTTTATTGTTAGGTGTTCATTGTGTACTTCAACGTCTTTCAAAATCTTTGCTAACTGAAACTTATAAGCTGCACAACGTTCTTCGTATGCTGCAATTTGTCGTTGAAAGCGCTGTCTCTCATTGTACAGCTTAGTGGTTAGCTCCCTAATTCTTTTATCCTTCTCATCCTGCAACAAGAGGACATATATGCAAAATTTTCAGAGATGACGAACATCAAAGACAAACTAAGACAATCTAACAGTAGTTGGAATGCTGGATCACACGATGGAATAATCCCACACAAGAAATCTGCCTATGAACTCATGGCACGACCATTAGCACTTCAGAACATGAGAACAATATGATAACAGAAACACCAGCATTCCCATTTCAAGTGCTGAACACAAGGAATATTGCTATCATTCAGCTATGACATCATTGAACATTGTCGCGCATGACAATCCTAAAAACATTTGAGTCAAATAAAGTTCTCCTATAGGTCTTCTGATGACCTAAGGAGGTGTGGATTTTTTTCCCCCTCAGAGATTAGAGGCCCATAATTAACTTGTGGTCAGTGGTCAGTGGCTAGAGGTCAGCACAGTCCTACTAGCTCAAGTTAGAGGTTCTTCCTCTAATTAGTAAAAACAATCTTCCAACTGAGATTGACCACAGACTTGCCCTCGAAACCAAACCTCAAGCTGTATTCAGGTGAAAAGAAATGTCAACTTCACGAAGCAAGCCACTTACAAGTGGTGGACCACCTTAAAACTGTGTTTGTTTAGTAGCATTTATAAGTCTTTATAAAGGCTACAAGCGGCTTGATTTCTACAAGCACCAGGGGTGATGCTTATGGCCACTTATAAGTCACAACCACTTGTAAGTGGAAAGCCACTTATAAGTGATGCAAACAAACACCCCAGCTATCTGTAGTTTAATGATCCCAAAAGGCAAATGTATTAATATCCAGGATGACACATCCCAAATTTCTGCCTCAGTTAAACATCCATAAAACCCCAAGGGAGCGATAACCACATTGGTGGAATGAAGCAACTAAAACATTACTAGTCTATTGGATATCTCATGGTTAATATTTGTATTTTACGAAGTGCGTAGTACACAAAAGGTCTTACTTTCTGACCTAAGTCTGTGTTTGATTCCAACGAAAATTTTCTCAAGAAAAAAAATCCAGCGCTACCAATTAGCCTCGGGCCTTACTCATAAGCAAGGTAACTTGCCTTACTGCACTTATAAGGGAGTTAAATCCAACATTATGAGGATCTTCAATCTCATAATATCGAACAAAATAACACGTAAATGAAATGACTCTTTAAGTACCATACGAAAATCATTAATTTCTAGCATACCTCGTTCAGTGGTGCTTTATCTGAAGGTCGCATGGGAACCTCGCTAGGAACCATTAGCTCATGATTATGCCCTCTTAAGAAGTTAGTGACGACCCATTTTTCTATATCTCTCTTGTAAGCTATTACTAGGATTGCCTTGCATCCTACTCTGGTTTGCTTCGACAACCGAATTGTTTTATCTTCCCTTAAATATTTCTTCCTGCGGAAACCTTCCTTGGAACATACATAATCAAAACCAATAACTGCACGGTCTATACGTGATCTTCGCTTACGATTAACTCGTACACTGAAACCATTGCACCTACCATACAAATCATAATACTCCCTAGCTTCATCAGCAGATTTGAACTCCATGCCAACATACAGTTCTGAAGGACTAGATGTTCCTGCTAACTCTTCAATAGGATATTCATCCATCTTGCTGTTTTCACTACGGTCATCACACACTTCAACTGTTTCAAATTCATTTGAAGTTTCATCTTCCGCATACCTGTCACGGTCCATCATATCAAAACCTAATCCAACGTTTGTCATTATGATCCTGCAAAAAACAAGACACTTCTTTCACTGAGTGTCCTCTCTGAAATACATACGTAAAAATGTTGTGCCCATTCATTCATCTATAAATCATTTTAATATCAATAAAAAGAAGGGGGGACACAATGGAAATACAAGAAGTGGAAAACATAATGCAGATGACATTCAAAAATCAGATCCTTCAAAGGCTATTTGGGTTATTCCACCATTCTTCGTAGCACAGGCAATATGATAAGTGATGACCTGGAGGCACAAGAAACAACGTATCGTCATTGCACAACTCCTTCCATAATGCATAACCTATGATGGTATCGCACAACTGCTTCTGTAGCGCATAACCTATGATGGATTTTTTCAAATACATAAATAAAAATTAAGAATAGAATACAATTAACTTTATCTTGACATTTGAATAGAATATTTACCAAACATTTAAAGTCCGATTGAAGATAACTAACCCTTACTTTCAAGTTAATCCCCTTAGAGCTTCCACATAAGTCGAATATATGACAAAGTTAAAGTTACGAACATTCTCTGAGAAAACAGCTGATGGTAACCAATTCTGGGTTGATAACTTTAACAAAAACTCTCGCACATAAACCTACTATCGTTAACATTTGTGGACCCTTCAAAATCTACAGGTGACCATTTTTGTATTTGCTTGCTCTGAATTGAGTAGAATGTTAAGAAGAGCAGTTATCAACCTATATGAACTTCACTAAGAGCTTTATCAGTAATCGACAATTAAAAATTTGACATCAGCATGCTCGATCAAAATGGTTGCTAAATAATCTACCAACAATTATCGAGAATTGATGAATAATTCAGCTGTTGCTAAGGCTTGAACACACAATTTCAAACGAGCACGTGGTTGAGCAACACCAAGAACATGATGGTCCTCCATGTTTGTTGACGTTGGATGGGCTTTAATGTTTATGGAAATCAACTTTCATTTAGATTTCGTTCCAACTAAGAGCTAAATTCGTGTTGATTGAGAATGACCAAAAATTATTTGAATTTCACAACAAAAAAAAACGGAGAACAAAATGAATCAATTCAATGATAAAAATTTAACACTAACATATAACGAATGTAAATTTTGAAGATGAAATCAAAACAAGAGTGGTGAATGTAAGTGACTAAAATTTAGAAATGAGAAGTTCTTTGAGACTACTACTAACCTTTTTATGAGATAGACTTCAATTGTTTTCACATTTTCGATTGATTTCGAGAACAATAACTGAGAGATCGACAAGAAGGCAGTCAGAAAGAAAGAAAGAAAGAATTCAGACAGACAACTAGGGTAGGGTTCTTTACTTTTCAACTGGGAAAGTGGGAAACCTATATATATATATATATTTTTTATATTTTATTTTTCTAAATAAACTTTAAACTTTGAATTTGATTTTCCAAGGCACTCATTAGTTTATACTAATTAAAGTTTGACTCTAATTTTGAAAACTAATTAAATCCAACATCGGCTTATGATAGAATTGTTAAGTTCACATCATTGATTTTAGTCGAGATTAACTTTTGGATCGTTTTAGTCTTACTTTTAATCTAATTTTTTAATTTTAAAATCCAAAAATGCTCCCACCTCCTCATTTCTTTTCTTTCTTTATCCTTGCAACTCTTATTTTCTCTGCCAGTAGTGACCCTACCCTCAAATCCCAACCCTCATTAAGTCTAATTTTGCTCTTCTTGTTGTTTATTGTGCTTGAAAATATCAAAAGCGTTTGACATCAAAGACCCAAGACAAAACATTGAGTGGACTGTGCTAGAAGGAAGTGGTTTTGTAAGAGCGGTGACTTACCAGCCAACAATATTCAAGAAGTGATGCCATGAAAACTAAAGAGAAAGAGAGTTCAGTCTCCTGAAGTGGTTTGGTGAACGAACCAAAAATCTCGTCTTACTAACTTGATGGGTTTTGTTGCTATATGAAATTAATTGCATATAGAGTGAAGTCCCTCTATATCAATATCACAACAGAGACACTATAGAATAAAGAAGTCGAAAGTCATAAAGTAAATCAACATAAATAACTCACTTGTTGGATCAATTCATAGAAACTAACATCATATACATGTTTTGGGAAGTCAATAATCAAAAGTCACAAAGGGTTTTATGAAAGCGTTGGCTGAAATGTTGAAGAAAACACAAACAATGGTTTCAAAAATGAGTAGAAGAAATGATAATATGACAAACAATGGCTGAAGTATATAATTTTCAATTGTCTGATAAGTATATAATTAGAAAATCATGGAGTGATTTCAAAAATCAATATATAAGTAGAAGAAATGATAATAAGAAAATCAGATGGTGGTTTCAAAAATCAATAAATAATTAAAAGAAATGATACTTAGAAAAACCCCAAAATTTATGAAAAAACCCTCGAAAAAATGTAAGTTTTTATTTTCACCCTTTTTTGTTTTCGTGATTTCAAAAGGACGAAAATTTTGCGAAAACACAATCCTTAGTTAGAGCTTGGTAACAAACTCTGAGTCTCATTAAAATAGGATGATTTAGTGGGGGCCACTTTATAATTCGAAACTCAAAGTATGCTCAAAATATTTAAAAATTAAGGGTATTCAAAATTAGGGATATCCCAAGACTCAATTAGCACCACACCTTTATGATTGCGGATCATGTGCACATGTGTCGGCCGCATGCTTCCTTTAAATTTTGTTAGCGACTAAAATGTTGTACTCCTTGATTTTGTAAAATTAGAATAACAACCCAACACTCTTTAAATATTTGATAAACCCAAATCTTAAAGTTAAATCAATGGTTCATACCACATGCTAGAGACCTTGAAATAATAACATGTACCTCGATGTACAATGGACAGTTAAATTTTAATTACAAAAACAAAAACAAAAACAAAAACAAAAACAAAAACAAAAACAAAAACAAAAACAAAAACAAAAAGGGAACTTTTAGTTACCAACTGCACAGAGAATTGAGATAGGATGAGGCAAACGAGGTTTAGAGCATGTTACACTTGTAAAACCGCATGGAATGAGTCAAATTAGGTATCATAGGTTGGTAGGTATCAACGTGAACATGAGTCATTTAATTATCGTGTAAAGTAAAAATGAAACATGAACCCGACCTAGCAATAGAAGGATTAATACGTACTATGACTCAATCTTGAGCTTATCTAGAGAGTCAGACCCCTAGCGTTAGATCCGCGCTAGGAGAAGCCCCCTTGCACATTTTTAGGAGAGAGAGATGAGATATTGAGTTATTGAGGTGATATTGAGGAGTTCTTGAGAAGATCTATCTCTTAAAAACATGCAGGGGAGCCTTTCCTGACGCGGATCTGGCGCTAGGGGCCTGACTCTTAAGAATTTTTGCCTAATCCTCCATGATTCATTTATCACTAAAAGCTATCATAATCCCCACACAACTCAAGCAATAATTAAATATTTGACACAATAATCAATCACGAAACATACACAAAATTAATGACCCATTTGAGATGCAGTGACACAAAGATAATATGTCAAGTTTGAATTTCCAATTGATTTTCAGCCACAAGATAAAGTTTTCATAAAGTCCTACAAAATATTTTGGTTAACATAAGATTGTGACCACTAGAAGTTTTGATTTAATGAAAGTAAAAAATTAATTAATTTCAAAAGATTATTTGAAATATATGTTTAAGAATTACGGTAGTGAAAAGCTGTCACGTTAGAAAATATTTTTCAATATTAATCTTATTCAACCTACATATTTCAAAATCTTCAAGTATATTATGTGGTTATCAATTATGTGATAAAAGTTTCCATATATAGCTAAAAATTATTGACATAGAGATTTGCACAAATCACCATTGATATATTTGCATGAATCAAGTGATATCATAGGATTTTTAACATATAATTTTGTACTATAAATAGGTTGTTGTTTCTTCTCCAAAAAAACACATCTCTAACTTTTGTGTGTGTTTTATTTTTTTCTTCTTTTCTTTTATCAAAGCAATTTCATTTTTGTTGGGTAAATTGGGATTGAATCTATGACCTTATGGTCATAAACTTCATTTAGATCAATCATGATGTTTATAGGTATCCATGAGCATCCATTGCACGAAAGGAACCGTAAACATCATACTCATGTACGATGATAGTTGTTTGGTTGTATATTTGAGAATTTCAATAAGGTCATCATCCAATCCCATTTAACCCCTAAAAAATTGGCGACTTGGGGAGCAAAGTGATATACAATCTATGTATGCTCTTTAGCTTATTTATTTATTTTTATAAATTTTAATCCCTCGCGATTCTCCATTTAAGTCATGCAATATACAATATTTATTATGCAACATTGTTTTATAAATTATTTGATATCTAACATTAAAACTTAGCTTCATTTGCTATTATATGTCTTGTTTTATGATTAGTAAGGTAAATTATATGCTATAAGATTTCGAATCAAGAATATGAATTACCTACCAAGGAACACGCTAAACAGGTAGAAACACCAAACCCAATATTTCTTGGTTAAACTCTCAAACCTCTACATTGTATGTGTAGTGTATTAGTAGCAATTTTTTTTAGGTTAAACTCTCAAGCCTCTCCATTGTATAGAAAATTTTGGATATTACCTATTGAGAAATCATTTTTTCAATAAAAATAGAATCTATAGTCTATATTTTTTGCTAAACAATTTATTTGGGTAACTTTTTTTAGAGTAATTTTGATGTGTTGCTTGAGATTGGAGAACGTAAATTTGTTAATGTTTATAAAGGCTTCATTGGGTACATAGTATTTTATATGTGTAATGTCATAAGACTTTTGGTTTGGACCAAATTTGGTGATTCAAGTTGTGTTTATTAAAATAAATGAGAGTACTACAAATTGCTCATTTCAAAACTTTTTCATGTGATTTAAGTTTTGTTTATTAGATAAATGAGAGTACTACAACTTTTGTGTTTTGACCAACTTCAGAATCGGTCTCGATCGAGCACATAAGTTGGTCGAAAGTCAGGAACACTATTCCGTTTTCATTTTTCGGACAGATTTGCGCGACTTTAGTAAAATGATCATAACTTGCTCATTTAAAAACATTTTCAAGTGATTCAAGTTTTGTTTATTAGATAACTTAGAGTACCAAAACTTTCATGTTTTGATGAACTTGAAAATCAGTATTAGTTGAGGGTTTAAATTGGTTCGAAAGTTACCATATTTTTTGTTTTTTTCGTTGAGAGTTTGGGTTTGTCTGTTATGTTAAGTTATGTATATTTATTGAGTTTGAGTTTAAGGGTTTCAACTTTAAGGGGATTTTGAGAGTTTTCGAGGGAGAGAGAGAAGATTTGCAAGAGATTTGAGTGTGGGGAGAGATTTGGAAGAGGAGATTTCGAATTGAGAGAGGGAGGAACCATTGCCTTGTCGATTTGAATGGTAAGGGAAAAAATGGATGATTTTTGTTTATATAGGTGGTGTGAGAAAGTTAAAAAAAAAATAAAAAAAATCAATGGTGGTGTGAGAGAGAGGATATGGTGGTGTGAGGTAATCGTTGCCAAACTGTAAACGTCATACTCATACCATGAAAGTTGCATGTTTGTCTATTTGAGATTTTCAATAAGGTCAACATCCAATCCCATCTAACCCGTCAAAAATTGGTGACTTAGGGAGTAAAACGATATATTTCGTATTTATGCCATTTTTTAGCCACTCCTCATTTTGCTTTTATGTCACACAATATATATATAATCTAAAAAAATTTAGCTTCATTTGCTATTTTGCGATATTATGTCTTGTTTCGTGATTAACAGGGTGGTTTATGACGATTGATAGGCATCAGTTTTTACACCCTTAAATGTACAATTGTTAAGTCCAATTATCCAATAAAAATATCTCATTACGTGTATTTTGTGCATTTTGTAGGAATTCAAACACAAATATCAAATCATGTATAAAATGGCACAATAAGGCTAAATTCAACAACTAGAAGGCCCAATGAGATTTCAAATGCATTTATAAGAATTAAAAATTTTCAATCCCAATACCCATGAAGTCAAGCCTACAAAGCATCAACGACTACGGATTTAGATAAAATCAACATGAGGATTTGGACGTCCACACCAACTTTATCAAAAAAAATATCTACAAGACATATTTCCTTATTCAACTCCAACACCATTTCTTATTTCACTCAACCATGTTTTCTTGTTTTATTCAACCATGTTTCCTTGTTCCTTGTTTCATTCAACCATGTTTCCCTATTTCACTCAAACCCCTTTTACCTATAAAAACCCCACACATGGAGTTCATAAAGGATTTTTTTTTTGTTGTAGTTCTTAGCTTTATATTTTTGTTTGGTAGAAAAGTGCATTTACTATATTTTAATTTTTCCATTGAAGAAGTAAGTTTATCTTGGTTTCTCTTTTTCAATTGTTTCTATTTCTCCTTTAACTTTTAGTTTATTCTCACCATCCATTATCTAACTCTTATATTTTTTCTTTGAATTGAAAATCAGATTTGTCTTTTAATCCAAGTGAAGTAGTCGATAACCCCTTCTTCCACTATGCATTGTTGAAGTGTATTGTAGGTTGAAGGAAAAAATAAAAAATAAAATTATAGTTATTTCTTTGATTGATGTCAAAAATCATGCAACGACATTAATATTGGTTTTTGACATCAATCAAATGACATTAATATAAAACATATTCCATCAAAATTTCAAACTATTAGATTATTATGTATATTTATAAAAAGAAACAACATTTCATACAAATTGGCATCTGCCACTTAAAGGCTTCGAGTGTATAATGCTTCCTCTATGGAGTTTTCTAATATGTAGTCTTTACAATTTATAAACACTATTACATATGAATTGACATGATACAAATTTTGACATTAAGTTGTAAGCATATTGAGAAAAAAGGTCAACGGATTTTACATTATTTTTTTCAAGATTAACACCTTGTCATAACATTTTAAAATTTCATTGAACCAAATATATACTACATATAGTCGTTGTAATTGATGTCCATTGTGATTTTTATATAGATAGTCATTATATTCTATTTCTTTTAAAAGGTTTGCCATTATATTCTTGATCATCCTTATATTTTGTGCATTCATACTTACATATCAAACCACCATCAACTTGTATATTTTTTTAAATAAAAGAAAATGATTAATGTCTAAATGTTGGTTACTGAGTTTGATGCATCCAAAATCCGGTATCCTGTAAGTATGACCTGCAAAACAAATGTTAGATTGCCAAAGACCACATTTTTGGTGGCCGAAGGCACTTTGATGGTTAAGTCAGTAACTCAGTTGGAGATGGAGATAAATCTGGACAGAACTCAATTAAAGTTGTATACCTTTGTCGAATGTTTCATTTACCTTATATAATGGTCGTTGTTAATTCCCTATGTGACTTAAGCATGTGAGGCGCAACGATGGAAGACGTTCTTTATAACGATCTTCTTCTTCATGAAGACACGTCCTTGGAAGGGTAACTCCCTCCACGACTCTTTTTCTTTGTAATGTTCCTCCGCTTTAAGAAAGAACTTTATTGGGCTCGAATCTGGGTTTTGTCTACGATTTATTCTGACGAGCCATGTTTGGGCTCTCGTGACTGGATTCACTCTTTTGGGGCTTTATGAATTGGCCAGGTTTTGTGATATTTGATCCTCGTGACAGACGATCTCTACCATGTGTACGGTTGCGATGACAGTCTTATTTGATGTATCATCAGCTACTCCCCCCTCAGTTAGTGAACATGCTGATGTGCCCACTAACTCGACGACTGTTAGACTTTCAATTTCATCATTGTCTCGCATTTAATGTTGTTAGTAACTTTTGGTGGGTTTGGTATTTTGATCTCTCATTCATCCGTTCGTTACAAGTCCATTTTGGGATTTCGTGCAACCATCATATCTCGCACGTCGTCTTATGAGCGATCTCTTCGTTACTCGGCTCTATAAAATAGGGCGTGATAAGTTTGTTTCCTTTTTTACGATATCTTCAAAATTATGGCTTATTCTTCTCTCTTCTTCTTCATTTTCCTCGCTCTTTCACTCCTTTACGATGTTTGCCGACAATATGCTAGATGACGAGGCACTTGTTGCTTGTGAATCTTACTTCTCACCCCAGAAAGCTTCTCAGACGATGCTGAATAGTGTTTGTTCCAAGTATTTTCTTCCGACATCGAGATCATTCTGCCTAGGTAGAACGATAGTCCTTGCCATCCAAGGGCTGGTTACATTGCATTCTACCCACGCATGTTCTAGTATGGACTTTGATTCCCAGTCGCAGAGATATTTTGGGAATACTTAGAATTTTTGGGCATTCCTCCTGCTCAGATGGGCCCTAATGGTGGGAGGGTTGTGGTTTCTACTTATGTGAGTGTCATCCTTACTGGCATTCCCTTGACTGTCGGGATTTTGCATTTAGTGGTTGGTTTGTTGGCAACCAAGAGTATTTGCTTATTCTGTTCTCCTGTATGTTTCAGGAAGCTCATCTATGACATCAGAGTCTGGTTTGAGGTTTTGGTGTTATGCTTCTGTCAACTCCAGCTATTTCAACTTTCGAAGTCGTCGAATTGTGCGGTCGTGCCGAGTTCCCAACAAACGAAGGGATTTGCAGTTAACTGTGGATGAGCAGATGATCAGTGAATGTTTCTTGAAGCTTCCCATGGTTGTTTTGGAGGCATTTCTTTCCGAGGACATTATTGAGTGTAGTGGCTTGTATACTATGAACGAGGCAGAACATGTTTTGCTTACTGAATCCCGAGATGAGGAGATCTCTGCTCGCACTGCTCCTACTAGTGTTAGTGATGCTAGCATTGATGGGAAAGTGATCTCGGGCAGGGATGTTATGAATCTCAATGCTCCTGTTAGCATTGGTATTGCTGGCCCGACTTCCAGGAAGAGAAAGCTTCTGAGGCATGCTAGTACGAAGTAGTTGTTGATAAGTCTTGGCCATGTTTCCAAGAAGAAACGACTTTCCAGTTCCACTCGTGGCACTACTCGGACTGTTCCTCTTCTGAATTTGTCTATAAAGAGAGAAAGAATGAGGGCAAGAAGGAGGATCGCTTATCCCTTGAGGAGGCCGAGGAGATGAATTTGGCGATTGAGAGGAGCAAGAAGAAAATAACCCGTCTGTTGGACGACAATGAAAAAGGCCTCCTTTCGGCTTACAGTGCGCCCGACGTTGTGGAGTGGTTTGATGAGGATCCTTGAGCTATTGGCAACAAAATGTTCTAGTTTGTGATGGAGTAGTCTAAGGAGGTTGCTAATCGTGGTCAAAGTTCCAAGATACTTCCTTCTCGATCTTTTTCCATTCTGTTGATAATGCAGTGTAGTTTTTAGTTTCTTCTCCTATTCGCCCAACTTCTGCTGATGTTGTAGCTACTACTTGTCTTACTCCCGCCACTACTGCTTCACAGCGAGAAGGCAATAATGGTTTTTCTGTTATCAATGTTGTTTTGACCGTTCTTCTCGCCATCGGAGGTAGATCTTTTGTGCTCCCCAATCCCATAGTTCTTCATCCACGGATTAGTTGGAAGGAGCCCAACCCGGAAGACATTCGTATTAAGTCGAATGAGAAGTTTTGTTGGTTTACTGAAATTGACGTGCATGATAGTACACGTAAGTCGATCAACGAATGGCATAGACGGTTGGTGGAGAGTCCTCTTATGCCTATTTGGAAGCCTAGCAGTCATCTCGACTACGGCCTCAAGCATATAATGGATGGGATGAACCACCTTACTTATTTTGGGGTAATGGGATCGAATTATCAGGCTGGTCGTAGACATGTGGCTGCTTTTGAGAGGAAAATGGCATCACAATTATTGGTGTTTTCTCATGTCCTTTGTCAGTTAGATGTGTTGAAAGCGCAATAGGAAAGGGCAGTTGGGGCTGCTTGAGCTTCTTTGAGGGAGGCGGAGGCTGCACGATATAGGTTCGCAGCTAATCTTGAGTCTTTAGTGGCTAAACTGAATGGAATTCGTACTCGATTGGATGAGGTGGGAAGGGAATTATCCGTTGAGAAGGCTGGTCATAATGAGGCCATGCGTTCAGTTATTGAGCAATCAGCCAGCCGTCAAATTGCTGAAGAGCGAGTGGAACAATTAATAGTTGCGCTTGATGAGGTTGAGTAGGATATTTTCGCAATGTTGACCACCGTTGAAGGACAACTCATCTCAGCTAAGAATGAGTTTGTTGCAACCAAAAACATGTTGAGGATTGCAGAAGCGAAGGATTGGAAGAGGATTGTTGATGGTCGAGTCGAGCTTCTTAACTATATTGAGGGGATGGCGTCGATTTGTCCAAGTATCATTGTCTAGTCGATCAAGTTTTCGAGGATGAAGATAGCGAGGAAAGTATTCCAAATCCCTTGAGTGATCCAATGAATGAAGAGTCATCATTCCCTTCTCCTTCCAATCTGGTCCCACTATCTACTCTTGTTGTTGAAGAGAGAACCTAATCTCCTCCTACTACTGACATTGTTGCCCCTCTTCCATTGAATGCTCTTGTTGTTGATACTTCTACTGTTTCTTCTCCAATTGTTCTATCTTCTTCTCCAAATGTAACAAAATGATTTTATGAATGAAAAACCTTTTATTTTGATAATCCTGGGTTGCCTTTTATTTTATTTTCTACTTTGCGTGTTTTCCTGTTGAAGTTGTGACTAGTCTTTGTATCAGTCGCATTGATTCATTGTATATGATAGGTTGTGTTCACCTCGTTACTTGCATTTTTTTTACTCTGATAATCTAGGTTTGTCCTTATTTCTGCTTCTTGCATTCGTTTGTTTGATCATCTGAAATTTTTATTTCTTCCATCTTGTCGATCGGGCTATGAAGTTGTACTGGTTCATTTTTATTCGTTAAGATTCTTGCGCGTCTACTTTGCGATCAGACGTGTTTGGTCATTCTAGAAAGTTCCCTGAGTAAGTCTTGACTTGTGTGTCAGATATCTTGTAGATGTGTTTTGTAGTTTGACGCGTTGGTAGAGCTAGAAAGCTTTGTGAACATATATTGACTTTTTTGTCCATATTTTTTACTTCATGGTTCGATATATTAGTTGACCTGAAGGCGATCCAAATAGGTTGACTTGTTTGTCCTAACCTTTACTTCCCTGGTCTGACGTATTAGTCGCCCCGAAGTTTTTTACGAGTAAGTTGACTATTTCGTTCCAACATTTACTTCGTTGGTCTGACATACTAGTCAACTCGAAGTTTTTTATGAGTAAGTTGACTGTTTCGTCCCAACTTTTATTTCGTTGGTCTGACATACTAGTCGAACCGAAGTTTTTTACGGGTAAGTTGACTGTGTTTGTCCCAACTTTTACTTTGTTGGTCTGACATACTAGTTGACCTGAAGTTTTTAACGAGTAGTTGACTTTTCATCCCAACTTTTACTTGGTTGGTCTAACATACTAGTCGACCCGAAGTTTTTTTACGAGTAAGTTGATTGTTTCATCCCGACTTTTACTTCGTTGGTTTGACATACTAGTCGACCCGAAGTTTTTTTACGAGTAAGTTGATTGTTTCCCTACTTTTACTTCGTTGTCTGATATACTAGTCGACCCATAGCTTTTTTACGAGTAAGTTGACTATTTCGTCCCATCATTTACTTCGTGGTTGATAAGACCAGAAGATTGTTATTTGTGTCTGACTTAAGCATCCTAACCTTTTGTTCGTGGCTTGACATGCCGATTGCTTCGTATTAATGCCTTGATTTTATTGCTCAGGCGTAAGATAGAATGTTTGAACTCAGAGTTTTATTGATAATCCCATTTCGATTGCTCAACAATCTATGGTAGTAGTCGTCATTTTCTTCCCATAAAGTTACGATGTGTTGTAGAATCCGTTTGTGAATATGCATTGCATCTTCTGACTGCTGCTTGATTGATGTCGTTTCTTATAGCGATAGGAGGTTGGTTCCTGCGCACCTTTGTTGTTCGAATGGTATTTGTTTCTGATCGTCGGGTTTGGTTTCCAATTGCCCCGGAGTATGCTTTGGAGTTGCTTTGTCTTGAGTGGACTTAACTCATTCGTGGCAACTTCTTCCTTCATGATTCTCCTGTAGTTTTGATAGTTGTTGGTTACGTATATTGTTGTCGTGAGGTAGCTAATAGACTCAGAATGCTTCTTGATCAAATCCCTGGATGTATGTTCTTACAGGTGATACCGACGAGAGGAGTATAATCAATACCGAATTGTCCAATCATGCTCACATCAACACCGACTGCCAAAGCTATCATGAGTTTTAGTATCGAGTTTTATTCGTTGAGTTACATTTGTTTGCGTCAGTTCTGTTGTTGGTAATAGAGGAGATGTTGTTGGCCTTGCCATGGATAATATGGATAAAACTTGCGTTTGTCAGTAAGGGCTTTGGATTAGATTATGTTAATTAGTTGATCCCCGCTTGAGGTGAAAATTCTTTGTGTTTCTCATTGTGGGTTGTCGTAGTGGTTTTTCTGATCTCATTTGATATCGTTGGTGCTTCTATTTTGATATAGATCAGCTCGAGTGGGATGTATTATTGATCGTCTCTTTGGTTGACTTGATTGTTTGCTTCCTCCAGATATGTCGTGTAGGGCGTACATCAGTTTTTTGGGATCCTCTTTCGATCCCGCAGTGGTGTCCACCTTCTCTTTCCCTTTGGGCTGCTTATTTGGTAGTCGATGAAATCGTCGAGTCATCCTATCTGAACCCAGTGCTCAATTTCATATTTCTAATTGTAGCAGTCTTCGATGTCGTGTCTGTGATCCTTGTGGAAAGAACAATACTTGCTCTTATGTCCCCTTTCGGGTCTCCTCTCATTTTGAGCGGTTAGTTGACATCTTCCCATTTCGCCATAGACTTCAGTATGTTCGCCCGACTTGTTTTCAAGGCTGTGTATGGTTTATACGTCTTTTTCACCACACTTGTTACCCGTTCATGCTTGGGCCTTGCTGATTGCAGTTTTCTGGGCTCTTGCTGGTTGAATTTGAATCCCTGATTAGTCTGATGCCTCTTTGACTGAACGTTCTTCTCCCGGGGTCTGTCATCTCTCCTTTCTTTCCTCCTTGAGTGGCATTCCCTCTCGAATTCATTCTTCCCAGCGGTCGCCATTTCCTCGTGAGTGATGTGTTTATGGGCGGTCTTCAATATAGTCGCCACATTTTTTGGAGGGTCTAGGTTTAGAGAATCAAAAAATGGTAATCTCTTTAGTCCAGAGGTAAAAGTGGCAATGGCCGTGTCGTCGCTGCAGCCATTGATCATTGTCAACTCGTTAGTAAAACGAGTGACGTACTCTTTTATTGTCTCCTCGGGCTTCTGTTTGATGTGAAACAAGTAGTGTGGTCACTTTCTCATCCGTTGACAGCCGATGAACCTCGTGATGAAAGCGGTAGCAAGGGCCTGGACTGAGTCTATCGACTTTGGTGGTAGGCTGTTGAACCAATTCATCGTTGTGGAGGTGAGACTGGTCAGAAATGTTTTGCAAAAGATTGATCCTGTGTTATTTTTCAACTCCAGCATGTGGTGAAAGTGTCGCAAATGGTCTATCATATCAGTGGTGCCATTGTACGCTTCGAACTTTGGTGGGGATAACTTTTTTGGCATGGGAGTCACCATGAGTGCGACGAAGAATGGTGATCTGGCCAATTCATACAACACGTTAAGATCTGTGACCCCAATTCTGAATGGGATTTTAGCATGAGTCATATCATTCTGTGGGGGTGGGGGGGGGGGGGGGGGCATCTTCTGGTGGTTCGCTACTTTAAAGATTCACTTGCTAAGGTTTTGCAGGAATTTTAGTACTTCCTCAGACTTGGTTGGCAGAGTTTTGTTGGGGGGGGGGGGGGGGGGGGCACTTGGATAGGGCCGGCGGATTGAGTGCGCTCTTGGGTGAGTTTGTCCACCATTTTGATCATATGGTCCATCTGGGCCATGAGTAGATCCACACGAGAGTCCATAGCGGCGCACTAGATGTTTGGGTTATTACATGCTGTGGTTCCCTGTTGTCGGGTGCGATTGGCTCGATGGTTGTCACTGGATTAGAATCGTGCAGTATCGGCAATGCAACTTCATTGGTTGGAGGATTGCTTTGATTGTTGCTAGGTTGAGGGTCTGTAGAGTGTTTCATTTATTCTAAAAGATTTTTAATTGCTAATCATAACCGAGGAAGTTTCCTCCTGCAGACTCTCTTCTTGATTGAAAACTATCGTTCCCAACGAACGGTGCCAAACTGATGCGTCCAAAATCCGGTCTCTTGTAAGTATGCCTGCAAAACAAATGTTAGATTGCCAAAGACCACATTTTTTGTGGCCGAAGGCACTCCGATGCTTAAGTTAGTAACTCAATTGGAGATGGAGATAAATTTGGACAGAACTCAGTTAAAGTTGCATACATTTGTCGAATGTTCCCTTTACCTTATATAATAGTCGTTGTTAATTCCCTGCGTGACTTAAGCATGTGAGGCGCAATGAACGGAGACATTCTCTATAACGGTTTTCTTCTTCATGAAGATAAGTCCTTGGAGGCGTAACTCCCTCCACGACTCTTTTTCTTTGTAATGTTCCTCCTCTTTAAGGAAGAACTTTATTAGGCCTGGATCTGGGCTTTTGTTTATAATTTATTCTGATGGGCCCTATTTGGGCTCTCGTGACTAGATTCACCCTTTTTGGGCTTTATGAATTGGCTTGGTCATGAAATATTTGATCCTCGTGATGGACGATCTCTGCCATGTGTACGGCTGCAATGACAATCTTATTTGATGTATTATCAGAGTTTGAACCATGCATTCTTATTGCCAATACCAACACCGAATCCCATCACCGCTATCATGAATCAACCCCTTGCAACCCCACAAAAAAATCATGGAGTTTTGTTTTGTAACCAATTTATGTTCATGTTCTATATAAGCAGAAGCTCTACAACCATACTAGCATGGAGAATTTTACAATTTCTTAATTGTGTTATTCCTAGTAATGGTAATTTTATTGCTCGTAGATTTGCTTCAGTACATGGTTCAATGGTTGTGTAATTTATAATACTTGGACAATAAGGTGTAATCTGCACTTGGATTCCCTTATGAATGACCGAATATTACTATGTCGTTTCCTCATTGCATTCCTATGTTTCATAAAAGGCAACAATTATTTGGCACCACAACTTACTCTCACCCACACCACCCATCTAATTTTTTTCTTTCCCACACTATGCACTTTCTCCCCCATACTACTATTCTCTTCCACACCACCCATAAAAGGACAAACCTAAATCTTTCTCCCCTCCCAACTTCTCCTCTTCTCACCACCACCCTTCTTCTTCCAACATCTTCTTTTTCTCGGATCTTATTCTTTTCTGCATCTTCTTTTTCTTATTCTCTGATCTTTTTTTTTTTTCTTCTTTTCTGCATCTTCTTTTTCTTCTTCTCTGATCCTTTTCTCTTCCGTCCCTATCCAGGGCACCCCCAAAGCACCCCTCAAATATCCTCTCCATTATCTCAAATCAAAATTGAAAATGAAGTCGAATAAGCAGAAGATCTCGACCTCGATTCCACCATCGCCCATTTCCCCTTATTCTTTTCATTCCCCTCGCACTCTATTTTTTTTCTTGCCCTCGCGACGGCCTGTGCGAGGGAGAGAAAAAAAAGAGTGCGAGGGAAATGAGAAGAAGGGGAGGGAGAAATGCGACAACCTATGAGAGAAGAAAAAAGGGGAACTGAGAGAGAGTGAGAGAAGAAAAAATAGTGGGATAACTAGGAGAGGGGAAGGAAAAGAAAAAGATGGAGAAGGGGAGACGATGGTTGTGGCTCCATCTTATCTGTCTCTCGCCGCCGCTGGTTGTCTCTCACCGTCCCTCGCAATCAATCGCCCCTTCCTTGCTACCCCTTCCGTGTTGTTGTTGTTCTTGAGAAGAGGGTGAGAAAAAAATAAGATGAATAGTGCTTTAAACGGGTGGTGTGGGAGAGCAGTAAAAAAAATAATTTTTTTTGAATGGGTGGTGTGTGTGAGAGTAAGCTATGGTGCCAAATAGTCATTGCCTTCATAAAATTGCCCAATCACATAAGTGAACATTTCTCCATTATGTTCTACGTTTTCTTTGTATGGTTGGCCACATCACCAGACAAAATAATCGAACACATTCTCAACAGTAGTTAATGGTTGCATCACATTTATTAACTAACGATCACAGTCGTATTAGATGAACCTTAACCCCGCACAAAATGAGGCAAAATTTTTGATGAAAATGGTATAAAGTGATACTTATAGTGGTTCATGGAGATACTTAGACTCCACCTTATCAGTTTGTACCACCTTGTACATTAAACCAGATCAGATTGGATGATTCGGTTTTAAAATTTTCAAACCGAAACTGAACCGACTATTAACAAAACCGATCCGAAAACGAACCGATTATAATTTATGCAAACCGTAACCGAACCGAATATTTTAAACATATTATATTATTTATATATAAAATATATATTATTTATTATATATATTTGGTCGGTTCGGTTTGGTCGGTTAAAATCACATAGAAACCGAACTGACCACTTCGGTTTTGAATTTTTTAAAATCGAAACCGATCCGAACCGAATTTAAACCGATCCAATTGGTTCGGTTTGATCGGTTTTTTGTTCAGCCCTAAGATTGAAGGTTGCCTCTGGATATCTTTTGTTGGTAGAAATGTGTAATCCATTATAAGAAAAAAAAAATGGGACCAAACTAGTTTTTGTATAAGAAAAAGAATGCTTTAAACAAGTTAGGGAGTTAGAAAATCAGATAAATGGTTTTGGTCCCATTTTCAGCCAACAAAAGAGTTTGGTCCCTTGACCATGAAATGACTGTTTGGTCTACGGTTAAGTGACCAGGTGACTTGATGAAGTTTTTAACCAAAATGCCCATGACCCAAATAAAAAAAATGTAGATTCTAAGTATAATATTTGGTCAAAGAAACCATCACGTGTAAAAATCCGTTATGTTAATCTACGTGTTTTCTTAAAAAAAAAAAACTAAACTAAACTTGAAAGGAAAAAAAAGGGAGAATGTCACATTGGTACCTGTGAAAAACTTAAAATACAAAAGAACCAGAAAACTTATCATCAATCTGGTACCTCGACTCTATAACTCAGGATTTTGATGGCCTAAGATGATGTTGGTGGTGGCCGGAGGTGGCCCCTTGCGCGAACCTAACCTCGCAAGGGGTCGGGGTTGGTTGCCATCGGTGGTGGGTGATGGTGGCTGAATCATGAAGAAAAAGGGCTAAATCTAGGATTTTGGGGTGGTGGTCGCGGTTGGAGTTGGCCAAAGAAAAACCAAATCTAGGGTTTGGCGTCAGGAGTGGTGGTGGTTGGTGGCGGTGGCTGAATTAGGAAGAAGAGACGAGGAGAGGGAAGAATACTCATATGCTAGGGTTTTCAATTTTTTGAAAAACATGTACACAACTTTAAATAAGTTTTTTAAGGTACCTTTATAAAAAAACAACTCATGTGCAATAAGAAATAAATTTATCAATTTTGACGTGTATCTCGAGGATCATTTGTTGAATTAGGTTGAAACACATACACACTATTTCTTGTTTTAATCCGTTTGGTTTCTCAAAATTTCAACTCAAACATTTTATCTAATTTTCCTTGGTTCAAAGAGAGCAAAAAAATATGAAAAAGGGAAAAGAATGGAAGAAGGAGAAGCTTTGAGTTCAAATCCGTCAAGTGACCCTCTTTAATAAAAAGAATAGTCACATATGTGCCTTTGATAACATAAATGTCTATCTCAATTAGGCAATTTCGGTGGTTGCTCTCCTCCAAATTTATCGGTCGACCTTATAAATCAGCTATCCATTGTCCATATAGGGTTTGTTTGGTTGCATGGAAAATAGACATGGAAATTGAAACCATTTCCGTGAATTCAATTCTGAGGCCTCCATCTCGGACTTGGATTCCCATGAGTAGCGGGAAAACAATCTTATGAAGAATCAATTTCCTATTTGGAAAATCTGCATAATAAGATTCCAAGGAAAATGGCTAACCAAACGGACCTAGAGGGGCTCATGCGCACAGATCTGGACCGTTAGATCTACTGGACGGTCCAGATCTGTGGATTTGAATCTTTTTTTATTTCACAGTTTTTAGCAAAGGGATTGAGCCCCCTCTTCATTGATTTCTAGAGAGAAACGCAGTTGCCCCCTCCACTCTTCGTTGATTTCCAGAGAGAAACGAGTTCCTCAAATCGAAAAGAGAAACCAAGATAAACCATCATCCCTTCAAGGAGAGAAACGTTGTTATTCAATTCTTCTAGTTGGCCATTGTGCTGTAATTCTGCTATCGATTCTGTTTGGAATCTTCACCTACAGCCGTATTCCAAAAAATGTTTCTGATGAGGAATATGAATAATTGTACCATGACAGCTCATTCTCTATATGGAATTACCATGGGGACATAGTGTTTAAGGACATTATCGCCGCAACAGAGAATTTTGAAGAGAACTATTGCATAGGCAAAGGTGGACAAGGGAGTGTATATAAAGCAATGCTTTCCAATGGTACCATTTTTGCTGTGAAGCGCCTTCATACATCATCTGATGAAAGTGGATATAAAATCAATCCTCTGGTTTCTCTAACTCTCTCTCAATTCTTCTCTCATAGATTCAAATCTAACTAAAATTTCACCCTTTCGTCTTCTATGTTCTTCTCACGCAAAACCCATCTCTGTAAAATCAAATTTTCTTCCAAAAAACAGAGTCTCTGTGTGTAAAAGATGAAAATATAGCAGAGGAAACAAATAGGTGAAAAAGAAGAAAAAAAAAGTTTTCATATTTTCTGTTTTGGTGTAGATTCACAGGACGGTGGACGAGTTTATATCTCCAAAACTCTCTTTTTTTTTCTTTCGTAGAAAGGGGGCTCAATCGCTTTGCTAAAAACTGTGAAATAAAAAAAGATTCAAATACACAGATCTCGACCGTCATACCCATAAAGGTTATAAAATTAGAAGTGGGAGCTCAATATGGGTACGATGTCAATGCGAGTAGAGGTTGGAGTTGGGATGTTCGTGGGGACCGTGGTGTCTCAAATCAGTTTGTAAGGTGCTTATAACAGCTACCTTTCCTATGAACAAAATGGGTTCGGAACAAGGTGCTAGGTGCAGTTGAAAATCTACTCACAATGATTGTTGGTGTGGTCGTTTAGGTGCCGGGCGTGCGTGAGTGAGTCGTATAGGTTTGCAGTGATTCTCAGAAGGGTCTGCGTTTGCCGACGAGGTGAAGTGAAGTGAAGTTTTGGCGAAATGGGTTACGTGCAGGAAGCCAGAGAAAATCATGTTAAGAAGAAAGTTGAAGAAGGTAATCTACTCTTAAACCCTTTATCATATTTTCGCCCTTTCTCTTGTTAATGGGATTCCTTGCATTTTTGTGTTCTGTAACCTGTTTAGTTTTTTAAGAGATAAAGAAAAATGGGGTTATGTCTGTAAGGTGTAGGTAACTATGTAAGCAGACATAACCTGTTTAGTTTCTATTGTATTTTTGATTTTGTTGTTTGAAATATGAATGTATTTTGAGTTGTCACTGCTCAACCCGAATACCAGATGCATGCCCAGGTCCTTTGTTTAGGGTTCGATTAGTATAGGGGAAAGGTGTAGAGATCCTAAGCCAATGTGATGATTTGAGAGCTGATGCAGTTTGCAGTTAGAACCAGTGAGTTTGGGTTGATTTGATTACTTTTCCTTAGTTATGTCAGATATCTCATACAGAATAGTGGAATTAACCTGAATGGATTTTTTATTTTTTGGTTTGAGGGGCTTGGTGGTACCAATCAAATGGATGTCATATTGAGAAATCATATGAATTGGTGTGTGATATGCTGGGTATCCTTCACGAGAAAGTAGATGATGGTGTTTTTATGGTTGAAGATGAAGGGAAGAAATTCACACTGCTGTTTTCAGAAGGCTTGCCAAAACATTTTGTAGTGCCTTTCATTTGGAGGTGACTGGGACTTTAGGTGTTTTTGCCCCCAGAGATGCAAATGTCTGATAACCCCTTTGTGTTCTATGTTGTTAGGGGCGAGGCGCCAAGGTTCACAAAATTTTCTTTATCATGTTGAAATGTGAAAAGTAATTATGAATTAGGTTGTGATTTTAAGTTATTTTTGTGGGGATTTTCTGCATCTATTAAATTTTTTTTTTTCTGTTTGTTTAAGCTACCTTTTCAAAAAATACCTAGCGGTGTCTTAGGAGTCTTGGTTTCCCTTCACCTTTACTAATGTGTGGCAATGTGGTGCTCCAAGGTTGGTTGAGGTGCTTTGCAGGGAAAATCAAGACTTTGGGAAATGATCCAGTTGACCAAGGTTTTTTTGTACTACATTTTCTAGTAAGTCATCTTTGTTGTACCTACAAAATTTGCAACTCGTTGATTCTTTGGCGAGGTTGATCTCTTTAGCATGTGTATCATTGCCACCAAATATCTCAATGCATTCCAATATTTGTACCCCATGAAAAGTGCTATATCTATTTCACTTTTGACTTTAAGAATGTATTTGATGAGGACAGAGATTTCCAAAGCAGATGATTTTTGGAGGAGGTGATGTAGAGAGAGAGAGGTGATTGTCCTTACAAAAATCAACGAGTTTTGTATTTTTTGAGTGCACCATTGACTTAAGAGCTTTTTGTTAAACGCTTATTTTATATTTGAAAAATTAATTCCGAAAAACTCAGTGGTGTTAATTAACGTGCTTGAAGTTTGAATTGAACCAATCTTTTGGTGCCAAATTAAGTGTTTAAACTTTAGACAAAAGAAAATGTTTCTTGCTCATCTTTAAATGAAAGCGTTCCAAGAAAAGAGGGATAGAACATGGAGCTCTCTGAATATTCATTTATCCAATATTTTTTTGGTTATCTTTAAATACCAATCTCTTCTCTCCAAGTGATTGTGGAGATCTGGGATAGAACAGGGAGCTCTCTAGTTAGTATTTATCCAAGATTTGACTTACTTTTATTATTGATTTATTTGTTATTATAATAATAATAATAATAATAATAATAATTATTATTATTATTATTATTATTATTATTATTATTATTATTGTTATTGTTACTACTACTACTATAATACTATTACTATCTTTTGTAGTCATAAAAGTACAGTGACTAAGAAATAACTATTACGTTGATGTTTAAGGTGTACTTCCTACTGTTCCTGCACTTCAAATTTGTTGGCAATTTTACTTTCACCTAACTAAACTGCACAGACATTTAATGTTTGGACCTTCAGCACTTCGCAGCAAAATGAAGGCTAAAGCACTTAAAGAATGTGAGTGGTACACGTCAAGATATGCTGAATGCGCTGTAGGTCGAACACTATCAGTTGTTTGGCAATGTCGGAAACAGGCAAAAGAATTGAACACTTGCCTTCATCAATAGTAAGTTTAATTCTTTTCATGGCATCTCATGGTATTATTATAAGGATTCAATACTGCTGAGTTTAGTCATATAATATTTGGCCTTAGAACTTAGGAAAGGTTTGTATCTTTTCCTAGAAGTGTTTGCATGTTGTTGATTAGCCTTTTGCTTTATCAATGCTGCAGAAAGATGTGATTATGCTCTGACAAATGATTAGCTAAGATGTTGCAAATACTCTTTTGGCTTAATTTTCTTCAAAAGCTCTTCAATTGTTTAGTTGGAATGCTTCATGGCTGAGCTCAGCATTATTCCTCGGCCATGTGCCCTCTCATTTCTACAGTTTTCTAGAGATTGGGTTGGGCCAAACTCCAGAGCACAGTCACATAGTTGTGAATGATAACGGAGCCTAGAGACCTCTAGCAAACGCATGAGTATACCAGGGTTTACTTGCATCATATTTATCCCTCAGGTACTTTTAGAAACTCTAGATAGCTCTTGTACTTCTTGAATTGAATGTACAAAATTTGAGAGGAGGTGGGTGAAGGACTTGAGATTCAAGAAAAACTGATTGACTGCCATTAAGCAAGTTTTTGTGTAATCAACAATAAGACCAAACTTACACTGTAAAAAGTGATAGGAATTGTGCAAAACATGCAAAAAGGCATCTGAAGTGGAAGAAGGTAATGGTTCAAGAAAGGGAAACTATGTGCAGGAAACAAAAGATTGACTCCAAAGCACACCGTTGAAGGGATGAGGTCATCTCAAAGGGCGAGACTCCCATAAGAAAATTGAAGATTAGGGATTCGGTCAGCAATTGCTTACTTTGCTCAGGCCGGTGGTCTTGAGTAAACATTGTTTGTATATTGGTTAAGATGCTAGGTAGCTCCCACTATTTCCTTTATCCTGTAGTTTGTAATGATAAGGTTATCGTTTTTGAAGAGGGAAGAGATGTACAACTGGCCACGATGGTGTTGTCGGTATTCCACCCTTGGTCCATTGTATGCCTCGGTGTAATGGTATGAGAGGATGGTTGGTTTCTTCCATGGGTTCAGTTCCTAAGAATTTAGGCCCTACGACCTTGTTTAAGGTTTATACATAAGAGGTTAAACAATACCATTTGATCCCTAAAAATGAGTGAACTGTGGACTGATGTCATAAAACAATTTAAATACATACGCCCTGGGTTATATAGCTCACAGTCAACGCACTAGCAAAGAGAATGAATCGTTGTTTTTAGAGAATATTTCCACCAGACATGGCTTTGTTGAAGGATATACAAATACTAGATGATGTAATGATAGCAATTAGCTAGTGGATTGAAGGACAACACAGACATTCTGGATCTTCTGCCTTACTGTGTAAAAAGGACTTGATGCTTATTTCTTGTTAACTGAAACTTTATTTTATAGTTCAATGGAAGGATGGGGTTCAGAGAGAGATTGTTGGGTTGGATAAAGACATGGATGTCAACGCTTCACTATTGTATCTCTCGTAGAAGAGCTCAAGTGCTTTCAGAGAGAGAAATTATTCCTTCCTTCTTATATATTTTTACAATATTGGTGAAGCTTTACGAACGTTTGTAAGACATGCGTTGAAGCTCATCTTATGTTAGAGTGTCGAGTGAACGACGTTGCTACTTGAAAGAGGTTACTAAAGCTAAATATGACTGAAATGGACTGAATTGGTTACATCCACATCCAAGAATCATGTATCCATTCAAAACTTGTAAAAGCATTTGACACATGAAAAGAACATTTTTGGCAACAAATCAAAATTAAGGTTAGTTTCTGTGAATTTATGTTGTATGCCTTGAGAAGGATTGTTTAATGAAAGAATATGTGAAACATATTAGCATGGTGAATCAAGTGGAGACAATCTGGGAATATCCATCTTAGAAGATTGCAACTTTTTTAGAGGGACTCGAAGGAGACATCAATTTTCATAGTAGAGGTTGAATGCATTAAGTGTAATGAGGATTCACTTCTTTCCTTCAACCCACCTCCACTCTCGTTCTTGCTTGAAATTTTGTTTGGTGTTGCAAACTTTATTTTACTCTTGGCCAATGCGCCAGTAGGTGTCGGACACTGCATCAATGTGGTAAACATGTCAGACACACCTTCAACATATCTTAGACTCGGTCAAGACTCTAACATTCAACTTTGTTTTATTTTAAGGATGGACATTAGGTGGTGCAAATAACCACCTGCAACTGAGATACTCTTTCAGTTGCGATTTTTACTCTTCTAGACAAAAGGTGGAGAAATTACGGTTCATCTGATGATTAATTACGTAAGTGTAGAGGTTGTTTGTACTTCTCTTAGTTTTTGTTTTCACTTCTTCTTCTTTTTATCTCATTTGCTGCATCTTCTTTTATCTGCTTCTCTCACCCCTTTTTTGCAACAAAATGTCATCTTCTTCACCTTCATACTGCATCTTCCTCTCCTCAATTTTTTTTATCTTCTTTCTTTCTACTTTTTCCTTACTTGCATCAATGATGAAGGCTCTTTGTTCGTGTTTCTTTGTCATATTTTGTACTAGTTCTTCTCTGTATAAATCTTTATTGGATTATATAACGTATTAAAAAGGTATGAAATGTCGTTGCGTTGCCGAGTCCTGTTTTTTGGAAAATTATCGAGTCGAGGTGTTGTGTCCATGTCCTAGATGACGCACGTGTTCGTGTATCCTTGTTGATGGAGGTAGAGTTTGATCAAGGACTAAGCATCATCAAGTTGATCGGGAGTTAGATATGACTGAGAGAATGGAGAGTCTTTAGAGGAATTGAGGGATTCTTTGAGAGTAAAACCTATTAATAAGGCTAGGGGATCTCGTGTGTGGTAGATTTTAATGGCTCAATGATGGTTGTATGATAACATTGGCTGATTGTGATGGTTATTGAGCTTACCATTTCAAGTAAAGAAACAATGCGATCACCATTTTGAAATCAATCCTATCAATGGGAGATTGCTAGGGGTCTTAGAGAGTGGAGTCGGTATTAATAGGGTGTGAAGAGGAGAGAACCGATAGGTAATAAAAAGGTGGCAGATGGGAATGCATCATCATCTAGAGAGCTCTTGAGATTTTTTCAAATGTGAATTATGTAAAACTAGGTGTAAAGGAGATAAGAGGAGGAAGGTGAGAGTTGAAGCTCAATCGTGAAGTTCCCTATCTTGGCTATTTTAGTAGTTAGATGATCCTCATAAGAGGAGTTTGGCAAGACCAGATATTGTGATCCTTAATGAATCTAAGATCCAATCTTTCAATTTCAGATTAGCCAAGAAATTTTTTTTTTTTTTTTTGGGGGTGTTAAGAGTGAGTGTGGGTGAAACTTCCATCCGAGGGCATACTGGAAGGAGAAAAACCTTCATGTTATTTTAAGGAGAGTGCAGGGTGGGATGAGAGCCCTTGAATGAATAAATAAGATAGATAAGCGTGAGAGCCCTCGAAACAATTCATTCTTCCTATGGCTATGTTGGATCATCACCCCATCATGCTTCAAGCCTTTGAAAGTATTAGTAGATCCACCCCTTTAGATTTGAAGTTATGTCTTTTCCTTCTTGTTTTCCTATCATAATTTAAAGTCTGATTTTGCTTGATACACACACACACGTGCATGAGGCTTCAATTCCAAAACTTGAGAAAATTGAGGAGTGGTGGAATTCTTATAGCATTGTGGGCAGGCTGAGTTTTGTATTGCCAAGAAGTTCAAAACATCTTTAGAAGAGCTAAAGGATTTGAATACGGAAGTCTTTGGGAGGACTGAAATCAAGAAGAGTAAACTTTTGGAGGATATTCAAGGCTATATAGAAAATAAGACAATGGTTTTCTTTTGCATCCATCATTGAATGAGCGGGCAATGGCCTAAGTGTGAACTGAAAGGCATAATAAAATCGTAGGAGTCCCATTGTAGACGAAAGTCTAGAGATCAAAAGGTGAATGAGGGGTGAGGAGAGCTAATCATTTAACTTGATTGAGGATAAAAGGGAGGATTATGATAGCATAGTAAGTCTCAGGGATTGATCACTTTATATGGACCTTTATCGTGAAACTCAATATAGTCAGTCGAGGTCTGACAATCTAGAGTTTGATTCTGTTTCGAGTATATATAGAGATTGGTTGGAAATTTTTTTTATTTTTATAGAGGAGGTTTTGTTGCAATCAAGGAAATGGGGGTGATAGAGAACCGGGGCCATTTGGGTTCCCTAAGGCATTTTGTGTATTTTTGGGATATTATCTAGAGTGACTTTATGAGATTGGTGGAAGAATTTTGTCTCCAATTTTGTTGGACACAGTTTAACCTTTTTTGCCCCCAAATCTCCAGTTCTGGATGATATTTCTGACCAAAGACCTATCAGCATGGCAGGGAGTGCTTATTAAGTTAGAATCAAATTGCTTGTTGAGAGAATTAATAGAGTGATTTGAAATCTGATCAAACCATGGGTGTTTGTCTTTAATGTGATGATTCTGGATGGGTCTGAGTAGTCAATAAGGCTTTGGATAAGATTACGAGTTCAGGTAGAAGTGACAGCATCCACAAGGTGGACATGGCCAATTGAGATTTTCTAGAATATGTGCTTAACATAATGAGTTCCGAGTCTAGACGACTTCGGAAATCTAGTTCCTTGACTTTCTTTTCTGTATTGGCGATCTCCAACATGCTTTTGTAAGAGTTCTAGAGGTCTTAGGCAAGGGGATCCTCTATCCCCTTTCTTGTTTACCCTTGTGGCGGTGCGGCGGGGGGGGGGGGGGGGGGGGTGGTGGGGGGGTGGGAAAGTTAGCTATCATTGCAAAAAACTGCCTGGAAGCAATATAATAAGCCCTTGAACATGATAGAATTAAAAGTGGTACTCTCAAGAAACAATAGAGTGATATCAGAAACTGGAGATTATCGACATGGTGAGTGGTGACATAGCTTTTGCAATGTGGGAGGTCTTGGTAGGATGATCAAGGATGAATGAGTTAGATTATTTGGAGGCCTTTAAGTTATTATCATAATTATGAAGTCAGTTTGAGGCGTTTTGGTCTTTTACACATTGAAGTAACAATACAACACTCGTGCAACAAATGGGTCTATACACCCATATATCAGTTTATATTTTAGAGTCATTTATGTGGCAAAAAGTTGGGTGTAAATTACATTTCCTCCCTTCCAATTGGGCCCACATAAAATAATACCTGAAGTACCAGTTTGACCCTCACATGAGCCTGATTTTCCTATGAATGAAATTGGGACATTACACAGTGAAGACATCTCTGTCTCTACAGTTCTGCATCATTGTTTGAATGTTTGTATTTGTTTAAGCAATAAGAAAATAAAAAGTAATTGGGCTTCGAAAGTCTAAAAATCAATGGGTTTGGGGAAATTTAAATGTCCTTTCTTCGACGAATAACAAGTAAGATGAACTCTGTATTACCTATGACTGCCAACACAGAAGTAAAGGTAAGTGATGGCAACATCTTTCAGGTGAACATGAAGAAGATATATAGCAATCCATTCATTATCTTGAAAGATGGTATCCTGAAGATGGAATCCCAGCGTAATAGTGCCCTAAGTTCAACAGGATTCAGTCTGCAGTCTGCTGTGCGTTCCTTAAGGCCTTAGTAGTTCAGCATTGCTAATATTTTATGTTCTCCTAATATCACACCAGCAACAGAGCTTATTTGGTTGAAGCATCTTCAGTTATAAACAACATTGATGATGGCAAGGTGCGAAGAAGACATATGGGCCTATTAAAAATTGAATTTTTTGATATAGGGTACACATGGTATATTGGTCGTTCTATTATCTAGGGCCCATATCAAGGAGAAATCCTAATTTAGAATCGGTAAAAGACTATAGACACCTATTGTGTTTTTACATGAGATAAACTTGTTTCTCAACTTTAACTTTAGACCTTTACCCATAAGTTTCTCCTTTCTCATGAATTCTTGACACTGTTTTGGCCTATAAAATGAAAAACGGAAATCTTGCACTTGCCGATCAGGGGCAACTAGGACCAGACGCGGGGCGGGGAGATTAATCAGGATTTGTCAACCGTTTAGTTAACAAGGGCCCTACAAGTTCAACCCTAAATTTCATGTGAAAAAAAATCAGTCTTATGTATAACTCAAATTAAGTCAATTTTCATTACAAATTAACATGATCGACCCTTTACTTGAATAAGAGAAACATAGCATGACCAACCAAGCTGAAACTAGCTTTAGGGTTCTCCAACAATGCAACAAAAAGTACCTAGTGGCGTTTTATTATAGAGTTCTCCCTCGAGAACCTGGTGATGCTCAATTTATCATTTTGTCCCTTACTCTCTTCCCCCCTTTCCCATTCTCACTTCTTCCCCAATTCTCTTTTTTTTCTCCTTTACTCTTTCTTCATAATCTATTGCTACTCAATTCAGAGTTTGATTTGCACACTTGGGTCTGCAAAGTTGAATTACTAATGTTGTAAGTGATCCTCTGAGACCGTGTGCTATCTATGCTACTCGAAAGTTTGCTTACTTGTAGAAGGGTGCCGTAAATGACTTAGCCACTGAAGTTGACTCTGCATAACCAAATATTACTGGGAATGGTCCTGTGACACACTGATTTGTTACTAGAATCAAAATGAAGTCCATGATCAGGTAAATTGTTCTTTATCATAGAAAATATTTCTTGCAATGTTTTCTTGAACAAGGTAACCTCCTTGAGTATACATAGATTGCTAAAATACTTCTGTTAGTGGAGTTTCTTCGATTGTCGGGGTTGTCAATGGTAGGTGAGAAAAAAAGCTATTGAGTGGGCCCTTTTTTGTTTTAAAGATTTAGTTCAATTGAATAACAATACTTCCCTTCCTCCTCAAAAAGGTTTCTGGCAATTCTTTAGACGTTTGTCAGTTATCGATGTTATCATTTGAGTGTGGTCTGTAAAACCATAGGTTGGGTCAGGATACAATTTATCTATTTTTACCTAAGAAACACTCCAGTTGGTTGAGGATTAAGCAGACCCTGATCAGTTTATTAAGATACTAGTGACACGCCTTCACAATATAGTTAAAAAACCATCAGGAAACTTGCATCATTGAAATCTCATGGTCCTTACCATCAGGAAACTTTCAAATATTCATGTGGGGATAGAGGAAAAATATTTAATTCATTTTTTGTAAGTTTGAAGTGTAGTATTCAGTTGCAAATGATAGTATGATATATTGATATATTTCTTTCAAGACTCGAGCACACTTTCACTATTTATGGAAATCTATTAATATTATTTTTCACTATAGTCAATAAAATTAGACAACAAACATTCGAACCAATGTGCATTGGACTTGCATTAGCACTAGTAGAAGAATAAAAATGTCACCCGTCTCCCTATGTCTAATCAGTCAACATCTTTTATAATTAACATCTTTTGCAAGGGAGATTCATCATCTCTTGTTATTCATCACATGGCCATTTCATAAGTTCATTCAGTAATTCCTCTGTTATTTTCATTACTCATTCAGTATCTTAGTGATTACGATTACTTTCCAGAGAGCTTAATTGTATAAAAGTTTGCATGATGAAGTTGCAGAAAATGTATATGCATTATATTTCAGTTATATGAACCATTCCTTTTGGAAAGGTTTTAAGGACCCCTAAACCTTTATATAAACAAAAGAATCAAGAAAAGTTACAATCGCAAGTATATCTTCCCCCGCGCATCATCAAAAATAATTTTGTTCAAATCCTCCGCAAATGAATTAGGGTACAAGATGATAGTCTCTGAGCGTAGATTCTCCGGAGAACTGGGATGGCCTGCCAAGGAGGGCTTAGCTTTTTCTTGATGATTTTTACTGCATTCAAGGAATCTGAGGCTATTATAAGACTTCCACACCATTCTCGAATGCTAGCTTAAGATTCAATTCTATTCCTTCAATTTCTACAACAGTCATATCTTTATGAGTCGATGCCCCTGCTCCTGCTGTTGACACATTGCCATGGCTGTCTCTGGTAAGAGCTGCAAAGCTAGAGCGATTTTCTACAATGAAACTGTCCATAATGATCATAAACTCGCCAGGATTTGGCCTTTTCTTAGCCATTTTCTGCAGTTCCTTAATGATAAAGCTAATAATTTATATAATCTTCTTTATATGTCCAGTCTTAATTACCAATGATTTGCTAAGGCTATAAATGAGACCGTCAAGATGTCCTTTATTTGGTTGCTATTTTTGTTTAGGAGAGTGGACCTAAATTCTGTAGAAAATTTGGTTGAACCTCAACATGCATGATTGGTATAAATAAATACCTCATCTTCTTGTTCTTGGCAGCACAAACGACTCTATTTTGGAACAAATGAAGACGAACTACATGCTGCAACAAGATGTCAAAGGATCTCCAAATGTTTAACTAGATCTATTGCAAACATTGGGAATGTTTTGTGTTACATTGGGTCACACATTCTTGTTCATTTTTTCCTTCAACGGCAGATCCCTTACTCTCTTCATGAATCCAAGCGAAGTGCTCCTTGCAGTCAGTGATTTAATTATATAAACTTCAATCAATGTTAAGTTGTGATAATAAGGTGGGCTTCGACTCAAGTTGATTGTTGTTCATTGGTGACTGCACGATAAAATAGTTTATGGATTTGAAATATATTGTATCTTAAGGTGTTAATGATTTAACCTATTGTCTCCACTCTGACATGAGTGCATTTAGTTGATTGAATTTGCTGAGTTATTAGTAAAGAGTACTCTTATTGGGAGTTGTTATGTGTAACTGTCTATTTGGCCCGATTCCTCCAACTTTACATTTTAGATACTAACTTTTAACTTCTTGGTGTACCCAACCACGTTTTGTTAACTCTAAAACAAAACTAGTTAACAACTAGGAGAAGAAATTAATTATGTTGTTGACCAAGAACTTTGTATTACTGTTTCTTATTGTAAGTTTTTGGAGGTAGGAATTTTTGGGTTTCAAATGCAATTTAAAAAAAACTTATATAATAGTTGCAACCATTTTTTGAATAAATGTAGTTAAAAAAATGTAGTGAATAAATGTAGTTAAAAAAATGTAGTGAATTTGGCTTTGTATTTTGGGATGTTAGTGAATAAATGTAGTTAAAAAAATGTAGTGAATTTGGCTTAGTTGTACCAACTTTTTGTTGCACCAGTATAGTTGCAACTATTTATTTTATAGTTGAACACATTGTCGCATTAAATTAGATGCACAGAGAAGAGAAATTTTCTTTATATAATTATTGGGTGGTTTTATAAGATTCACAAGTAATGCTCCTAAGCGAGAAAATTAGTGTTCCTAAACGAGAAATTGTCTTGCCACATAAATTCACTCATATTTAATGAATGTGTGACTAAAGTTTAATTTTATAGATGATGGTTACTTTTATTCTTTCACCGTAAGCCAATTAACCCTCCTAAACGAGAAAATTTCACAACCATTGATAAAAAAGGATAAGTCATTGTTACATAATTTAGGTTGGTACAACAAAATCAAAACATCCCAAAATACTGGTGCAACAAAGAGTTGGTGCAACTAAGCCAAATAGTCGGGTACATAAAACAACTCCTTTATTATTTTGGACACCTCAGTGCATTCAGAAACCACATGGCAATCTTAAAACGAAGACATTTGAAAACTCTTAAAAAAAAAAAAAAATATGAAACAAGGTTTCAGCAAGTTTAGGTAGACCTCGCAGGCATCTAGGCGAGATTTGTAACAAATTCCACGGAAAATACTTGTGAGAATCCATAAAAAAAAACTAGCATCAAGCCTGACGACATAAACCAAAATTTGGATTTTTTTTCTTTGATGTAAATATCCTGCGAAATTTCATAAGAATCTCACTGCGAGTTCCTGCAAAATTTTGAAGGAATCTCACAGATAATCTGGTAACCTCACTAATTTCGCTGCTCTGTTGGTATTTTTTTTTAAATTGCCTTCTTTTTTGGAGTTTTAGCGATCTAGGGATATTATACAATGTATTATAAGACTATTTTGGTTATGACTAAATAAGGCTAAAAAAAAGTTAAGGGAAAACAACAATAGCCTTATGATACCTTGTATAACATCCCTAAATTGCTTGAACTCTTGAAAAACCCCCCAATTTAGGAAAAACCAACAGAGGCTGAATCACGCGCAAGCAGCAGCGAGAAAAGTGATAAATCACGTAGGGCGGCCTGTGAGATTCCTTTAAATTTTCTTTTTATAGTTTATTTAAAATTTCAATTATTTGGTTTTTTGATGGAGGAACCACGACTAAATGGCTAAATATACCATTTTAATTTATTAAAAGGTGAGTTTGGCAGGTTACATTGATTTTTACATCTCAAACTAAATAAATAAATAAATAAAATTTAGTTTATAACTTGAAAAAAAATTTGTTTTTGCTAATTTCTATGGCAATTTTAAACATCGTGCCAAATTTCACACAATACTCATAGTAATGGCAGCGAAATGTTAAAGGACTTTCGCAAAAGTTGTGTTAAAGGTATCAATTTTCTCCCTGCTGCTTGGGCGAGATTCAACCTCTATTTTGTTTTTGTTTTTGTTTTTGTTTTTGTTTTTTTTTTAAAACTTAGGGTTTTTTTTTTTTTGGAGTTTGGGAAATTTAGGGATGTTATACAAGCTATTATAAGGCTAATTATGTATTCCCTTCACCTTTTTTTAGTCTTCCTTAGTCAAACTTCGGAAAAAAAATTATCATCACCACACATGACTAAAGAAACCTAAAAAAAGTCAAAGGAAACCAATAATATTCTTATAATAAATTGTATAACATCAAACTCCAAAAAACACAACATGGGTTGAATCTTGCCCCAGTAGCAGCTAAATTACTAAGGTTCCTCGTAGATAGTTTGGCAAGGTTCCTTCAAAATTTCGCAGGAATTGCTGGGAGATTCTTATGAAATTTCGCAGGATGTTCTAAATTGAAAAAAATTCATTTTTTTCATCTATTTCGTCAGGCTTGCTGCGAGTTTTTAATGGACTCCTCCATGCCATCCTGCATAATTGTTTTAGAATCTCGCCTCATTGCCTGCGAGGTTGTCCTGATTGAAACTTGCAAAAACCCTTGTTTCATATTTGATTTTTGTCTTTTTGAGGTAATTTTCATTTTGGACAATAGTAATGTCATCATTTGAATCATACTCGGAGAATTTGGCTCTCTATTCAATTGTAAGTGCCCAATAGTTGTCAATGGTGTTATAGTCGAGTGGTTAGGGCTGTGTGGGTTATCCCCCACCTCCTAGGTTCGAGACTCGCCGGCGGCATGGTTACTTTCTTATGGTGTTGACTTGTAGGTCGCATCTTATTGATAGGTTATGAGATCCTATAAAAACCACTTCCTTCACCACCATTTCCACCATCACCACCTTCACCACCATTTCCACCACCCTAAGCACAACCATTGTCATCGTTTTGTTCATCTTTAGAATATTATTTTTCTCCAATGGCCAGCTATCCTTGTCAATAAGTCAGATATTTTCCTTTGTCGAAGATACAACATTGTTGGATCAACTTGCAGCCCACCATCAAAGGCTTCCTTTAGCAACCATCAATTGATCAACAACTTTGTTCTCATTAAAACATATGATCTTATTAAAATATTGAAGTTGTAATCAACTTAAAAAAAAATTCAATGACAATTCAATTACCATATTGTTCGATACCAACAAGTGTCCTCTTAGACAATGAATTCTTCTATTCTTCAGTGGTTGGACACAAGGATGAGTAATAGTATGAAACCATTCCAAGTAGGTCATACTGCAATCCCATGGTTGGGCCACCTTTGCACCTTCGATCTCAGTCGAAACAAGATGATCCAATTTTCAGCAAACAAAGCCAATATCTCATGTTGCACTGTGTAGTTGCAGACGGCTCGACGTCTATTACTGAATTTAGCTTGAGTGGAGGGCTTTGGTTGACTTGTATTCCTCCATTTGTCTCATCACTCTATCTGAGGTGATAGGGGTTTTCATAATCATTGAATAAGAGACAACCATTGAACCATGTGATGCTATGTAAAGGCATGACTTTCTTGGATCTCACTTAAGGGTCCCGAATCACTTGTAGGAATGGCAACGGGGTGGATTTGGGTAAATCCGTTCCACCCCGCAAATCATTTATTATTTATTTTAAAAATCATCCCCGCTCCGCACGGATTTGCTGATATCCGGCCTGCCCCGATTATCTGTTTATATCTACGATTTTTCTAGTGAATAACGGACCCTACCCAACCCAGGATTTTTTTGGGCCAGAAGTTCAGGCTCATTTTTCAGAAGATTTGAAAAAGATGATGAAGAAAAATGATAAAAAAAAAGGAGAACTGATGAAGAAGTGAGAGATTACCAGTTGCAGAACGTTGATGCAAATAGTTTTTACTACAAAATAACACCATCAATGGTGACCCCAAGCCTCATGTGTTTTTCACTTGTTTGGGCAATTATTTTTCCTTGTAAATATATTCATCTTCTCACTCACATAAAGATGAGAACTTTTGTGTCTCCCCTATTTCAACTCATACATTAATTTGACTAACTCGTAATTGATGAATTATTTTATGAAACACTTAAATTCTCACTGATCCATTTGGCGAGGAGAGAGGTTTTCTGTGACTATGATGTGATGTGCAGCTAGCGATGGAGAAAAGGAGTAGCGGAGAGAAGAAGAGCAACATAGATGATTGGCGATTGGAGAGAAGAGGAGCGGCGGAGTTCGCTTCTCTGTGAATGTGTGAAGGTGACAGTGGAAAATGAAAATAGGATTTAGGTTTTTATATTATAAGGGCATTTTAATAATGACACATAGATAAACAGATATCCACGAGGCAGATATGGTCAAATCTGTATCCGCCCCGAATCCGTGATGGATATAGTTTGGACCTCCGAATCTGTTAAGGTAAATCCAAATCCGCCTCATTCGGGACGAGATGGGATGACTATCCGTGAAAATCCGCCACACTACCATCCCTAATTTACCTGCACATGTATAAATTATTTATTAAAGTGTGACACATTACAAACAATAATATAAGCATTGAAAGCAAATGAAATTTACCTCTTCAGAGATAAGTCATCATTATGCTCCCTCAAACAAATGCTTTCCTTATTCACTGTTTGAGAATTATGTTTGAGAATTATATGCTTGACATTCCCACTTAAACATGATCGGTTTAGTTTTCTTCCAGTAGTCATTCACCTTTGCCCTATCTGACAGCCTAAAATGGTCATAAATCCAACTTGACATAACAAAGACACATATTTTAGAGTTTATTGTATAAAATTAAAAAGCAAAAAACCAAATAAACTACACCAAGACAATTATAAAATATATCTATATAAGCTACAAAAACCCGACAATTTACTTCACCTACGCTTTACTAGCCTTCAAACTGATGATACACACGTGCCAATACACCTACATCCCATGCAAACTGGCCAACTTAGTCAAGTTTCATCAATTGCTCCAAATGATCGACATAGACATTTATTCCTCTCTTGTCAGCACAAAGAGTCCAACCAAGCAAATAACTACTAGCACATTGGTGTTTCTTTAATAACGGGGCATCTGGCTTCACTTCTCCAATATGATTTTTGATAGGTTTCATCTCAACAACATTACCGTTGTTCTTTTGGAGATGATTCATTGCATCCGCCCCTTTTAATATCGAAACCAGTCACTAGAAGCTTCACAACCATTTAATGAGTGGATTTACTCTTCTTCAAAACGATAGGTTTACTGGACTGGTAATGAAAAACATATCAAACGTCATCTAGAGTAATGGTCATCTCTCCAAAAGTTAGGTGGAAAGAATTGGTCTAGGATCCAATGGTTCCACAAAAGAATCCGTTGAACCCCCCAAAATATGTTAGAGGCTCGTCATTTTCTTCTTCCTCGGGCACCAAGCAACCCTGATCTACTTGAGCCACCTCCTCACGAACCTCCTCAGTCACTTCCTTACGAACATCCCCAATCGCCTCTTCACAAACCACCTCAGTCGCTTCCCAGGGACTTCCTCAGTCACCCCCTCATGAACCTCCCCATCCAACTCCTCAATCACCTACCCACCTAGCTTCTCAGTTACCACCTCAATGACCTCCCCACCCACCTCCTCATTCACAACTTTAGTGACCTCCTCACCTACATTACCACCCCCATTCACACCACCTTGACTTTCTTGCCTCAAAGTTTTTTCTTGTCCAGTCAACTTAGAAGACATGTCGTCTTCTTTCTTCCTTTTCACTTCTTCTTTCTCGATCCTATCTTGTTACTTTTTTTCCTCGTTTAATTCGTGTTGAAAAGCCTTAGCCATTTGCATTCGATTCGAAGTGGTTGGTAGAAGTCTTTGTCCAGTGTCATCACAACCACCAATTGAATAAGCATGAATTTCCTTATCTGCCTTTCCCATTTTGATCAATTGAAGAAAAAAAAACCAATTAACAACCATTTCATAATTGAACTTTGTAAAATAAACATTTAAAATGGGAAAAATAAACTGCGAAAATTGTAGAAAATCTCGCAGTGAGGGTTGGTTGCGAAACAAAATAAACCAACCACTGCGAATTTTTGTTGATTTCTCGCGAGCAGTATTGCAAAATTCTTGATGCATCTCGTCGAAATTTTATTTTAGTTCGTTTCATTTCGATTTTGAACGAATGATGTTGTTTTAGTTTCGTTTATGATTTCAAAGTAATTTCGTGTAGAACTCAAACTCAAACAACAAACAAACAAATAACATGCAAAATGTAGGGAAATCAAATAAAAATCAACCTCGTTTGGGAGAGAAATTGAAACACAAACATCTTCAAACACCACACAACAACAGTCACACACAATCAGACTCGCGCAACGCATAAATTGCACAATTATAGGGAGTTGAAGGATAGGAGAAAGTGGGGCAGATGAGAGGATAGTTCTTGAGGGAGTTGAGGGTTTACACTTAATGGAGAAGACTGTTACTGGAGAAGAGTGGGAGATGGAAAAGAGGGAGAAATAAATTTGGGTTATTTACCTTTTAGCTCCTATTAATTTAGGCGAAACCCTACTTGAGTGTCATTAATTCTTTTTATTTTGTCTAACCCATATTTTAAGTGTTGACCGTTAAGTCAACAACTTATTACTTCTTTGCAAATACCCGAATTATCCTTACGTGCCAAGCACGCGAGGTTTAATTTTCCATATTTTCCCCAAACCAAACCCTAAAATCGATTCCGTTCGATTGAGAGAAAGCGAGATAGTTGGACGGAAGGCAAGGAGATCACTTGAGGGAGGGAGAAAGGAAGATCGCTGGAGGGAGGGAGATAGGGTTGTTCGATTTGCGTTGTTTGTTGATGGTAGGAGAGAGGGAGAGTCATAGAGACAAATAGCTGAGCTTGGACTGAGCTCAACTCGTGCCTTCAAAGCCACTGCTGCCACTGAACTTCAACCATTGAAGTTGTTTAATTATCAAACTGAGCTTGAGCATGTAAGCTCTGATTCTGATTATGTGTGTGATTATGATTAACTAGGTAGTTTTTTCCCCATAAACTCTCCAAGTGCAAGTACGTTCTTTGCACCTCAAATCAATCTTCAAGCTATCATTCTCATATGCCTGTATTCAAACTTGTTCATTATTGCATATCGATTTCAGTTTGATAATTAAACCGCTTCAATGGCTGAAGTTCAGTGGCAGTAGTGGCTTTGAAGGCACGAGCTGAGCTCTTCGTCTTTCCCACTCTCCCTCAGTCAACGAACAATGCAAATCGAACAACCCTCTCTCTCTCCCTCCCTCCAGTGATCTCCCTCTCTACAACGATCTTCCTCTTTCCCTCCCCTCCGTCCAACGATATCCCTCTCTCTCAATTGAACATATTTCCCTCTCTCTCAATCAAATTGAATCAATTTTAGGGTTTGGTTTGGGGAAAAAGGGAAAATTAAACCTCATGTGCCAATAATTCAAGTATTTGCAAAGAAGTAATGGAATTTAATAGTCAAAGTTGTTGACTTAATGGTCAACACTTAAAATGGGGTTTAGATATAATAAAAAAAATTAGTGGCACCCACCCAAGTAGGGTTTTTTGCCTAAATTAATGGAGGTGAAAAGGTAAATGACTCAAAAATTTTGGTTTCTTTGGGAACTAGGGATTTATATTGGTGGTGAAACCAGTGGGTGGTGGTGTTAATAAGTGGAAATGGTGTTGTTAACGAGTGGAATGTTTACAAAGCAACACCCTTCCCTCTCTGTCCCACTCGTACTCTATTGCTGAAACCATGTCAGGTGGTGGTGTGGCGGACCAAATCTCTCTCTTTTGTTCCCAACTCCAACGCCGAAGGTTCACTTTCTTCTTCTTCTTCTTCTTCTTCTCTCATGCATCATCTATCTATCGCTAATTTACACTATTATTCTTTAATTGGACCGCATTTTTGCAGATTCGACGATGGAACACTTAGAATTCTGGAACTCATCTTGGTCTCCAAAGACGTCAAATCGCTAATGGAGATTCGTTCCACATTGAGAGAGTTTCTCAATTCCGAATCCCTACGCTTTCTTCGAGAAATTTCTCACAAAACCGTTGACGAAAAGCTTTCGATGCTCCAATTCTTTGTTCTCGCTTTCGCTCTCATCGGTGATGTTCAAGTATGACTCATCCTTTGCTTTTCTCTTGTTCATTCAATCAATCAATCAGCATGTTTGAATTTTATCTGATATTCTTAATTAATTGTTGTTATTGTGGAAATTTAAGCAAGTTTTTGCCCTAATAATTTGCTTTTTTTGGTCAGAGTTGTATGGCATTGAAGTATGAGGCATTGATCCTGCGTGAAACAACTTGTGTGAATAATGATGACTGGCTTCGAGTTTCATATGATGAGTGGGTAACTTTCGCTAAGGATGCTTTGGATAATGGATTTTATTCCATCGCTGTCAAGGTAAAATGCATAGTTTACTTCTTTAGAGTATCTGATTTAGCTTAAAAACTGCAGGCAGTAATATTACAAGGCGATTTGGTTACGTTGCATTGCGTTGCAAGGAGGTGCGCTGCCACCCTTCTAGTTTAATTTGTGGATGGTGTACCTCAATTCATCATATCACATACTTGCATGACTGTGCTCTTAAGGTCAGCACTAGAATGTTCAATATAATATATGGGATCGAATGCAGTAACTGGTGTATCCTTTTAAACTCAGTCCATTTGAACCCATGAGATACCCTAGGCCAAGGGGAGACAACATCTTGAGGAATCCAAGGCTTAAACATGAGTATCAAAAGGGAGTCACTGGAAAACTTATATAGGTGGGATAATTAAATTGGTAGCTTTTTAATATAGGATTTTACCATTTTAATTGCATTTGGATTGTGTATTTCTCCGATGACAGGATTGGTGCTTGAATATTTTACTTAATATGAGAATGCAATTAAGTTTAAAAAGTATTTTCTTTGCTCATCATTCATTTGCCTGTTCAACTGTTGCAGGGTTTTGAAAATGCAATTTCATGCATTTTGTCCCACAAGAATGTCGATTCTAGATCAGACATCCACTTAGCTGATCCTCAAGTTGTCAACAAAATAAAGAAACTCAAGGATACAGCCGTAGCATTAGTGGCATCACATTCTGGTATGTTCATTTGTGTTAGATTAATACTGAAAAATATCACAATGTCCTGTTCATTCTGTGAAAATCAGTCTTCAGTATTGTATTTTCATGACTTTATTTACGCCAGTTACTATAAACAAACCTTTAAAGAATATACAGGAAACTCCTGTTTGCTATTCAGCATGTCAAAGCTTTTTTTAGGTTCTAGGTATTGCTGAACATAGTATTTTCGTTCATGATTTTTTGGTGTCATCTCTTGGATAACCTACTGGTTCGATTTGTTATCTGCTGTACATGCTAGTGGTTTAGGGCATAATATGTTCAGATATGATTTTAAAATTATGACAACAGGTTTTGCATATTGAAGTGAGGAAATAATCAGCAATCAATAGCCATATTACTTGTTTTCTTTCCGGCAAAATGATACGCGGAATGATTCGGAACTTATTCGAAAACAGTAATAAAAAAGAAGACATAATCAAAGCTATATCTTATTAGAACAAAGATTCCAACCTCTCAAGAACAAAGTCTCTTAAGACTCCAACCTTTGCTATCTTACAAAGATTACAATACTCTTGAGACTCCAACTTACAAAGATTACAATACTCTTGAGGCTCCAACATTTCAAGAACAAACTCTCTTGAGGCTCCAACATCTAAAAAAAACTCTCTTGAAACTCCAACATCTAAAAAAAAAAACTCTCTTGAAGCTCCAACCTTTTTTTAACTCATTAACTAGCAAAGATTCAAATACTCCCTCGAAGAGACTTCTCCTTCAAGAACAAACTCTAGAGGCTCTCTCTTGAGGGCAACTCCTTTGAGAGCTCCACTGAACAAGCTATGGATCTATATCTCTTTAGTATGGATCTCCTGAATTCTTCTGAATTTCCTGGGATGCCTTGAACCTACATACAAAGACACTATATATAGGCTAAACAAGTCTAAACCAAACAAAGAAAGTCTACTCCTAATAGGAAAGTATTTCCATATCACCTTGTCTCTCAAGGAAAACTTTCATGTCTTAACTAAACAAGGAAAACTTACTCCTAATAAGAAAGTATTTCCATATTCCTTTCCTTCTCCCTCGAGAGAGCTTTTTGTTTTAACCAAACAAGTAAAACCTACATAATAAGAAAGTGTTTCCATATTATTTTCCTTACCCCTCAAGGAGAAACTTTCCTTATTCCAATTTTCTAATTGATTTAGGAAACTTTCTTTGTCTTAATTTAACAAGAAAACCTAATTCAATTAGAAACTTTACAACAAGTAAATTTTTGTCCAAGTGAGAAATTTTCCTTGTCCTTATTAATTAATGAATCTTTATCCAAATATGAAACTTTCCTTAATTAACCACTAAGCTCCTAAAGGAAGATACTTCTGTATCACAAAAGGCTAATGATATTAGATACACCCACACAATTTTGCATGGTGCATCATTGTTGCAAGGCGTGTATAATATAATCTTAGTTGGACGCACGTAATATCAGAACTAGAATTATGAATCCAAGAATCAGCCAAGTGGTCTATACTAGTAGAGACTTCTTGTTTCTCCTTATTCAATTATCTTCCAAGTGTTCAATCCATTTAGGCTCCAATTTGTTGACACCATCATTTTTGCTGAAGGACACCACCACCACCGTTGGACACCACCACCATTGGACACCACCAAATTATACCATCAAACCTCAAATTTTCTTTCCCCTCTATTCTCTCTCGGAAACAACACCACCGCACCGCCTCCCCCCGCCCGCTAACCAGTTACACCTCTTCTCTCCTCTCGTATTCTTATCCAATATTCCTCTTTTTCTTTTCCTCCTCTCCTCTTCTTCTCCCCTCTTCAAAGAAACAACAACAGGAACGGAGCAACCACCCCCCGCTGGCTATACTGCCTCCACCTTATTTATTTATTTATTTATTTTCACGTTTGCCATCGTACAGACCTACGCGAGGATGAAACCAATCCTCACGCAGGCTTGTGTAAGGGCAAAAGAGAAAAAAAAAGAGAATAAGAGGAAGATAGGAAAAGGCGGGGGCGGGGTGGCTGCTGTTGCTCTGTTTCTCTTGTCGTTCCTGAGAAGAGAGAAGAAGAAGAGGAAGAGAGGAGAAAAAGAAACATAAGAGAGGAGCAGAAGAAGACAGGTGGTGTAGCTGGCGAGGCGAGGTGGTGGTGCAACCGGCGAGGCGAGGTGGTGGTGTTGTTTGCGACAGAGAATAGAGGAAGAAAGAGAGAAGAGGTGGTGGTTTTTTTATTTTATTTTTATTTTTATAATGGTGGTGTTTTTTAGCACATAAAAATAAAAAATAAAAATTGGGTGGTCGTGTCCTTCAGTAGAAATGGTGGTGTCAAAAATTCGGAGCCATCCATTTAGTGCATCCTACTTGTAAGTCGCCTTCCTTGTTGCAATGTCAAGCACTCTAGACTTCTAACCTACAACTTAGATCTTGAACTTTTTTCACGTCAAAGTGCCTCCCATGTCACCATTCACCATGAGACTCTCACCTTGGAGAAGATGGCGATTACAATATTTCGAACACCCAGTTTATCCTCTTTGGTGTTTTTTCCCTCTCTCAAAACCTTAGAATAGAATTATACCATTTAAGTTTAAAGGGCCCTACAGGTGGTATTTATATACCCTTAAGCAAAAGTGTACAACTTAAGATGTTGATTCAATTCTGAGACACAATTTCACCCGTGCCTTCTCACCCGCTGAACTGTATTCCTGGATCTTTTGTTATCTTTTCTCTCTCTTTGCCTCCAAACAGTTTTACAAGACTTGCGCAAAATTAGAGGAAATAAAAAGAGCAAAATGGAGAAGCTAAAAAAAAGAGTGGCTACCTCATGCAGTTCCTAGATTCTCTATTGTTGAGCATCCACCCCCCCCCCCCCCCCCCCCCCCCCCAACCACCACACACACACACAACAAAATAATTAAAATTAAAAAAAAAGAAAGAATGAAAGACATTGATCCATCATTTCCAACATGCTGCTTCCCACATGGGTAGGATAGATCCCAGCAGCTGCCACAACTTTCTCTGCCTTTGGGCAGGAAATGTGAGCACACTCAACTAAGGTATAGCCCAGTGACAGCTGCTCTGAACTAATTCCTGCTTCATGTTCATAAAATGGAAAATAAGGAAAATGCACTTATGTATGTTTGAGTTCATCTACTGCATTCCGATTCTTTTATGAAGACTTTCTAATTCTATTTTTTTTCTTTTAACATTTCAGTATAACTACTTCTTTTCGCTCTTGCTGTATAACTAATGTCCTCACCAAGCGACCTATCTGAAAATTTGGCCATTCATTATGTTGGGTGATACGTAATAGAACTGCTTACCAAAACAACAGGTTGGAGTTGTATTGTTCCTGGACACTCTACGGCTGTATGGGTTTGTTAAAAGATATTGCTACTGATCTTTTTTGGCATTTGGTATGCAATGTTTCATAACTCATAATATATTTAGGCTATGAAAATACTTTACCAGTTTGACCTTGAATTATATCCCTCAAGCGTGCAATGAAGCAGCTCATGTTATACTAGAATATTTTACAGGTTGTTTAGAATATTTTATTACCCTTTCATTTATAAAGTTACAGATGAAGAACAAGACTTCATCTTTCAAAAGATGAAGAACAAAATAACAGATAGGTAAATAAATGCTAGAGCTGCAAGCAACTAACTCAGTATTGTTCAAGAAAATACGTGCTTGTTAAACTGATCCTTTACTTTAGGGCTGATATTCTTTAGCTAATCAAGCTGGGAAAAAAAATCTATATATTGCCCTGTACCAACTCCAGTGGAGGATTATAGAAGTTTGATATAGCATCCAGGATCATCTGATTATATTTTTCTTTATTCTTTCCATTCTTGCTTGATCTGTTGGTTCTAGCGGAGTTGTAGACGAGGGGCCTTCCTACTAATTTTGTTTCATCTTTTTTCTTTTCATAATTCAGTTCAGGCGCAGGCAGCTGAGCATTTGAAAACGAAAACAACCCAGCTGAACCAGAAGAGCAGTTTGGTTTCAACAGATACACAGCGCTCAGCAAGTACAGCTTTCAGATATGGGATTGTGAAACAAAATTTGAAAAGATTGTATGATGTGCAAAGCTTGCAACATAATGATATTCCACTGTGAAACAACTTAATCCACATAACGCATAGTTAAAAAGATTGCATATATGATTTGGATTTCACGGTTTCTTACGTTAAAAAAAAGGTTCATACCATTTATTCATCAAAACTCCTGCCACAACATTGTGGTTACGTAAAAGAATGCCAGCTTTAGAGTGAATAAGTTAACATTTGGAAACATTTCTTTTTCAAGCATTTGGTATTGAGTCATTCTGATTGGAAGTAATTAAACCAAACACTTGCAGAATGTGGATGGGAGCATTGGTTGCTTCTAAAGAATTTGTTTTGGGTTTTGTATATGTATACTGTATATCCATCCAAGAAGAGGGTATTGAATCAAAATATGGGTTTCAAGGGCTCCAAACTGACGACGTCACTTATCAGGGTTTAGGTTTAGTTTATTATGCACTTCAAGGAAAACTCGCATGAATTATGTTTTTTTGCTGAATTTTGAGTGAAAATTTGAGAAATTGTGGAGATTAATATCAAGATTAGTGTGTTAAAGTTTCAACTCGATTTAAAAAGTGGCTTATTGAGATGTACATCAAAACATGGTCTAGTTGCATCTTGCATATGAGCTATGTTTTTGTTTTTTTTGCTCCATTTGTGTTTTCTTTTCTAGGAGATGTGCATATTAAGTCAGGAATGTTGTTTTAAAATATCAGCTTGATTCCTATGTTTTTGTTGCTCCATTTGTGTTTTCTTTTCTAGGAGATGTGCATATTAAGTCAGGAATGTTGTTTTAAAATATCAGCTTTGATTCCTAAAAATTCTCAAGGAGATGTGTATCAAAACATGACATGTCCTTAGCACCCAATGCTCTGACCAACATGGATAGGTACAATAGTTGGCGTTTAACCAGTAGAAAATCAGTCCCTGAGATGATGGCTAGTGAAAGTGCTCAAGGAAAAACCAATTTTTTTTTGCTAAGGGGTCTGTTTTGTTAGCCATTTTCCATGGAAAATGAAATCCATTTCTTTTGTTATGCAATTTCTTGTTTTGTTGTCTATTTGCTGACGAGAAATTGATTCTTCATGAGATTGTTTTCCCACTACTCGTGACAATACAAGTCGGAGAGGGGGCTCGGAATTGAAATCACGGAAACAGTTTCAAAATTTCAATTTCCATGTCTGTTAGTGTTTTCCATAAAAAAGAGGATAATGTAAAACTAAAAAATGTGGTCTGTTGTTCAAAGTTTTGTGAATTTGTTTTCTACAAGTGTGCAACAAACCATGTATCATAATGAAAGCTTGAAACCCAATGCCCCTTTATTTATTGTGAAAACTATGTGTTTGAAGAACATAAATTTAGTTTATATGATATTCATTTTTTTACGATACAACTTAGCTTCATCTGCTACTTTGTGATATTATTTGTTTCATAACTATTAATGTTCTATGAAATGTCAACACATATATGTTCCTTTTAATTCTTAACACTACTGCTAAAAGTATCAGAAATGAAACACCATTCATTACTAACATCGTTGATAAATGAGAAATACATCAAGTGAAGTTATTGTAAATTTTTTTTATAGAGATATATAATTAGAAAAATCAGATTCCAAAAGAGCTCAGATATTCCTAAAGAGTTGTTTAACATAAACTAGAACCAAATTATTCATGTTTTCTGATTGAGGAATTACTATAAGGGTTCCTATTGCGAATTTTTTGTGTGTAGGATTTGTGTTTTAAATGTAAAATTTGAAATATAATGTAAAATAGTCGCAAACATCTGCATATTATTATAACCTTCTAAAGGTAGAATGATTAGTATAATGTCTTCACTTTAACTTTTAGATTTTTCATTTTGCTATTTACATTTTATACTTTTCCCAATCAAAATCAGCTGTCTCAAACATTGATTAATCATACTAAACTCCTAATATAATTTATTTGAAGCCCAAAATTATCTATAAATTGTGAGTATAATCTCTAGTTACAATATTTTACACCATAATATTCTTTAACTTGATTATAATCAAAATCAGTCTCTCTCAAACATTGATTAATTATACCTAAGTTCCTAGTATAATTTATTTGTAGCCACCAATTATTTATAAACTATAAATAAACCCTTACATCTAACTTTTGAAGTCCTATTTTGCCCTCCACATTTCATAATTTTCACGATCAAAATCAGCCCCTTTCAAGCATCGATTATTTATACTTAAGCCCCTAACATAATTAATTTGAAACATCCAATTATCTATAAACTATAAATTATAGGCCCTTACATCTAAGTTTTGGATTTTTCATTTTGCCCTCCACATTTCATACTTTTTACAATAAAAACCAACTTCTACTTTGATTAATTGTTCTTAAGCCCCTTTTGAATGTCAATTTCACCGGATCACGTGGTGATCACATTGAGCAATCTGCATAAGATAATGAAAGATTCTTGACAACAATGAGGTCTGCCACAGGGACTCTGATAATAAAAGTTAGAAAAATATTTTTTTGAGAAAAATGTTTTGTTTTTCTATATTCTTAGAGAAAATTTATATTCTAAAAGACATTACCCAGAAAAGACTTTGTGTTTAGCTATTTATAGAGACGGAATGAATCCTCTGCTCGCAGATGAGTGGGACATGTGTCATGTCAGGAACTGTTGATGGTTGTAACTTGCCATGTAGTGAAAAATTAGTTGGTTAATGACTTTGTGCCACACGGCCCACTAACTCATTTGATGAGTTTAGTAGATGAGATCAGGCAATTTCCGATGGAGAGGCATCTCCTGCAAATTTATGTGCTCAGTTGAGCATGGTGGTTGGTGCCGAACATTATTCATCTGCTGAGAAAAGAATGTTCTGCCTAGTTGCATTGGGCTCATACTTTGGCTTTCTAAACTTGTATCCAATTTAGGTTGTATATATTTTGTGGATAATTTATGGACTTCTCGGGTATGACCCAAATTTTTGGACTTTCTTTCCCTGCTAAGCTATGGATTATTTTTGGCTTTCACACCCTTTATATAATTTAGTCAAAGTCATCAATTATTTATAAACTATAAATAAGTCTTATGATAGTGAGAGTGTAATCTTTGGTTACAATTTTTTACTCCATAATATTTTTAACCTTTATAATTAATTAAATTAAAAATATAAGTAATTATAGGATTATTTTGCTTAGAAATCCTTAGTCAAATCTTCTAAAATTTATTTTTTACTTATTATTGAATTTTTTGAATAAATAAAAAATATTAAATATACACTCACGTAGAGCACATCCACACCCTTGTTATAAAATTGATGTATTCACTTTTTTTTCTTCTATTAATACGTATAGGCTTCATCAACCCTCTACTGTTGACGAACACACTGTTTCACACTTTTAATTAAATGCATAAAGAATAGAGCATCACCTTTTTTTTTGTCAAACACAAAGATGTTTATTAAAGATAGGAAATAAAACAAAATACAAAGAGAATCATTCCTATATCAAGGAATGCCAAGACACCATGAATGTGTCAAAAACCAAATCCCTAAGCAGATTACAAGTCGAACCCATCCTCCACAACAATTCCCTAATCTCGATAAAGATAGAGTGCTTTGATCTGTTGAGCCCTTAAAAAACCCTCATATTTCTCTCTTTCCACACACGCCACATGAGCACATGAGGAGCCTTACACCATAACCACTCCCCCCGCTGGGAAGGATTAACTTGGGACCACCAACTTAGCCAATCTAAAATGGAACCTTGAAACATCAAACTCAAACCAAATTCTGACAAGAAACTGCTCCAAATGGATTTGGAGAATCTGCAGTGAAGCATCAAATGATCCAGTGTCTTGTCAATCTCATTACAAAGCACACAAAGACTGCCTGTGTGGATTCTTCTTTTCATTAACCTATCTTTAGTCGAGATTCTCTCATGCAACACTGACCAACTAAAGAAATTTATCCGAGAAATTTTTTTTTTCACCCAAACCAAATTCTTGTGAGAGGAAATGAAGGGGTTAGAATGAGTTTCATAATGAGAGGCAGCCAACATATCAGAAATTTTTTTTACCAAGAAGCTCACACATTTACCCTTTCACACCAAACTATCAGATCTCTTTGAGAGCATCTGTCTATCCAATAGATGCATTAAATTGGCGACCTTCTCTAGTTCCCCAATATTTAGGGGTCTTCGAAAGGAAAAATCCCGAGATATGCCATTAATCCAAAAATTGCTCACACTCTCCTGTTGATTGTTGTTAATGATAAACAACATTGGAAACAGATCCTTCAGAGGTTGGTTACTACACCAAAAATCATGCCAGAAAGTGATGAGATCACCATTGCCACATCGAAGAGAGGTGTGGGGGTAGAAAACACTTGCACACCGAAAGATGAACTTCCACAAAGAGCATCCATAGGAAGTGAGAGATTTGCAAGAGAAGATCACCTACTATGAGTTTGTTCCATTAGGTGGTTTTATAAGATTTGCAAGTGTCACCATTTAAAATCATATTTGAGTTTCTACTAGTTTCTTCAAATCAATAATGGTTGTTTTACTAATAATACAAGCAACTAACAAAAAAATTTCACCGTCAAAGAATTTTATTGATAAAGAATGGTAAGTCGGTGTCACATGTTTTAGGTCGCTGTAACAAAATCAAAACATCACAAAATGCCAGTGAAAAAAGTTCGTGCAATCAAGCCAAATAGTCGTGTCCACGTAGTAAGTCTTGATTTAATGAAAACACTAAAGCGGTGTTTGTTTTATGTTTGATTCAGACATAAATCTCTGAAATTTTGAAAATAGTGTGGTTAATGTCTAACTGATATTTTTGGTAAAATGTCTGAATTGGACATCTATTTTTATAAGATATTAATAAACATTTGAACAACCTATGAACCAATGGTTTTCATGAGTCAGAGTTTCAAATTAGAGCCTAAAAAAACACTTCTCATCTTATCTTATTAAGACATTTACCTCTATTTAGAAATTTCCTCTTAATCAAAGGTTAGACATCTAATTCAAACAAACACCATCTAAATCCAAAAGATTCTTTAAAGTATACATATTTGTGAAGAGTTATCTCATTGCAAATATGTTTCAACATTAATTTCATTTAATTATCCATATCAATAGAATGATATTGTCAAATATGTCATTAAAATTTCCGTATATGCTCAAATATTATTGATCTGCACAACAAGAAGATATCACAAGATTTGTAAATATCGTAAGATATCATAAGATTTTTAGATTTCATGAAAATTTTCCAAGGAGGTATCCCATTATAAATAGGTTGTAGTCTCTCCCCCAAAACTTATCTCTATTTTGTATGTTACTTTCATTAAAATAATTTTATTTTTGGTGGGTAAGTTGGGATTGGACCTATGACCTTAAGATCATATTCTCCACTTATCAATCTTTGTGGTTAGTAGGTGACCTTAAGCATCCATTGCAAGAAAGGAACCAAAAACCCCATTGTCTACTGGAGTGTGTAGATAAGGTCATCATCCAATCCCATCTAACCCCTCAAAAATTGGTGTCTCCAGGAGGAAATTGATTTTCCACTATGCTATCCATACATTGGTACCTATCTTTGTATATCTAGTTGCACTTTTGATTTTTAGCTTTAATTGTTTCTAATTTTTATCCATCGTGATTTTTCATTTAAATCACGCAATATACAATATTTTGATGAATACAATGTTTGTCTGACGTTCAATTTTGACGATACAAATTAGCTTTATTTGCTAGTCCGCGATATTTTGTTTTGTTTGTTCCGTAGCTACTACCACTAATTTATGAAATGTCAAACATATTTCATCACATGTCTTAATATTAATTTTGTCATTCCAATTACATTCTTAGTAAGAATAAATGTGTCACATACACTACTTTAAGGCATTTTATGGATATTTTATTGATAATTTCACCATAGTTGTTTGTTGAAGTTATCGTACTTACCATTTTTTGCATTTTTTTTTACAGGCCATATTTGGTTTGTGGACCATAAAACATAATTTGAAGATTATAAGGTTTGAGGCTTGAGCATGTAGAGAAGCTGGGAAAAGTTTGGCTCAGTCTTATCACTTATATTTTGTATTGTCAAATTATTTTGTAATTTTTTCTTCTAGTTGTGCTTTTAAATCCATTTCCTTTTAAGCAAATGTTAGTGTCATTTTTTATAAGTTTGGTTAGGTAAAAAAAAAAAAAAAAACTCATATGGAGCATTTGTACTTATCAATGAAAGACAAATAAAAAAAAATTAAAAATCTTGTACTACTTTTATTTTCCTTTTATGAATTAGTGAATGCACATTAAATGAAAAACAAATCATGATAAAAATCTTGGTTATTTCTCAAGAAGGAAAAGAGGAAAATATAATTTTTTTTACAAAATTATAGAATGGACTTGAACTACTCAAGCTTGTGATGTACATTGTGGCTACCCACGTTAATCAGTGATTGCATTGTCATGTCTTCAACTCAAACTTTTGGATTTTCCATTTTGCTCTCTATATTTCATACTTTTTTTACAATCAAAAGTAGTCTATCTCAAACATTGATTAATTATACTAAATTCCTAATATAATTTATTTGAAGCCCTCATTTATCTATAAACTATAAATAAGAACTTACAATAGTGAATATAATATTTAGTTACAATATTTTACTCCATAATATTTTTTAACTTAATTAAAATCAAAATCAGCCCCTCTCAAACATTGATTAATTATACCTAAGCCCCTAACATAATGTATTTGAAGCCCCCAATTAATTATAAACTATAAATAAGCCCTTACATCTAACTTTTAGAATCTATTTTGCCCACCACATTTCATTATGATTAAAACAAACCCCTCTTAAACATCGATTAATTAAACTTAAGCCCCTAACATAATTTATTTGAAGCATCCAATTATATCTATAAACTATAAATAATAGGTCCTTACATCTAACTTTTGAAATTTTCATTTTTTCCTCCACATTTCATATTTTTTACGATAAAAACTAACCCCTCTCAAACTTTGATTAATTTTACCTAAACCCCTTTTGAAAGCAAATTTTCATCGCGTGGAACAATCTGCATAAGATAAAGAAAGATTATTGACACCGGTGAGGTTTGCAATGGGGATTCCGATGCCAAAGTTAGAATATTTCTGAGAGAAATGTTTTGTTTCACTATTCTTAGAAAGAATTTAGATTCAGACAGTAATTAATCAGAAATGACTTTATGTTTGGCTGTTTATAGAGGCAGAATGAGTCATATGCTCACAGATAGGTGGGACACGTGGCAAGTCGGGAGCCGTTGATGGTTGTAACTTCCCATGTAGTGGGAAATTAGTGGTGTTAGTGACGTTGTGCGGCGTGGCCCACTAACTCATTTGATGAGTCCAGTTGTTGAGATTGAGTAGCTTCCGAAGGAGATGCATCCCCCGCAAGTTCACGTGCTCAATTGAGCATGGTGGTTGACGTCAAACACTATTCCTCTGCTGAGAAAAGAGTGCTTTGTCTAGTTGCATTGGTCATAAACTTGAGCTTTCTAAACTCGTATGCAATTTGGGTTGTATATATTTCCTGGATAATTTTCAAACTTCTCGGGGATGATCCAGATTTTCACACTTTCTTTCCCTGCTAGGCTAAGGATTATTTTTAGCTCTCACTCCCTTAATATAATTTAATTGAAGTCCCTCAATGATCTATAAACTGACCCTTATAATAGTGAGAGTGTAATATTTGGTTACAATATTTACTTCATAATATTTTTCAATCTTTGGTTAAATGTTTATGATTATTTGCTTAGAAATCTGTAGTAAAATCTCCTAAATTTTTTTTTTTACTTATTATTGACTTTTTAGAATAAATAAAAATATTGAATATACGCGCATGTAGAGTGCGTCCACACCCTAGTTTATAAAATTGATGTATTCACTTTCCTTTTTTATTTAATTATTTTAATACATATAAGCTTTTATCAACCCTCTACTAATTATGTACATATTAATTGTACCGCTTCACACTTTAAATTAGATGCACAACTAAGAGAGGATTACCCAGTATGAGTTTGTTCCATTGCGTGGTTTTATAAGATTTGTAAGTGAGACCATTTAAAATCAGATTTGAGTTTCTACTAGTATCTTCAAATCAATAATGGTTATTTACTAAAAATACAAGCAACTAACGAAAAAATTTCACCATCAAATGAATTTTATTGATAAAGAATGGTATGTCGGTGTCACATATTTCAAGTCGGTACAACAAAGTCAAAACATTCCAAAATGTCAGTGAAAAAAAAGTCCGTGCAATCAAGCCAAATAGTTGTGTACACGTAGTAACTCCCTTAAACATAAGACTATGAAAATTGTAAGTCTTGAGTTAATGGAAAACACTAAAGCGGTGTTTGGGTTATGTTTGATTTAGACATAAATCTCAGAACAACCTATGAACCAATGATTTTCATGGGTTAGAGTTTCAAATTAGAGCCTAAACAAATACTTATCATCTTCTCTTATTAAGACATTTACCTCTAGTTAGAGATTTTCTCTTAATTAGATGTCAGACATCTAACTCAAACAAACACCATCCAACTCCAAAAGATTCTTTAAAGTATACATATTTATGAAGATTGTTGAAAAGTTATCTTATTTGAAAATATGTTTCAACATTAATTTCATTTAATTATCCATATCAATAAAATGATTTTGTCAAATATGTCACAAAATTTTCAGTGTATGCTGAAATATTATCGATCTGCATGACCAGAAGATATCACAAGATTTGTAAATATCGTAAGATATCATAAAAATTTTAGATTTCATGAAAGTTTTCCAAGGAGGTATCCCATTATAAATAGAATGCAGTCTCTCTTCCAAAACTTATATCTGTTTTGTATGTTACTTTCATCAAAAAAATTTATTTTTGGTGGGTAAGCTAGGATTGGAACTATGACCTTAAGATCATATTCTCTACTTAGATCAATCTTTGTGGTTGGTAGGTGACCTTAAGCATCCATTGCATGAAAGGAACCAAAAACCTCATTGTCAACTGGAGTATGTAGATAAGGCCATCATCCAATCCCATCTAACCCCTAAAAAATTGATGTCTCTTGGAGGAAATTGATTTTCTACTATGCTATCCATACATCGGTACCTATCTTCGTATATCTAGTTGGACTTTTGAGTTGTAGCGTTAATTGTTTCTAATGTTTATCTATCGTGATTTTTCATTTAAATCAAGCAATCTACAATATTTTGATGACTACAATGTTTGTTTGATACAAATTAGCTTTATTTGCTAGTCGGTGATATTTTGTTTGTTTGTTCCATAGCTACTGCCACTAATTTATGAAATGTCAAAACATATTTCATCAAATGTCTTAAAAATAATTTCTCACTCCAATTATATTCTTGGTAAGAAAAAAATTTGTTTAGTAGTTGTTTGTTGAAGTTATTATACTTACCATTTCTTACATTTTTTTTTACAGGCAATGCTTTCTAATTTGTTGACCAATAGGAGGGGGGGGGGGGGGGGGGGGGGGGGGGGGGTTCAACTACTTTCAACTAAGTAAGCTTGCCCCATGAGACAGTCGAAGAGATCGAAGTGAAGTCATTAATTCAACCATTTACATGGAAAAGCCATTTAGGTGCGTTACAGATTAGGTATCAGTGGCAACATAAAGATCAAAGAGTTAACTAAGTATCAGATCGACCAAATTGAACAAATAATAGGTCAAGATCATGTTGTTCATTGGGAATTAAATAGGGATGCTTCACAATAGAATAGATCGACCCAGTTCCCATTCTTTTCCAGTGCACTCGTTTTGTATCTCCGACACACAAGGAAGGACGCAGTGCTCTGGCAGAAGTGCACGCGCAATTCAGCTTTGGAAAAAACTCCCGAAGGTCCAGAGAGAGATGAAGTTTATAGTCAACCTCTGCCTTTCAGATAGCCTTCTTTTCCAACACTTCTATGTGGAGATTGATGTAATATTAATATGATTGATAATTTCAGTTTACTATTTGCAGTTTTCAAAAGTCTCAAATTTAGGGAGTTGCCTTCCACACGTACACTGAAACCAGAGTTTTCTACCCACCTTAGGCAAAACCCTGAGTCTCTTGCTTGAACCTCATTTTCCTATCTAAAAAAAGGCCTGAATCAAAAGTGAGAGGCATGAGCCAATGGTCGCCCTCTCTAAAAGTATTCCCCGCCGATGAGCAATAGGAGTGGTAAATCGTCTAGAGGTCGTAAGGTCCAAGCGACACAAAAACAATCCTTGGAAGGTGTGGATGGAATAACGATTCCTGGCCAATAAGCGGTTGGCAAGTCGAAATCGAAAACGGGATATCGCCGACAAAGGTGATTATCACGGAGCCATCACCATTGTCCACTTATTTCAATTCTTAGCCGATAAGCCCCTATTTCTTTACGGGATTGACACCCAAAGCTTTGGGATTGGGATTTATTGTAGCTGCTTATAATTTTATAAGCTCTGCTTTGGGATTGGGATTTATAAGCTCTGCTTCCTGTAGAGATAGTTTAGGTTCAAAGCCTCGATGTTTGACGTGCTGATACATAGAGCAATCAAGTAGTGGATTTTTTATACTAGAGACTACTTGATTGAGGGTGGAGCCTTTTGCGTCAACCCGGAGACCAACATAATTGCAACTAAGGGTGCGGACAGCCCTATGAGTCGCGGTCAGACCCGAAAAGTAACCACTGTTGATAGCCCCGAATGGACCAAATTGCCTGGATCAAACCGAGGTTGCATCTACTTCCCATCCGAACCCAAGTACTGCAAATGACTCCTGATCACCAGGTTCTATGTGTAGCGTAGCCAAGTAAGTGAACTCCCCTTTCCTCAAACCCTTCTTGAATCCTCGACCCGAGTCCATCACAAGCAAATGCGAAGTCAGAAAACTTTAGTCCACCTACCCGTCGCTTACTCTATAGAAGTAGGGGTCACCTCTACTCCCTAACAAAGATAGAAAGATTAGCAATGCTGCAGAAAAAGAAGATTTGTTGCAATGTAGCTCCATAGGAACCATAAATAGAAACACGTGACATATTTGCAGAAATAGATATTTTAGGCGCAATCATCTCGAGGCTTTCAAACGCATCCAAGTGGTATCCGATTGTTGAAACATAGAAACCATAGATTCGCGTCGCCTACTTACTGAAAGCACAAATGGAATGGCTGATCATGAATTCTATTAAGTTTTTAAGTTCTAACTAATCCGCCTTATTTTTTTTTCATAATGAAATGAACACCCGGATGAAGATCAAATATCCCAAGCGGTGGGAGCCCTGAGACTCGGTCATGACGATACCTTTCTTTTTGGAAGATCGGAAAAGACTTCTCTTCATCACGAGACAGATTGGATATGTCGTAGACACCCGAGAGACCTCCACAAGGTAGGCTAAAAGAGGAAAGAGAGGAACCATCGCCCAATGGTGCTTTACAAAAGTACAGTCATTGGTGGCTTCTCGTCACTATCGAACTTGAAAACCACACAAAGCTAGTTGACTCCGTGGTTGATTTTAGGTTCTCTAGTCTTTCAAAAAATGATTAGGCACCCTTGCCACACTCACAAAATAGTAAGAATAAATGGCGAGTGATCAGAGATACCTGGGTTTAGGAACTCAACTACTGCAAACGGGGCGGGAGGCTAACCTCTGGTTTACTTGACAGGATCAATCTAGGTGTCATTTTCTCTATTATGTTAAGGTTAGTTATGAACCCAGAGGGCTGTGTGGAATGTTTGTGGCATGTCGAAATGTCGGCTAATACTCGGATAATTGTTGGGCCATTGGGAGTAGACCCAAGAACTCATTTTGTAATGGTAATGCCATTCATGATCTGTATTTGGATTGGTATGCTCTTCTTTCTGATGACCAGGGATGAACCATTTCCAACCGTGAAAGTTTGGTTATCGACTCTTTGGTTCCGAATCTCGCAAAGGCTCTCACATCACATCCCTTTCAAGAAGCCCGAGCGGCTGTCTTGTTCGGTTGGTAGAACTATCTCCATCTCGCTTGGTGGGTAAGTCCATCTTTCCATCCGTCTTGCTTGTCGGGCGGAGCTGTTTGGTTAGCAGAGAGGGAGACTACTCAAACCACTAAGTCGATACAACGAGAAGGAGTTTACTATGGTCAGTGCAGTGAGATTCGTAGCTTCCCTATCAAGTCTACAATATACAATATTCTTTCACCTCGACAAAAAACAAGAAGTGAAAGACCAATCTCCAATTCCTTCTTATAGACAGCGGGAAAATGCAACAGAAAGAAAGAGGAAGCAATTTACTAAACCACTTCCCTCAAGTCCGTCCTGAGCCAATCCATAATGAAAAAATGCCATGCCCGACGTGCATCGGGTCAATTCTCCTAAAGTGTCCTCCCTAGTGGCTTTTTGGGACAACTTGCACGCTCATTCTGGATTCATCAATAAGGGGTTCCAAGCCGCCAGGATGTTTGCAGCTATCGAGGGACCTAAAGTAGTTCCCGAAAGGTGGTGAGACCCTGCAACTGATGAGAAGGACCGGGGAAACGTGTACGTTGTAACACTCCCTGCCTTCCAAATATGCCTAGAGGACGGGCCAAACGCAGCAGAGCGATGATCAGGGAGCGGATTCCCCACCGGCAGGGGGACAGGAGATGACCAAAGAACCGCAAAAGCACTTTGGTCCATTGTGTTAAATATGTGCAATGGGTGCACCTGACTCTAAGACTTATCCGGGGAGTGAGTCAACAAGGTATCTAGAACTGCCATCACCTTGTTGGTGGCTTTGAGTTGGGGTTGGTAGAGATGATAAAAACGTTTGCTGAGGGGCAATGATTAGATGGTCCAGTCAGGAGAAGAAAGATCCCAATAATTTCTACCCACTGGCGGATTTTCGCTCATATAAGTTAGGAGGCAGGAGTTCTAGGTCACAGTATGAAACCCAATATCCAACCTCTTCTTAGAGGGTATGCTGCCACCTTTTCTCAACGTCGAAATAGATGAACCTTGGACTATTTCGATACAAAACCACGACTTTGAGAGATAGGAATTCCCAACGACCTAATGTTACTATCCAAAGGAGCATCTCCATGTAAAACCTTCCAAACGAATAGCGCGACCTCCTGAGAACTTACGTTAGCCATGAAGTGTTGACCCTATATTCCTTTTTAGTATTACTCCATGGTCGTCCCAACAGAGCATTATAAGACGTTTCCATGTCGATGATAAGGAATGGGATGACGTTCTCGATTTCCCCAAACTTGGGCCTTCTTATTCACCACAAAATGGGAATGGGATGAGTTGTTGGTGACTATGATATCGTCAACGTAAACAAGCAGATAATAAATAGTAACATCCTTAGATCGGAATATCAAAAGCTGGAAAATTCATTGGGCCTCTGTGTTGATGATCTACTAGTTGAAAAAAATATGGGTGAATCATCCCATTTAACTAGTGTCGAAATTGCCTAGCTGAGAAAACCACTGTCTCAGTAGCTTTTTATGGAACAGCAACAAAGAAAACAAATAATCAACAAAGATGTGAGAGCTTGATAGACCTAAGGGGTCTTGTCACAATGATGAGATTGATTTTCAAGCAAGAGTCATTCCTTTTCGAGAAACAAAAAGTAGTCCAAAACGTGTTTCGTAATGGAAAGTGATACTAAAAAGAGTTTCATTCCTTTCGAGAAAATGCCCATCGCGCAAGCAAGCACAAGAGAAGCAAGCAAAGTAGAAGCTTTGCCAGAACCAAGACGAGGAAGCGGAGTTGTCGTAGAAGCGGTTGCTTCCCCCGACCGACTACAATATAAGAGAAGAGTCGCGACCTACTTTCTTTGAAAAAAAAAAAAGAGGACGAGGCGCCCTTGTAGTTGTTACCATGGTAGTTGGAGTTACCATGATAGCTAGAGTTGCTGATAGGAAAATCGGAGTGGGAGGGATCTCGGATAGACCCCGTCTGTTTAAGACTCTTCCGAGCAAGATGTTCAGCATTCTCAGAATAGAATTGTGTAAAAAGTTCTTTCTGAAAATCTTCCCAAGTATCGATAGAACACGTACCTCTTTCAATGTAATATTGCAGGGACTAAGGGTTGTCTTTACTCAGAGAGCCGAAAGAGAAGATGCGCTACTAATGCGTCTCAACCCCCCAACATGCCAATACTCGCAATTGGTCGCACTAAGGAACAATGACTACTGACTACATGGCTTAAGGCTAGATAAATACATTGGGTGTAATCGCTCTGGTTTATTCGGATCCTGCTCTTCATTGAGTTGGCTTTTACGGATGGTCCTCGCTTTGTTTAGACAGTGGTACAAGCAGTCCCCCCGAAGAACATGCAAGGAAGAAACATTTTGCCCCTTAGGCTTTTGATTTTATCCGGAAGATCAATGTGGGTAGTGTGATAGACATGGAGCTACTATCTGTTATTCCGGATTTGATTGCAAATTCGAAGAGAAAATCTTTCACTTCAGAACTGACAAAGGAAGAGGTTAAAATGGCAGTTTTTCGTATTCCTTGTGATAGTGCCCCGGGTAGATCTAGAGTTCAGCCCTATTGTCGATTGTGCTACTTTCAATCCAGAGGGGGTATGTGTAGTGGGTTTACAGTATGTGTAGGAAGTCAAAGGAGGCATTATAAGCTTTTGAGTGCAAACTCAGGTAAAAAAAAATTTAAGTGTCAATATCGAGGTTGTCGTGAGTTTGAATAACTGAATAAGTGGTTCTGCTTTAAATGTGGAGAAGATGGCCATTGGGCCAAAAGTTGCACTTCGTCTACGAAGGATTCGAAAAAAGATCAGAGTAGTGATGGTTCTACTTCTAGGACACTAGTGAAGTTTTCTCTTGATGTGCAAATGAATGTAGATGAACTTCGTCACGAGGTTGATGTAACAAGTGCTTGTATGGATGACATCTTCTGTACCTATATGCAATATGATTCAATGAAGTATGAAAGTGGAGTAATCAAGTTTCACATTTATGGTTACGTTCACATTCAAAGAAATAATACCAAATTGACACAAGCAAACATTTAAAGCCAAACATCCATAAAAAGTTACATTTAAACTTAAAATAACCTATCATCCGTAGAACAGGCAAAGCTACAACATACTGATAGCACCAAGTTTAGAAGTACAATACCGATAGCACCATGTTTAGAAGTACACTATGGTACTAAAGAAAAACTACACCGTTAAGTGTAGTGACTTGCACAAAAGTAGCTACCACTATCAATTAAAGAACAATTATTAAGAGTAGGGCCCCTAGTGCCAAATCGGCGCCAGGAGAGCCTCAAGAACATGATGAAGATGAAGAAAATAGATAAAGATGAACAAAAGAACAAATAAAGAACAAAAGAAGAAGAAACTCAGCTTGCGGCATTTTTATGGGTTCTAGGATCCTATAAAAATCCTGCTTGTCTTTCAAAATAAAAAAAAAAGAACATATGAAGAAAATAAGATGATGAACCTTGGCGCCGATCTGACGTTGGGGGCTGGCTATTAAGAATTGTTGCAATTAAAAGCGAAAAATTCTAGAGAGCCAGTGGCTTTAGCACGTGAAATCAGCAAACCCCATTTAAAGAAATCAAGTGAAGATCAAAGGACCTTCCATATTCCATTGTTTCTCAAGGGATCTCTTCATCACGTAGCACTGATAACTCCTCCACCTCCTCTTCCCTTGTTATTAGCCTTGGTGGCCTTCATTTTCCATTTCTCTTCTAGACTTCCAAGTGTTGTTCTCTTTCCAAGCTTTGTTCAGCTAGAGGAGATGATCACTGGGTTGTTGGGTTTTCAAGAATAGAGGCTCTGGTACGTTCAGATGTTCTTCAGGAATAATTTTTCTCCATAACTATCCACCAAGAGCATCTACTTATAACAAATTGCTTCTTATCATCAAAGGGCTCCCACAACAAAGAGCTTCATTGCCGAAAGAAATAATTCAAAAAAAAAAAAAAATCTTTGTACCAATTGTATTTGAAATTAGCCCTAATTTAGCAATCTTCACGAGACGGTGACTCTGAACCAATGTGGTATATGTATATGGGAGGGTTGGGTATCCTTAAGGATGCGCATTATGAAAATTTGAGAAAGATATGGGTTTAGTGGAAGAGGTGGTGGAGGTCAGAGTTTGTGAGAGAGTAGTCGAGATTGGAGACGTAGACTGTGGATTTTGATGGGTCTAAGCCGCCGCTTCTGCTGCTGCGAGAGGTGGGTTTGGTGGGAAGAGGTGGTGGGGGTGGTGGAGGAATAGCGGTGGTAGAAGATTTCATCTTCGTCTGTATTTCTTCTTCGTCGCCATTGTTGCGGTTTCAGTGAGAGACTTTAGCAAAACTTTTTTTTTAACTATCCTCTCCCCAAATTCTAGGCAGGTATGCTTTATAGTCACTTTTTTGTTACTTTTGGGTTTTTTAACATTTCTGTTCATTGTATAGATAATGCTTTTGATTTTATTTCAAAGAGAAAGGATAAAAGTGTAAAAAAAAAATCAAAGTTCGGCAAAAAAATGGCTTTAAAGTCTGATTGCCTGAACAAACTTTATCCTCTCTCCTAAAAACGTAACAAAGCACTATCCTAGCGCTAGGGCCTGGCTTTCTAGACCGATTGCTACATCAACTACTTTTGACAACCTAATTGCACCAAGTTCAATGCAAGCAAAATTTAAAAAATAATAATATATAAAACAAACCCAATATAGCTACACACCTGCAAGTTTTTCATCTATATTTATGCCAAAAACCACTCAAATTGACATCACCTACTTTTTTTGTGTTTCAACTGATGAGACATCAATAGTCATCCGATCACAACCATACACATGGCATAGGCCAACCTCGTAAAGTAGGGCCTTAGTACGGGCTCGAGCAGGCCGAAACACAACCTAATCCAGACTTAGCCAAGTCACCGATCAGCCCGTAAGTCAAGCGCCCAAATCATGTGAGCCTAGTGATGCAAATCTTGGAGCTCGGCCCATGACAATAAGGCTCGAACACAAATCTATGGGTTGTCACAAGCCCAAAATTTATTTTGTACAACTATTGATCCAATCAAGTATTCGGTCACAAACAGAGCCAAATGTCGAATGCAACCCAGTCATGGATGGGTAAGATCCCCAGCGAGATTTCCTCCCTCCATCATGCCTCGACGATAGAGTCAATGAATGAGTAAATTATTCCTTATATAAGGTAAACAAGGGGGATGAGAAAGGTATGCACTTACAATCTAGTTTAAGTCTAAATCCGTCCTTACTCAATCACCTGACTTTAGCATCGGAGTGTCTTTGTTCACCACAACGGTGGTCCATGGCTCACTATTGTTTGCAGGTCAAGAATTGACAAGAACGGATTTGGACATGTCAGTTTGGCGTCGTCAGTGGAGAAAACGAAATGTTTTCCTTAAACAAAGACACAAACTCTTTTGAACTAGCAGAGCCCTGAGACATATTCATCAGCACTAGATCTCGAGCCAACAATAACAATGTCGAGTCAGAAAATGTTCCGGTCATGGAAACCCCACCACCAGGCTAGGTCGATTTCAATCGAGGAAGTGAAACAGTCACAAGGCCCAGCCACTGAGGTAGCCTCGGCCGATCCTCACACATATTAGATTCTGCTCCATATGAATCATCTTACGCAAGTGGTAGAAAGGTTTACCCAGAATTGACAGGCACCATCGGAGTATGGCGAAAACCCAGGGAGGGCCCTGACCTAGGAAGATGTCGGGGACCATGTCCATGAAAGTGATAACTTCCCCGGCAAAGACCAAGAGGGGAACCCGAAGAACGAAAAAGGTTGTGGGAACCACGCCTCAAAGGCAGACAAGACCGTAGTTGAAAACCCACTTTGGTTGGGAGGGATCGATCCAGACGTCCTGTATGATCTTATAGTCCATCCATTGTCGGATGAAAACATGAGCACATCCTTGCCAAAGAAGTTCGCTCTCTAAAACTCAAGTTCTACGACGGGACATCCGATTCGTCAGACCACTTACGCCATTACCACCATGTGATGGCGCTGAAGAAGAGTTCAGAAGTCATTATGTGCATAACTTTCCCTATCAGCCTGAAAAATGATGCACTGACTTAGTTCTCCAACCATCAGCTAAGATCCATCGAATCATTTCAGGTCTTGGCAAAGGCACTCATCACCCGATTTGTAGGAAGCTAGAGAATCAGGAAGGGGCCCCATTGTCTGCTTAGCCTCAAATAGAATGATGTAGTGTAGGATGATTCATTTGCTGAATTGCAGTTGCGGACAGGAATCAATTGCTGAATTTTGAATTTTCTAGGCTTTATTAACTGAACTTTTTTTCTCTATTTATAGCATTGTAAACCCAAGGGCAATGGGGAGGGGGATTGGATAACTGAATTAGAGATAGTTTTCTCAATTTGTTTTTCTTGGGGAATTCGAAAGCCATTGAAGGTCATTGTGTTCTGTGGCTGAATTCACCACTCCTCTCTTCTACACCCAACATCACAAACCCATCATAGGCATTCCTCCATAGCAACAACACATCTATGCTATGTTGAACCTCCATTCATACCATGGATAAGTGTGAGAATTTATGAAACCTTTGACTTGGCAATGTGAGGATACAATGTAACTTAGGATATGTCCACCTTTCATGGTTGCTTGATTCATCATCAAATTCCTTAATGACAAACATTTCTCCATTCTTGTAACAAATGATCCCATAATTCACCCGATTACCCCCCACCACACCAAATATATAAAATGTCAACAACATAGAATATCAACAAAATCTATCTTACAGATTAGCTAGGGGTTTTACTATTCATAAGGAATTGGAGACAAAATAGGGCTAGGATTGAGAGTTAAGGAAGATGTGGAGCTCTAGCTAAAGAAAATGATGAGTTTGTGGAATGTACATGTGTATTTTGCCAATGGCACAACCCCACTTTCTATTGTGTCAACGACATGGGTAATACACTAATCTATATTACAAATCAGCTAGTTGTTTCACTAATCGTAAGGAATTGGGGATTAAAAAGGGCTAAGATTGACAATTGAGGAAGATGTTGAATGTTGAGATTCATTATCTAAAATGACATGTTTGTAAATATAAAGTATGTAGAATGGCAAAAGAAAATGAACACAAAATTTAAAATGAGTATGTGGATTGTATATGTGGCGGAGAAAGAAAATTTTAGGGTTTTTTCTCAAAATTAAAGGTGCATAACTAACTACTTAATTATCAAATTTCGGTAAAATTGGTATCGTTGGAATGCATTTTTGAAGATCTGACCAATGAAATCAATAATTAATGCAAATGCTTAATAGTTTTAAATATTCAATTCGTTGTATGCATTTTCAAAATAAAAACGTCTAATGCATTTCACACTGTAATGTTTTCAATATTTATCAAAGAATGAGATGACCATCTTAAGGCACGGTCAAATAAAGACATCTTAATATTTTGAGAAGTCAAAGTTTGGGGAGAACTCATTGTCACTGTTAGAAAATGTGCAACTGATTAAAATTTTAACTGAGTGTAACCCTAATGTCATGACTCACTTTCTATTGTGCCAAGAGCACGGGTAATACACTAAGTACATCCAATCCATATTGTTGTGTGAATAACATACTTAATTGACAACAATGCATTTATGGACACAAACCAAATAGCACAAATAGTAGTCAAGTACACTTGATAGTACTAAAGTCATGACATACACACAAAAGTTCATACCCCACGCCACATAAACACAGGAAAACAAAAAATAGTGATCACACCACACAACAACATTATATTGATGCTGGAAAAAAAAACTTTATACGGGATGAAATAAGATGAACATACAGAAAACCCCATTTTGTATTCACCATTTTAGGTATTTAACACTTGGAACTCAAAACCCCTCTGTCTCTTACATGAAAATTTTGAATTTTTTTTAGATCTACAACCAACACAACTAGTATTTATGCAACCATACCATATTTCAAGATAGAACTTCAAAATTTAGAAATATTTGGAAAATACACTACATATTCATGAAAATTTACATAGATCTTGTTAGTAAAAATAAAGAGTGTTATACTTACAAAACCAAGTTCCAAAGTCGAGGGTTCACTGGATCTATGGAGGGACGGAGCCATGATTGCAGACAAAATAGGGCAAAACCAATAAATCATAGATAATTAATTCTTAAAATAAATAGTTAAATATTATTAAAACGGAGCATCAAAAGTAGTACAAAATAAGCATATTTAAGAGTCAATGTCGATGCACATTAGATTTTGATAGAAGCTCTATGTGGGTTCTCATGTTCTGATAATGCTACATAATCACCTAATCATCAATGTCATTAAATATATATTTTCTCAACATATGTAATCAAACTATCTACATAATCGATTCTTGATATCTCATCCGATTATGTAATTGATGCTTGACTATCTTCATAGCAGAAAAAGCTCTCTCGACACTGACAGTTGCAACTGGTAATATTAAGGCTAAAGTAATAAGCCTATATATCAAAGGATACAAAATATTTTTCTTTATCCTTACCATCTTCTCAGCAAGATTGTTAATTCCTTTCAACTTCAAGAATCGATATTCGACTTCACATCAATGGTAAATGTCTCCAACTAATTATCAAGAACATTTATCATTTTGATATAACTGAGCAAAACGAATCAATTGTCCTTTATCAAAATCCAATAAGGAATCATTTGGACTCAAGCATGAAAGACATAAAAACAACTCAGTATTTTCTCCATTGAAACGGTTGTTGAGCTCTTGAAGTTGAAAATCAATAACATTTAACTTATGCGCCGGTTGGAAAATACATTTTCAAGGTATGTTCTTCGAATTTCATCCCTTATATTGGGATGAAACTCCTTGATTGACTTACATTATCCAAGATCTTCTAGAAGAGTTTCTGGATCAAACTGAAACTCAATACAACTCCTTTTAGAACTAGGAAGCTCCATATTAGACATATCAGTGTCAGACTGAGCAGTAATAGTAGAACTAAAATACTAAAACTCTGGCAGTAGCAATGGAACTAGAACTCACATCAAATGTTCTTTTAAAGTATCTATCCATCACTCATCAACTAGCACAAGTGCACAACTAATCAACTACACAAACAGTACAATAAACAGTCCTAATATTCCTATTCATACTTCAATTATTCTCTAGACAAACTCCAATTATTGAAATTGCACACCAGAATTTTCATGAAAATTGAGACATACCTCATACTTAAAGCCTGAATACACTAATAAATAAAGATCCTGGTTAGGTGAGGTCTGAGTTCAGAAATGCAAGAAAATTGAAATCAATGAAATGTTGCCCCGGACTCCCAAATACTCAAATTATCAAATCTATAATGTAAATCAACAAATGATTAAATTAAATGAATCTAAAATTTGTAAATCTAAAATATGTAACTAAGTTAACTCACGGAGTCGGAGTCAGTGAGTCGTGGTGAGAGCTGAGATGTCGCTTGCCGAAGGACGCTGAACTGGACGCGTGAAGGACAGACCGCAGCACGAGTCTTGAAGTCAAATGAGAGATTGGGAGGAGTATATCTAGTAGAGGATTGGAGCCCGGAGAAGGCGTGGTATGGTGGCGACTCGCGTGGAGCAGTGGAGGGTCTCAAGCCTGAAAATGGAGGTCGGAGGCGTGGAGGCGGAGTTGCTCTCTGGGATTTTGTGAAGCATCTTTCAGTCTTTCTGTATTATGTAGCGAGAGTCAAGAAACATGCGAGATAGAAGGGCGCAACTAAAACTTTAAAGAGGGCAATATCGAAAATATGAGTAATTTAGTGGATTTTCTTACAAATTAAGGGGGGCAATTGTCCCCCTTAGCCAAAGCATAGATCCTCCTTGGATCAATGCCATATTGAGGTTCTTGCTTCACTTCCAGCTCATCTTCAACCTCAGTAAAGTCAAAAATCACGTAACCACACTTTTTAATCACCTCTCAATTGTTTCGCCATTGGCTTTTTATCCTTTCTACTTCAAATAATCATTGCTCGCACCCTTTGATTCACTCACAAAATCTCCAAATTGTGTCGGGTTCAAAGAAACCCTAGGTTTCAATAACTCTCTTATTCTGCTTACTTCCACTCAAAGGAAACCCAAATGTTGTTTTTTATTGCAAACAACTCTCTTATTCACTAACTAAAGGTCATGCATCGAATGACCTCCGTCCATCATGCCTACTTTATCACCTACGACCACATTTAAATAGATCTCAAGGCAATAACACTTAAGTGAGGTGATAATCACATAATTATAACATTATTATCTCTTATTATATTTTTGTTAATCCTTGTTTTTATCTTATTTTAGATTAATTATTAAATTTTTGTGTTTTTGTAGAATATGGAGCTGTAATGAAGAAATCAGAGAAAAATGCAATAAACAATCCCAGATGGTGACTTCAGAGAAAGTGGAGGTGAAAATAGCCTAAGCCCATAACCTAAACTCAAAACCGAAACCCAAAATCAAACCCTTAAACCCATAAACCCAAACCCAATGCCAAGCCCAAGCAAACCCAAAAAATATTCTCCCAACTATCCCATATCCAGATTTGATTTTACCTTGATTCACTCCATGAATCATCCCTTTATCTCATCTCTATTCATTTTGTTCATTTTCGATAAATACAAGAGAAATGGATGAGAAAGGGGAGGAAGAGAAGGGAAAAGAAAAATTACAGAAAATCAAAACCTCTTTCTCATACAGTGATTATCATCACCATCACCACCTCCATCCACCATCAACCACCGTCTGTCTCTTCGCCACCATCCAACAACCACAGCGGCCACCACCACCACCGTGAAACAGGGGCGTGACAACCCTGTTTCACATCAAATTTCCACCTCGCAACAGAGCCAGACAGACCGCCCACACCACCGAGCTTCGCTATCACCGGCATCTCTCGGCCCTCCTTTCTGTCTCCCTCTCTCACGACCACCGTCGCAAGCGGCGCACCAGCTCGCAACCACTGCGACAGGAATAGAAACAGGGAGCATCGCCTGTTTCAGTCACCCGTTCTCGTCCTCTTCCCCATCTCGTTCTCTGCCTTTTCTTCTTCTTCAGTAACACAACCACCTCAGAGGAACGCGAGCCGCCAACACAACCACCACGATACAGAGGAGCAGAAACAGGGCAGTGTTTGCATCCCTCTTTCTGTTTTTTTGTGTTCTCATCGCATCTATCTTGTTCTTCCACCCCTCTCTCTTTTGCAGGTTCCGGAGCCGGTCGGGAGAATAGGAAGCTCGCGAGGAGCGAAGCAGCAGCGGCGGAGCAGAGTGCGTCGCGCTGGATACGAAGCGCGGAGAAGTGCGACTGTTCTGGTGGGAGACTGATTCAAAAAAATCACTTTTGGTTATTGGCACCCCCGAGCTTCTCTCTGAGCAGCCACAATACACTTGTAACATTTTTCTCGGGATTTGTGTTCGAACCACTTGCCGATCTGCTGAGAACCACCACATCGAGTTTGCGACAAACCAAAAGGGTTGCATAATTCATTTTAATTTATTTTACTGACTTAAATGCTTAATTGATAAACAATTTATTTCTGAAAATTGATAAATTGCTTTCACCTTTCATGTTCGATTAAAAAATTGATATGTTTGGTAGTTAGATTAACATTTTATCAATATTCAAAGCATGTGCTAAAAAGTATTAAGCTTAGATTTTGATTAAGTGTGCGACACTTAATGCTTGGTAAGAGTGTATTTGTTTGAGATAAATTGTTTTTTTTTTGGAAGGCGAACAGGGTTTTTATAGGATCCCAGAACCCATTAAAGACCAGAATTGGTCAACACACCATAAACTGATAAAGATGCCGCAAGCTGAGTTCGAACCCAAGACCAAGTGGTACCATCCGCCAAGCTCCAACCGTTGAGCTGTCATGCCATTGGCTTGAGATAAATTGTTAATATTTGACAGAAACCTAATATGATTGGAATTGGATTTTAATGATCACATCTTCGGTGTAAGCAAGGGATCCTCATCTCTAAAGCTTCTCGTTTATAATTTCAGTAATTTAGATTTAAATATTTTTGTTAACTCATTGGTGAGTCCAAGCCCACAAAATCCATCTCATCCATCTTTTCCTTTTATTTTATTTTTCTTATTTTTAATTTATTTTTAGTTTAGTTTTAAAAACTCTGTAACCCCATTTCCTCCAAATTAGTTTAGATAAATTCTAAAATTCAATTGCATCCACTTTCCTCGTGGGATCGACCCGTACTTGCCGTTGTCTACAAGTTAGACATCGTGCACTTGCGGTTATTACAAGTGGGTCAAATTTGCCTATTTATTTAGGCCAGTTTAGCCCGCAACAAGTTTTTGGCGCCGTTGCCGGGGAAGATAGCGGTGTAATTGAATTTAAGATTTATTTTCATTAATTTAAAAAAAAATTATTTTTATTTTGCTAAGTTCTTTTTACACTCATTTCGTTTTATTTGTTTGATTTTGCAGAATACAAGACGATCCTGCAAAACATCAAGCAAATTTTTATTTTAAATTTTTATTTTTTTATTATTTTTTATTATTTTTTATTTTGTGATGAGAGTTTTAATTTTATTTTCACCTCGTTTTATGAGTGCGTGGTGTAATAATTTTTGAGAACTCTACTGTTTTTCATTTTGTTTAATCACAAAAAAAATCCCAAAATTTTCTAAGTCAAAAGAAATTATAGGGAAACAATTTTAATTGTTACCCAATAATTTTTTTTATGATTTAGAAATCCGACTTCTAAGACCAAGACCAGTAATTTGATTGCATATGCTTGTGTGCTGATTGAAACGGATAAAAAGAAGTCGGACATTTTTTTGAATTGTGCTAACTTTTTGTGCAGAACGGAATGCGCAGACTGTAAGTACTTCTATCACACGCAATGTATTACGACCCGGGTGCTTTGTGTAATTGTTTGAAATTGTATGATTGGGTGTTTAATTTCTTTAATTGTGGATGCTAAACTTTAGTAATTCATAATAAGCAGACCCAGCTTCTAAATAGAAATTGGTGGGACTTGATATCCCCACCTCATCACTCCAGCTGTGTGCAACCAATAGCCAAGCATAATTAAAATCAGTTAGCAAGTTAGATAAAGCCATCTTTTAGGTACGGTATTCATAGGACAACCAAGACCAAGGTGAATCCAATAATTTTTGTTGACCCAAGCTAAAAGTGACGATGGGTTTAATCATTCAATGAACTCCGAGAGGCCACTGCCACAAGGGTAATTTACCCAGTATGCCGAGTCATAAGTAAGCTACGATCCACAAGAAGAATTGGTGTAACTAACAGTTTTGGGTTAGGAACACAAGCCTCAAGTGTACATTTACATCACATCGTTCTCACATCTATTGGCTTACAGAGCGGTAGCACAAGGAAGTACTTAATTGGACCATTGTGACCTCCTTTTCTTGTGCGATAATCCGATTTCTTTGAAACAAAACTCTAGCCTACTGATTTTGAACTTTGCGGTGTAAAATGTATACTCTTAGGATCAACTTGTAGTACTCATTGCTCTGTCATAAAGATTATATAAGAAATAATTGTCCTCCAAAGATAAAAAGATAATTGATATAAAAAACGTTGATTGCTTAGGGAGGCATGTTTCTTGTGCATTTATTGGTTGTTGATTGCGTGTGAAGTCTGTGTATATTTTTAGAGTTAGTGATTTAAAAATAAAAAATAAAAATAAAAAATAAAAAAATGAAAGCATTATCCAGCCTATTTTTCCGAGCAAGTCAATTCATTTTATGACTTGCAACGACTTAATTATGATACATATTTAGATTATTACAACCCAGGTTTAGCCTATCATCATAACTTCTCATGGTCAGTACCATGAAGGCCCTCTAGACACTCCTCAGACTCCTCAAGCTTTCATTTCTGATAATGAGTCTCAATTTCATTAAGTTGTTCCTCCATCCAACACATCTAGGTTAGAGATATTTTGAACATTTTTATAGAGCGAATAGGAAAAATGCTTGAGCAAAATTTTCAGGATATTACAGAATTGACAATTATTTATCAACAAAACTCCCAAGCTATCCGAAAACTTGAGATGACTGTGAGTCAGATAGCTGAGTCACTTCATGAGATAGAGTCAGAAAAATTTCCTAATCAACCTATTTTTAATCAAAAGGGTCAATTCGAAATTAGTGGCACATCTGAGCCAGATGATGAAGATGTCAAATGCATTACTACCCTTAAAAATGAAAAACTGATTGAAAATCAGGTAGAAATGCCTGATATGGGTGTTATTGAGTTGTCTAGACCAATATCTCTATGTGATTCATGTGATGAGCCTGTACCACCTGATATATCCATCGTCTCATCTACTTGCATCACATTTCCATTTACTGAGGCTACTTTCACCGATCCCTTGTTCTGTAGTAAGGATTTCAGTTTTCACCATCCTATTGTAAAAATTATTCAATCTTCTAATTTGGAACCAGACATAGGATGTTCCCTTTTTTGAGCACGCAAGAATCCTCTGTTGTGTATGACTACGAGTCACTTTTGGGATGTCCTAGTATATTTGGTGCCCCATGTGATTGCTATATTTGGGTGGATTGATCCTCAACTGTTCAGGTTGTTGATATACGACCATGGACTAAGTGTTTGTCATGTTCTTCCTCTCCACTTTTTGATACACCATTTTTTAGGAAGAATATTTGTCGGGTTGATAACGTTAAACCAAGCGCTACTGGGAGGCAGCCCAACTTTTGTTGTAAAGGTGCATGTTGAGTGTGTATTTTATCTATCTCAATTAACTAATCTACAATTCTTTTGTCTCTGAGCTCTCATCGGTGGATTACTTGTGGAAATTGGTAAAATCTTCACCGCGGTGATACTGTTCTAACCTCCTCTCATGTACTTATTTCATTTATTTGTCAAAATTATTTTGTTAAACATTGAGGACAATGTTTGGATTAGGTTTGGGGGTAGGGTTCATGAGTCAGTGAATTTTTTGTAGTGTTTTCTTCTTTTCTTGTTCTTAAATAATAATAATAATATATATATATATATATATAATGCTTTTCTGTCAAGAAAACTTGGTCTTTTCCGATTATAAAAATGATTTTTAAAATGTTTTATGCTCAAGAAAATACAAGTCAACTTGACAAATTGGTATATTGATAAATGATTGAAAGTTTAGTATGATCCTTAAGTTAGATCTAGTTCATAAGATTTTTCAACTCGATTATTTTTGCACCATGAGCCATGTTAGCATAACTTGAAGTTGATGAGTGAAGTATATACTAGAAACCTTAGAATATTAGTGGAGACTTAACCCTGAAAGGTTTGAACCTTTCTATTTTTCCGAGGGTTATACATAAACTTTGATTTTTCTTGAGTCTGTATTATCTCGTTGATGATCTCATTATTCTCATTTTTCTGATCAATTGCTTTGGGAATGACGTCAAAATTGAACTATTACACTAGAACTTCTTGGCTTATTCAATTGAGATGTCATAATACTGACCCGGACTTAGGAAATGATATAGGCAATTTTTCCTTTTCTTAGACCATTGACTAGCCCTTTAACTTACCCATAACATTAACCTTTTGTAACCTTTTGAGCCTTAGAATAACTTTTATTTGTTAACCCAGTAACCTCTACCCAACTTTTCTGGGAATGTGTATGGATGAATATACTTGGTGTAAAAAGGGCATTAAAGAGCAAAATATGAGATATTTCATAAATCCTCTATGTGAAAAAAAAATGATTCTTCAATGAGGATAAAGATGTGAGAATGTAGAAAAAATTGATGGTGCGCAACATTGGTTTATTCTTGACAACCCTAATTGTTCGTTGAATGGGTGTATACATTCCTAGAAATTTTTGTTAGAATCCTTTGACATTCCTTATTAACCATTACCCAAGCCCCGTTACAACCCAACAAAGTCCTAATTGATCTTAGGTAAAGGTTAGTTTCGTAGATGTGGAGATTTAATAACCAAGACCTATGGTGTTTGATTCAACATTCCCAAAAGTAATTGATATTCCTGTCCATGAAATCATATTCATTCCATTCTTGAAAAGTCTGTTCTTCATAATACTATATGTGAGATGATTGTTTTCCATTATTTACTCTTTCCTCACATATAAACTGAGTGAAATACCAAATCTCTGAGTGCTTTATTGTGAGTGACGTGAGAGGTTTGAAGTCAAAACAAACTTTCTACAGGAGATTTAGTCATTGTTTTACTCTGAAATGAAAAGTTATGTTGATAGTGCTATCCACACACACACACATTGAGTTGAGGATGATTGTGAATTTTTTCTAACCTTTGGAGAATATTAAATTATTTGGAGATTTGTTGATACACTAAAATGACACTGTTGGTTTCTTGCATATCTTGAAGTTTTAAAATAAACACTGTTTGACCAAGTTTTGTTGAGTCAGTAATGTTTGTGGGTAACATTTTCTGGAAACCCTCACGAGACTATAACTCATCCCCTAGAGGTAATCTAGGGGTTCAAAGCCTTGTTGCACGTTTTCAAAGGTAAGTGCAATCGACGATGCCTACGAAAGTGAGTTAGGATTTTCTTTTCGTTTTTTTTGCTAGAGGACTAGCAAAATATAGGTTTGGGGGTATTTGATAATCACATAATTATAACATTATTACCTCTTATTATATTTTTGTTAATCCTTGTTTTTATCTTATTTTAGATTAATTATTAAATTTTTGTGTTTTTGTATAATGTGGAGATGTAATGAAGAAATCAGAGAAAAATGCAATAAAAAATCCCAGATGGTGACTTCAGAGAAAGTGGATGTGAAAATAGCCTAAGCCCATAACCTAAACTCAAAACCCAAACCCAAAATCAAACCCTTAAACCCAAAACCAAACCCATAAACCCAAACCCAATGCCAAGACCAAGCAAACCCAAAGAATAATCTCCCAACTATCCCATATCCAAATTTGATTTTACCTTGATTCACTCCATGAATCATCCCTTTATCTCATCTCTATTCATTTTGTTCATTCTCTATAAATACAAGAGAAATGGATGAGAAAGGGGAGGAAGAGAAGGGAAAAGAAAAATTACAGAAAATCAAAACCTCTTTCTCATACAGTGATTCTCATCACCACCTCCATCCACCATCAACCACCATCTGTCTCTCCGCCACCATCCAACAACCACAGCCTCCACCACCATCACCCGAGCACCACCATCACCGTGAAACAGGGGCGTGACAACCCTGTTTCACATCAAATTTCCACCTCGCAACAGAGCCAGACAGACCCCATCCACACCACCGAGCTTCGCCATCACCGGCATCTCTCGGCCCTCCTTCCTGTCTCCCTCTCTCACGACCACCGTCGCAAGCAGTGCACTAGCTCGCAACCACTGCGACAGGAGTAGAAACAGGGAGCATCGCCTGCTCCCTGTTTCAGTCACCCGTTCTCGTCCTCTCCCCCATCTCGTTCTCTGCCTGTTCTTCTTCTTCAGCAACACAACCACCTCAGAGCAACGCGAGCTGCCAACACAACCACCATGATATAGAGGAGCGGAAACAGGGCAGTGTTCGCATCCCTCTCTCTCTTTTGCAAGTTTTGGAGCCGGTCGGGAAAAGAGGAAGCTCGCGATGAGCGAAGCAGCAGCGGCGGAGCAGAGTGCGTCGCGCTGGAGATGAAGCGCAGAGAAGCGCAACTGTTCTGGCGGGAAACTGATTAAAAAAAATCAGTTTTGGTTATTGGCACCCCGAACTTCTCTCTGAGCAGCCACAGTACACATGTAACATTTTTCTCAGGATTTGTGTTCGAACCACCTGGCGATCTGCTGGGAACCACCACATCGAGTTTGCGACAAACCAAAAGGGTTGCATAATTCATTTTAATTTATTTTACTGACTTAAATGCTTAATTGATAAACAATTTATTTCTGAAAATTGATAAATTGCTTTCACCTTTCATGTTCGATTAAAAAATTGATATATTTGGTAGTTAGATTAACATTTTATCAATATTCAAAGCATGTGCTAAAAAGTATTAAGCTTAGACTTTGATTAAGTGTGCGACACTTAATGTTTGGTAAGAGTGTATTTGCTTGAGATAAATTGTTAATGTTTGACAGAAACCTAATATGATTGGAATTGGATTTTAATGATCACATCTTCGGTGTAAGAAAGGGATCTTCATCCCTAAATCTTCTCGTTTATAATTTCAATAATTTAGATTTAAATATTTTTGCTAACTCATTGGTGAGTCCAAGCCCACAAAATCCATTTCATCCATCTTTTCCTTTTATTTTATTTTTCTTATTTTTCATTTATTTTTAGTTTAGTTTTAAAAACACTGTAACCCCATTTCCTCCAAATTAGTTTAGATAAATTATAAAATTCAATTGCATCCACTTTCCTCGTGGGATCGACCCGTACTTGCCGTTGTATACCAGTTAGACACCGTGCACTTGCGGTTATTACAAGTGGGTCAAATTGGCATATTTATTTAGGCCAGTTAAGCCCGCAACATGAGGTTTCCCTCGTTTTTTTTCTTTTAATATCATGGGTAATTTTGCCTTTAACGAAAAGCACTCAACCGTATAATACCATTACCATTTTGCGGGTAAGTCTAAATACATAACACTTGGGGAGGTATGTCAGGTTTTGGTCAACAATTGGGTTGATAAATCAGTTTCTGTTCTCTTAAGCCTTGACCTGCAAAATGAACAACCGTGAGCCAAAGACCACCGTTGTGGCGGTTGATGACACTCCAATGCTAAAGTCAGACAAAGCGTAGAGAATGTTGTATTGCTTGAGATTGGGGTTGTGTAGCATACATTAGTTCCTTAGCCTCCTGCCTTATTTATCATGCGAGAGTCCCTGTTCGACTATGCCTTTGGTGGCATGGTTTTAAGAAGGATATATGTTGTATATCCTTTCCCTGTTGAAAGTTTCCATGCTCGACTTATATTCTAATGTTTGTTTCCTAATAGGAGTCAACGTCTTACTGGCTTGCCTGTCTTAGGTTAAACTCCTAGATATTTGCCTTATTTGGTCTTAGGGGTTCTGGGTTTGACCATTTGACTTATGGGCTGGATAGAGCCATGTTGTCTTGGGTCCAATTCCTAGATACTCGCCTCAATGGGCTTTTAGTGATTTGGGCTTGGTTCCCTGTCTCATGGGCTGGATCAGATTAGGCGCTTACTTGGGCCTGTTCCGCTCCGTTAACGAGATCATCATGCCATGTGTACGGCGTCAATTAAGGGATGACTTGGTTTATCATCAGGAGGGTATGTTAAATTAACCCTTAATCATTCATTAAAAACCATAGAAAAATAAGGATAATGGGGCATGGAGTAGAAACATAATCCCATACCTTCTAGAGCACAAATGAATGCACAATGTGAATAATGCTTGCCCATATGATTAATGAACCAACTAAAAACTTAAGTAATTCAACTATTTATATATATATATATATATATATATATATATATATATATATATATATATATATATATATATATACTTTGAATGGGAAGTCACTAATAATCAACCAATAAACCCTCACAATGGAAAACAAGTACCCAAGAACTAGCCCTCACCATGCAGATCTTATGGTCACTGTCCAAAGTTTCTCCAAAATCTTTCCAACAGAGAAAACTGAGGGCAAATATGTTTACCTTTCAAACATCGATCTACTTACAAATTTTAACACTAGAAGCATCATCATCATATTTGATGGGAATTCTGATTTTTCACCCAAAATGGTCATTGAGGAACTGCGAAATGTTGAATATTAAACATGATTTTGATTAGATGCATTCATCTCACATATGTATCTAGTAGTGTTTATGTATGTAGTTAATGAAGTGCATGTAAGGGGAGGAAACATGATGTGTCTAGGTGTTCATGTACACATTAAATGTAGAAGAACTAGAGTCATCTATCTAACCTATAAATGCCTATGTAAATCACCCATTTGATAAGAGTGAAAAAAAGTAAGAAAATCAGAAAACCAAACTTGAGTGTTTTGTCTTTCATCCTCCAATCTCTCCAAATATTTGTGTGTCTTCAAAGTATTTTTCAACAAACTGGTATCAGAGCAAGGATGAATGGTACAATTCCATTCCAATTTCCTCATCTTGTCAAAGACAAATTTGATAATTGGGCAATTCGGTTGAAGGCGTTGCTCGGATCACAAAATGCTTGGGAAGTTGTTGAGAAGGGATATGAAGAACCCGCAGATGAAGCCACTCTAAACCAAGCCCAAAAGGATGAATTGGTGAAAAATAGAAAAAAGGATCAACAAGCCCTTTCCATTATTCATCAATGTCTTGATGATGCCATGTTTGAGGAGGTGGCAAATGCAACTACAGCAAAGGAAGCGTGGGAGACTCTCTAGACCTCTAACAAAGGTATCGATAAAGTGAAGAAGATTCGACTTCAAACCTTGAGAGGAGAATTTGAAGTTCTTCGCATGAAGGTGGTTGAATCTATTGCGGAATATTTTTCAAGAGTTTTGGTGGTGGTGAATCAAATGAAAAGGAATGGAAAGAATGTCAAAGATGTGAGCGTTGTAGAGAAGATTTTCCGTTCTTTGGAACCACGATTTGAGCATGTTGTTGCGATCATTGAAGGGTCTAAGGACTTGGAAGTCATGACTATTGAAGAACTTCAAGGGTCATTGCAAGCCCATGAGGAAAGATTGAATAGAAACAAGAATGAAGCTGTAGAGAAAGTTCTTCAAACAAAGCTTTCTCTAAATGAGAAAGGAGATGCTCACCAACAACAGTTCTCAAGAGAGCGTGGCCGTGGATGAGGTAGAGGAGACAAAGGAGGTCAAGACTCATCTTCTAGTAATCAAATGTCTGAAAGATGACATGGAAGAGGAAGAGGCAAATGAAACGCTCCAAGGAGTAATGAAGGGAAATATGATAAGTCACAAATTCAATGCTATAATTGTGACAAGTATGGGCATTATGCATCTGAATGTTGGAATCCACCTCGAGGCCATCAGGAGCAAGCCAATCTTATCAAAGATGAGGAGGAAGTGGCTGAACCAACCTTGTTGTCAGTGCTCAAGGAAGATGAAAGAGAAGAAATATGCTCGTGGTATCTTGATAATGAAGCAAGCAATCATATGTGTGGAGATAAAAATAAGTTCGTGGAGCTTGATGAGATGGTGGACGACAATGTTACTTTTGGAGATTCATCAAAGATTTCAATTAGAGGAAGAGGCGCAATTTTGATCCACTTGAAGAATGGAGAACAAATAATCATTCCGGTCGTGTACTACGTACCAAAATTGAAGAGTAATATTTTAAGCTTGGGCCAACTCTTGGAGAAAGGCTATGAAGTCTACATGAAAGATCACAATCTCTTATTAAGAAATCAATTTGGAAATCTGATAGCCAATGTTTCCATGACTCGCAATAGAATGTTCAAGTTGAATCTTCAACTTACTATGCTTGTGTGTTTGAAGGCTTGTGTCAAAGACTCTTCTTGGTTGTGGCATATGCGGCTTGGACACTTGAATTTTGGAGGACTAAAGCTATTGAAGGAGCATGATATGGTGAAAGGGATTCCTTCCATAGACCAACCAAATCAACTTTGTGAAGGGTGTCTTTACAAAAAACAATTTCGAAAATCATTTCCAAGGGAGTCCACTACGAGAGCTACGAGGTCGTTGGAGCTTGTGCACACAGATATATGTGGACCAATCAAGCCATTTTCATTTGGTAACAATTTCTACTTCTTATTAATCATTGATGATTTTAGCCATAAAACATGGGTTTATTTTTTGAAACAAAAATCAGATGCTTTTGTTGTTTTTCAAAAATTTAAGGCTTTTGTTGAAAAACAAAGTGGCCATGATATTAAAGCCTTAAGATCTAATACGGGAGGCGAGTTTATGTCTAATGAGTTTCTTACCTTTTGTGAGAAAAAAGGAATCCGTCATCCTTTAACAGTTCCTAGATCACCTAAGCAAAATGGATTTGTCGAAAGAAAAAATAGATCTATTCTTAATATGGCGAGAAGCATGTTGAAGTCTAAGAAGATGCTAAAAGAATTTTGGGGTGAAGTTGTTTCTTGTGCAGTTTACTTATCCAATCGAAGTCCAACAAGGAGTATGAAGGACTCGACGACCCAAGAAGCATGGAGTGGAAGGAAACCAAGTGTGTCTCACTTGCGCGTTTTTGGAAGTCTTCCATATGTCCATGTGCCTGATGAGAAGAGGTCTAAGTTGGATGACAAAAATCATAAATTTGTGTTTATTGGCTATGATGCAAGCTCAAAAGGCTACAAGCTTTATGATCCAAGCTCTCGAAAAGTCTTGATTAGCCGAGATGTGGAGTTTGACGAAGTAGGCGAATGGGATTGGAGTTCCAACAAAGAAGAAAAATATGATTTCTTTCATATCTTAGAAGAAGAAGAAGATGCAAGTGGAGTTCAAGAAGAGCAAGCTACTCCTCCATCCCCTCCAACCAACTCTCCAAGTCATGTATCTTCATCAGAAGCAAGTTCCAGTAAAAGAGCGCCACGATACAAGAATATTCAAGATTTATATGAAGAGTCGGTGTTAATGGAGGACTTGAGTCTATTCTGTCTTATGGCGGATGTTGAACCTATGAGGTTTGATGAGGCCTTTAAAGATCAGAAGTGGAAAGTTATGGATGAATAAATCAAAGCGATTGAGAAAAATAATACATGGGAGCTTACAACGCTTCCACGAGGAAAGCATGCCATTGGTGTCAAATGGATGTACAAGACAAAAAAGAATGCTGAAGGAGAAGTTGAAAGATACAAGGCTACAGTCAGCGTGCAGGCGTAGACTATGATGAAGTATTTGCTCCCGTTGCTCGATTAGAGACGACCAGATTATTAATTGCTCTTGCTGCCCAAAACCAATGGAAAATGGATGTGAAGTCAGCTTTCTTAAATGGCCTACTTGAATAAGAGGTCTATGTTGAGCAGCCCATGGGATATACTGTGAAAAGGTGTGAAGATAAGGTTTTGAAGTTGAATAAGGCCTTATATGGCCTGAAACAAACACCGAGGGCGTGGAACAATCGGATCGACAACTATTTCCTTGAACAAGGATTTATTAGATGTCCTCATGAATATGCTATATATTCTAAAGTGCATGAAAATGGCGATGTGATGTTTGTTTGCTTGTATGTAGATGATCCTATTTTTACAGGGAGCAATCCAAGCCTCTTTGAAGATTTCAAAAGGGCGATGACTGATGAGTTTGAAATGACCGATATTTGCCTCATGTCTTATTATCTTGGAATTGAGGTAAAGCAAATGGAGGAAGGGATTTTCATTTCACAAGAAGCTTATGCAAAATAAGTTCTCAAGAAGTTCAACATGGAAAGATACAATCCAGTAAGCACCCCCATAGAGTGTGGATTGAAGTTGTCAAAGTTTGAAGAAGGAGAGAGAGTAGATCCAACTTTATTCAAAAGATTGGTTGGAAGTCTACAATATTTGACATGCACCAGGCCAGATATTTTATTTGGAGTTGGATTGATTAGCTGTTTTATGGAATCACCAACCACGACTCACTTGAAGACTGCGAAGAGGATTCTTCGTTATATCAAAGGAACTCTTGATCATGGGATATTTTATTCATCCTCTACTGAGATCAAATTAGTGGGTTATTGTGATAGTGATTGTGCTGGTGATAATGATGATAGGAAAAACACCACTGGATTTGTTTTCTTTATGGGAGATGCAGTTTTTACATGGAGTTCAAAGAAACAATCAATTGTGACGTTGTCTACTTGTGAAGCTGAATATGTAGCAGCCACTTCATGTACCTGTCATGGACGATGGTTAAGAAAGTTGCTAGAAAGTTTGCACCTAGAACAAAAGGAAGCTACAAAGATTTTTACTGACAACAAATCAGCTCTTGCATTGGCAAAGAATCCGGTGTTTCATGATCGAAGCAAACATATCGACACACGATATCATTTTCTTAGAGAGTGCATCACGAGAAAGGAGGTGGAGCTCAAGTATGTGAAATCACAAGACCAAATTGCAGATATTTTCACCAAGCTATTGAAGAGTGATACTTTTCACAAATTGAAGATATTGCTTGGAGTCGTCAAAAATCAAGTTTAAGAGGGGGTGTTGAATATTAAACATGATTTTGATTAGATACATTCATCTCACATATGTATCTAGCAGTGTTTATGTATGTAGTTAATGAAGTGCATGTAAGGGGAGGATACATGATGTGTCTAGGTGTTCATGTACACATTAAATGTAGAAGAACTAGAGTCATCTATCTAACCTATAAATACCTATGTAACTCACCCATTTGATAAGAGTGAAAAAAGTAAGAAAATCAGAAAACCAAAATTGACTGTTTTGTTTTTCATCCTCCAATCTCTCCAAATATTTGTGTGTCTTCATAGTATTTTTTGAGGTTTTTGTTTGCATTTTAAGTAAATTTTTAAGGAAGAAAAACAAGTACTTTGATAATGAACTCTGAAAGTCTGAATTATTCCTTTTTCGGGTTTTACTTTTTTTTTTTTTTTTTAAATTTCTCATAGGTTACATCATTCAAGTGTGGTGGATATGCCCTGGGACTTTTCATCAACAATATCCTATTTGATGGCACGAGCATAAGTGTGTTTTTTGCTAACTTGGCTTCACTCGTCATGAATGAACCACTGCTATTTCCACCATTCAGTATTTGTCGTTTGTTGGCACCTAGATCTCCACCACGAGTAAAATTTTCTCATGAAGAATTTCTTGAGGTTTCAATACCAGAAGGAGATAAGACCATGCTCATGAAAATCCTCAAAAACATAAATGAAAACCTTGAAAATAAGGTTCTTAAATTAAGTAGGGAAGATGTTGCAAGACTCAAAACATAAAGCAGTAAGGACTGGCACTCTAAAGAAGATAACTAGTTTTGAAGTTATGATGGCTCATGTATGGAAATGCAAGGCTCTTTCAGAAAACATGGGAAACGTTGATAAGGAAAAGACATCAACCATCCTTTATGCTGTGGACCTTCGTCGAAGGTTGCACCCTCCACACCCTGTTTCTTACATTGGGAATGCTATTATATGTGCTTATGCTACTGCATCTCTTGGTGACATACAAGAAAAACCTTTTCACCACTTGTTGAATTGATTGCAAAGGGTATAGAGAGGATAACTGATGAGTATATTAGATCAAATATGTGACTGGCTTGAGCTACATTCCGGGTTTCCACATGGTGATATCCTTGTGACTTCATGGCTAAACATGGCGCCTAGTGGTATAAGTTATCCTTGGGGGAAGATAAGGTATATCTTTCCACTCTCGCGCTCTAGGAAAGATCTGATTTTACACCTTCCTGAAATTGGCACCAGGGGGGTGAGTGGCAAAGGGGTGAATGTTTTTGTGGATCTTCCAAGTGCAGAAATGGTGAAGTTCCAAGACAAATTTACAAATGTTTAGTAATGATTAATCCATCAGTAACATATACAATTACCAGTCCACTGGCTATAATTTCAGAAAGGGTTGAACCCAAGACACAAATTTACAATTAACTTTCGATAATTCTGCACAACAGATGTTCCAATTCTATATGAGTGGTTACTTTCTTCATCTTCTGTGTGATAAGCAATTCAGACGAAGCATGTCCTGTTCATAACAAATGCATTCTCTTCAAATCTTTACTTCAATTCCCCATTTGCTCTATAAACTTACAACCTGACCAACAATTACAGTAACATCATCCAATTTTCCACCTGACCATCCAAAGTGCTGTCAGAAATCAGCAGAAAAAGAAAACAACATAACATTGGTTTTGTGAAGCTTTTAAGATGGACCATGCCTGTTAGCTTCTTTCCAAGTATTTTCTTCCATAGTGGAACATCATATCCCTGTAAAAGAGAATGACACGAGCAACACGTCGTATCAGAGTATATTGGATCATTTACTCATCTATAATGATTTTTTTTGGGATTAGACTGCCATGGGCTAACATTTCTATTAACATACCTTGCTTCTTGCTTCCAATATGTAGGGTGATTCAAAGTTGGTATCCCTCGAGGGAAAGTTAGCTAGATTAGCTAATGCCTTGGCTATAGTTTAACCAGAATTTCAGTAGAAAGCAATGATGAGAGAACTGCAATCATATTATAGCCAAGTGCTGACTTTACATAATTACCTGCTTCAATCTGGACATTGTCAAAATGACTTCGTACTCGAAAACATTATTAAATAGTCCATCCGATCCCATAACAATTATGTTTCCTTCCATTAGTTCCATCTTGCTCATCTGTTATCAGAAGTTTTGGCACTAATTAGTTTCATTTTGCCACTTCACAGTCAATTTATGACTTCTTGCCATGTAACTTGATTATTGTATAAGAAAGAAAAGGGAAAGCAGAGCACGCTACTAGACCAGAACCATCAAGTGAATGTTGCAGACCAAATAATTCATTGTTAAGTGGTTTTATAGAGAATGATTAATATTAGTCAACTTCTGAATACTATTTCATTAAGGTATGAGGGTCCTACCATGTAATTTAACTTCATAGCTAAAAAGCTATTTTATTATGTGCGCGATTAAGATAAACCCCACATAGACAACATCAAATTAAGACCGCCATAAAACATCATTCAGGCTAGGGTCAGTATTGGTATAGAGCAAACTTCAGTTCGGTATACTAGGAATGTTGATAGCTCCCTCAAAATTCCAAATCGAATACCTTGAAGTATCCTTAGTCTCTCTGATTGAGCCTACCAGCGTACCGGACTGAGGACTGTTCAGTTTAGTTCTGGATCTGGCAGCTGTTCATGTTCAGTGAGCACATTAGTAACTTACTATTAACTTGCTTGAACTGAAATCCTGGAACTTTGAAAGTACATTTCGACAATATAAGAAACCAATACTTTCTGACAAAAGAGTTTACCCAGCTTAATATACCATTTGGAAAGTAAAATGCAAATCAGAAAGAGAGCAAGTATTTCCGACATCCATTCGTACTTATGTGCTCATTTAGAATAAAAGAAAGGAATAACCGAATTGGGAAAAGAATTTGTGAGATGAAGTTGGCAATGGTAGAAATGATTTTGGCAATTACCGGCTGTTCATTTATATTTTCCTAAAAGAACAAAACACAATCTTGGAAATCAGTACAAGTTTCTTAGACCTCAGCGTAATGATGCTATCCGTAAAGAATCATGTAGTTCACTGAACTACCAATACAACACAAACATGAAGCCAAAACTAACTGAGCATGGAATTTAAGAAATATCAATAATCTGCTACAATATGGCGTTGAGAAACAATAAGCCATGTGCAGGAAGGAGCTTCCTGCCACTCATTTGTCAAAAACAGATCTCAGTGCTGCAAAATTGCTATCAGATAGCTTCACTAACCTGTTGTTTTCTACCACATAAAACAGAGAAAATATAATGAAAAGGACACTGCTGCCAGGAACCTCCACCGAGAAAACTGAGTCCAATGCAATGAAGTTGACATTGAAGTCCGTAGCTGAACTGCAAACCTACAACTGCCCATTGAAGGATCTACAGTTGTTACCAATCCCAAACCACCAAAATCACAGCTATCTACTCTCTGATCATGTTGCTGATAGTAATTATTGAACACATATGATACATTCCCAGGCCAACTGATATTAAAGCAAGAGCCCCCAGGAGACAATGCAGTGCAGTCGGCAACTGCACAAGCCTCAACAGCATTTGCAGTCACATTTGACAAGTCTTTGTTGTTGTTCACTACACACCATCTGGTAGGAAGGTAGTCGACATTCTCTGCATTGACAAAATTTCTTGAGCCCTGGCCCAAATCAACTTGGTACTTGGCTTGGCCATCAAAAGTGAACAAACCCCAGTGTCTCTCAAAATTTCCAGCAGCTATGCTCCTTTGATCTTCATCCAACAGGCTGAAGATGTATGTTTCCACTGGAGGCTTCCGAGGTCTAAGTGGGGTACCAACCTTGCTCTGAAGATGTTCTACCAAACCTTTCATAAAAGTCTGAGCTATGGAAGAAGAGGCATTCACAGATCCATCAGTGGGCCATCCAATCTGCCCAACAACTATTTCCATGTCAGGGAACCCGAGCCGTGATAATGCAGTAACTAGTGTGTCAAAGCTTACATCAAACCTGTTTTTGTATGTTTTATGACTATCATTAAGAGCATGAGCAGTATGTTTGAAGAGGGTAAAGTCAAGTGAAATGTTCTTATTTTGGTGAATGTTCAACAAAGGGTAGAAGTTCACAAAGAAAGGGGAGTTGTGCTTGCTGAGAAATTTGAGGAGCTGAATCATGGTTTTGTTGAGGTCAGGCCTAAAGTGCCCTTTTGAAGGAAGGCCTGATTCCGTGATGAAGGTATCAGAATTGCATGGAACAACAACCTTTATCCTGTCATCCAACTTTGCTTTGGTAAGAGCCATCTGGATATTAGTCACTGCACCAACAATAGAAGGCTGAAACTGCTGTCCATAGATTTGCAAGAATGGCTCATCTCCCACAGCAATGTACCTGTACATTAGTAATTAGAAGCTTAATGTATAAGTAACATCTACCAGGCCACTTAGGATTGACCATACCTACATAAAGTCATAAACTAGTTGTAACCATCCCCCTAGCCAAAATGAAGTTATGATCATTTCTTTTTCTTTGAAAAAATCGACCACCCAAAATCTGTTGAATAAAAAATTGGAAACATATTGGACACTCGGACATGCTTTGGACACTCCATGCTCAGAAACGCACAGGCGTATCCATATTAGTAGCTTCTGATTTACGTGTTCGACACCTACTGACACAAGTGTCATTGTGGTGTCATGTTACATAGACATTCACTAACTGATACAATCTCTAAAATAGAATACTGAGTGCATCTAAGAAGCGATGGAGGTAGACACAAGCTTGAATCCAAAACTTCAAAACCTGACCAGAGAAATGAAGAAAGAGGAAACAATGCTGCCAACCAGTTACCTGATGCCTTGGGTCACATCTTATGGAAGTATCTAGAAGATCAATCCACAAGTGGAAGAAACAAAATGATAAACTGACTACCAAATGTTTGGAAGCAAAGATAATCAATTGGACATGCAGCCACTGGGAAAGTAGTCAGTTGCACAGGAAACAATGAACCATGGATTTCCAAATAACTCCACATAGTTACAACAGGATTTTAATCTTTTTGGACCCACCAATCGATTACAAAGTCACATAGTCAATTACACTCAATTGACTAATACTGAGAATGCTACCATCGGCAACATAGTGTATCGACTGTGAAGGGGTTGAGGATACATACGTCTACTCAGCATGGTATATGTTGACAATTATCTCATTAGATGGATTAAATTCCCTTTCACAAGGAACACATAAATTTCTGTTGCCCTTTTCCAGAGGATTGATATGCAACCTTTTATTGACAGTGCAAGGATTTTGTCTAGTGGACAATCCCTTCCCAACCCACGGAAAGTAATGTAGAACACACAGGATGGATGTGTGCACCGCAAGTTAAGACAACTAACCATTGCTGGCATATTTTGAGATGAAGATCGAAAAACTTCTGCAAGCATACATCTAACTTTCCAAAACAGCAGTCTTACTGAGACTTTCCAACCATTCAAAAACACTTCGTCATAATCTAAAGGCAGGCACCGAGCTCGAATTAATTTCTTCTTTCTTGTTAAAGAAACACACCTGAATTTACCCTACCTCATCTGAGATAACTGTATCGATCCCACCATGACACTGAACATTTCAACTTATAAGATACAAACTTGAGCTGCTTTTGTTCAAGAATTTATAGATAATCAAAAGAATCTCTCAACATCTGAAAGCTGGCTGAGAAAATACTCATCAAAAATTGTTCATGGAGATTTTCGGAGACCATCTTCTGTAAAGTAACTTATATGTTCTGCCAACTGCAAATTATTGTGTTTCCTTCAAGTTCCAATACAATGAACAAATGATCAAATGATTTGCCAGCAGATTTCCCTTTAACAACAAGATGTTGTAGTTTTGGAATCTTTGTCTCGTTTTGATTGTTGGGCCTTAAAACTCCATGTGGAGGAACACTCAATATTTTGTTTGAGATATTATCTCCAACAGTTGTCTCGCCATTTCAGACAGCCCTTGCACAGACAATATCCAACAAGAGATTTCATAAGTTTCCTCTTGAGCAACAGGTTATTCGCCTTCTCTTTTGCCATATTCAGATCAACCCTTTTCATTTTGAGTACTCTTTCACTGCAATCCTATCTCTCTGTATAACCTGCCCTGAAAAATATTCAACAAAAGACAGAAACAAATCCACTTTATGTTTTACGTCAAGCAATACGTGGAGTCACTCCCGATATAGCAGTAAAAGCAAGACGTGTAGGCGGATCGACTCATCAAGTTCCCATTGAAATAGGGGATAGTAGAGTTGCGGAGGCTTAAAAAAGTATTTTAGATGATTTATCTGTTTAGATTTCTTTTCAAAAGTCTCTCATCTCAAATAGTGGTGCGTTTGAATTTGCAAAATGGTTCGTGCCTACCATTGTTAGTGTTTGGATCTGCCGACCAATGGAGGAAACAAGGCTTTGTTGAGGGAACTACTATGTGAGCCTAAAGTTTCGAAGAGCATAATATATTTGATAGGATTCGAACCCTGGACTTGTGATACCATCGGCCTCAAGTCTTATTAGCTGAGGCCTAAAGTTATCAACAAATATATAACTAATAAAAAAATAGAGAGAAATTCAACTCTTAACGAGAGTTTGAGGCAAAAGTCTGAACCCCCATACAACCTTACAAAGAGGTCCAAAAAGACCCTTTACAAAGGGCTATAATACCGATATGGGAGAAAGTGAAAAATGCCAACAAAGGTGGCCCTTTGAATTATAACTTCAAATCACTCATGGGTATGATTATATGTTGGTCATGCTACTAATGATCATATGCACATATTCTTTAGCTTCAAAGCTCAGCATTTCAGAACCAGATAAAGGGTATCCTTCACAGCGCCTTCTCAAAGTGCTTGAAATTAGCAAAAAAATGCATGAAAATTAAAAGTTAAAGATGAATGTGAGTTATGTTTGATAATTATTGCTAAAAAATAATAAGTATTCACATCTCCTGTATACAAAATTCTCTTAGTAGCATGAATAGCTAAATTTTCTACCTAAAATTTCAGAATTGTGTTAATTTGATCAAATAGTGGAAGTGCACAAATAGCCATCCTGATCCTAAAATATGGAGCAACAATGAGTTATGAGCACCCCTGCCCTATTCCATTTCCATTAGTCATTTGTTGCCAATTGTATTTGGAAGCTCTCGAGGCCCTAATTGCTCAACCAATAGAAAAGCTCAGAAACTACAAACTGCCCCAGAACTTAAATCTGAATACAAAGCCAGAGATAACCGCATAATCATGTAACATAGACAAAATTAACAATGAAAAAATCTTAAACCATGACAATGTAGCAAGAATACCCAAAACCCCAAATCCTTGTAAAAATATACCCTTTTATGTTAATCAAAACACATACAAAGAACAACCCAGAAATGAAATTTTGTGAAGAGAAAGAAAAGCTTACTCGATTCGAACATCTCCATTCCCAGTGGTCAAGAAACGAGTGAGATTGTCGTGAACCCAACTATCTGCAGCCTTCTTAGAATCATTCAAGCTCTTGAGCATGGCATTCGGAATGCCCACAGTGACATGGATTCCTGAACCTGAAAGGGCCTGAAGAACAAGGGGATCTGCATCGAAAAGCTTGACTTTGGCAATGTTGTTGGATTTCAAGAGCTCCACTACCTTGGGGGGTGGAAGTGGGTGAGAAGCTGAAGTGCCCCAGTTCACACCTATGGCTTTAGTGTTCCAAACAGAGCAGAACAAGAGCAGGAGACAGAGATTTAGTTCCATTTTGTTTGAAGCAGAGATAGATTTGGTTCTTCTTCAGTTTTGTTTGGTGTTCATGAGTTGTGGAGTTAATACTTCTGTTGGCGAGTGAAGTGAGTCAAGTGACAAAGACTTCTGCGGAAAGAGGATAACAGCTCAAGTGTTAATCATCTACTGACACTCATTGTGGGGATTTCTGTTTTCTACTTTTAATATTTTCATTTTTCATTTTTCATTTTTTGTTTTTTGTTTTTTGTTTTTAACTTTTATTTATTATATTCTTACAATAGGGTGAGAACCGAGAAGATGAGCTAGGAAGCTGTTGGTTTTATCCCATAGGATGACATAAATATACGTAGAGGAACAAAATTTTGCATTAGGGTACTGATAAAATCAACTCATCACGTTTGCTCGCTCGTCTAGATCATATAGATGAGAAAGAAACAAGATCTTCAAATATGTACACATTTTGAATTAATTTACTTATTGTAAGTGTGAGGATAAAGTCCTTGAGCTAGGGATTACAGTGAGTTGAAATGATGCTTAACCCAATAAGAGGTCGTGGTCGCACCATGATTTATTTCATATTACTAAGTCGTCTAACTAAATATTCTTAATTTTTCTCATTCCTTCAACTTAATTTATAAGGTAAAGGCGTTCAAATTAATGAGAAAAATGAAGTGTATGTATGTCAGTGCAAATTTTAACAAGCCAACTTTTTAATTAAACTTTAACTTTCATTCAATTCATAACTACTCAAATCATTGAAAATTTAAAATATAAATTCAGATAATTTATGTCACACCTAAGTAAAATGTCCACTTTTGCAACCTTGATCCATTTAGAGATTTGAACTTATTTAAAAGGCTTTACTAAAACAATGGCCTATTATTGAATTCTTGCAATAAATTGGATTTTGTATGCGTATAGAGACTACTCGATTGCCTTTTAGGTAATCATGTATTAGTTTTGACTTGCAAACTAAATTAATCAAGGGTTTTTTTGAGTTTGACACTCATTCATTTATATCTATTAGAGTTTGACGTGTCAAGACTAATTTTCGGACCCTTTTGCCCTTACCTTGTGTTAAACCATAATTATGTTTTGGTGATTATGATTGATGTTGTGTATAGATCGACGAAATCTAAAATTTAATGTTGGTGCACTGTAAAGAAAAAATCCAAGCTAGTTTTTTTTATTAATTTTTTGTCTACGGAGCCTGGTCCAAGAGCATTGATTTGTGCTTGGGAGGGTGGCTTGCATGCGTTCAGACCACTCTACCGTTCTCTCTGGGTTTGGAGAAGTTGAAGAGGGGTAGAGTTGTTCCAATCACGTGCAGGCCACCATCTTAAACACAAATCAATGCTTTCAAACCAGACTCTCTAAAAATTTTCATTAATTTTTATTGTTTTGGATTCGATTTCGATATAGCATTTCATCCAAGTCCTCACAATGATGGTTAAATCTCCTGATGAATGTCTAAATTTGAAGAGCGTGTGGTAGAGTTGTTCGAAAAATGCTACTTATAATTATATTCACAACAATCTTGTTGCATCATTATGCATGACAAAATCTTTTCCATGCTTTTTTTCTGTTGAGTTTTGCGGATTGTCACAATATCCTAGTTTGAGGACCTACCTCAATTTCAACTTTTAATGATCCATTGTGATGTATATTTCTCATTGATCGAGTTCATGCATTGTCGATGCACCACCAAAGCTTGTAAATTAGGGTCATATAGAATCTAAGGAACGTGTTGGTCATATAGATACAACTCCTTTATATTCAGTCCTTTCGGTTTAGCCATCTTTCACTAAGAGTTATATGTTAATATTGCAAGAAGATCAATTCCTTCTAACTCACCTCTTAATAGGTTCTTCTAAGCCATCAAAATAATAAAATAATTCGGATAATGTTTTATTGCAAATGATACCAACACAGACATTGTTGAGGAGCAGAGAAGCAAGGAAAATGAAGAAGAGGAAGGAACAAACAAACCCTAAATTCAAAGATAGCGTGTAGAGGGAAAACGTATTCACCACATTTCCTTTTATAGAGCCAAACGATTTCATAAGTTTCTTCTTGAGCAACAGGTATTCATTTTTCATTTTTCATTTTTCATTTTTCATTTTTCATTTTTCATTTTTCATTTTTCATTTTTCATTTTTCATTTTTTTGTTTTGTGTGTGTGTGTGTGTGTGTTTTTAACTTTTATTTATTATATTCTTACAATAGGGTGAGAACCGAGAAGACGAGCTAGGGAAGCTGCTGGTTTTATCCCATAGGGTGACATAAATATACGTAGAGGAACAAAATTTGCATTAGGGTATTGATAAAATCAACTCATTACGTTTGCTCACTCGTCTAGATCATATAGATGAGAAGGAAACAAGATCTTCAAATATGTACACATTTTGAATTATTTACTTATCGTAAGTGTGAGGATAAAGTCCTTGAGCTAGGGATTACAGTGAGTTGAAATGATGCTTAACCCAATAAGAGGTTGTGGTCGCACCATGATTTATTTCATATTACTTGGTAAGTTGTCTAACTAAATATTCTTAATTTTTCTCATTCCTTCAACTCAATTTATAAGGTAAAGGCGTATGTCATTGCAAATTTTAACAAGCCAACTTTTTAATTAAACTTTAACTTTCATTCAATTCATAAGTACTTGATCTTTGAAAATTGAAAATATAAATTCAGATACTTTATGTCACACTTAAGTAAAATGTCCACTTTTGCAACCTTGATCCATTTAGAGATTTGAACTTCTTTAAAAGGCTTCACTGAAACAATGGCCTTTTAACGAATTCTTGCAATAAATTGGATTTTGCATGCATATAGAGACTACTCGATTGCCTTTTAGGTAATCATGTATTAGTTTTGACTTGCAAACTAAATAAATCAAGGTTTTTTTTAGTTTGACACTCATTCATTTATATCTATTAGAGCTTGGCCTTCGTACTAATTGAGTCTAAGACTCGTTTTCTGACAGAACCGTTAAGTCAATGTCATTGACATGTCAAGACTAATTTTTGGACTCTTTTGCCCTTACCTTGTGTTAAACCATAATTATGTTTTGGTGATTATAATTGATGTTGTGTACAGATCGACGAAATCTAAAATTTAATGTTGGTGAAACACTACAAAGAAAAAAATCCAAGCTAGTTTTTATTATTAATTTTTCGTCTGCAAAGCCTGGTCCAAGAGCATTGATTTGTGCTTGAGAGGGTGGCTTGCACGTGTTCAGACCACTCTACCATTCTCTCTGGGTTTGGAGAAGTTGAAGAGGGGTAGAGTTGGTCCAATCACGTACAGGCCACCCTCGTAAACACAAATCAGTGCTTTCAAACCAGACTCTCTAAAATTTTTCATTAATTTTTATTGTTTAGAATTCGATTTCGATATAGCATTTCATCCAAAGTCCTCACAATGATGGTTAAATCTATTGATGAATGTCTAAATTTGAAGAGCGTGTGGTAGAGTTGTTCAAAAAATGCTACTTATAATTATATTCACAACAATCTTGTTGCATCATTATGCATGACAAAATCTTTTCCATGCTTTTTTTTCTGTTGAGTTTTGCAGATTGTCACAATATCCTAGTTTGAGGACCTACCTCAATTTCAACTTTTAATGATCCATTGTGACGTATATTTCTCATTGGTTGAGTTCATGCATTGTCAATGCACCACCAAAGCTTGTAATTTAGGGTCATCTATAAGCTAAGGAACGTGTTGGTCATGTTGATACAACTCCTTTATATTCAGTCCTTTCGGTTTAGCCATCTTTCACTAAGAGCTATATGTTAATATCGCGAGAGAAATGCAAGAAGATCAACTCCTTCTAACTCACCTCTTAATAGGTTCTTCTAATCCATCAAAATAATAAAATAATTCGGATAATGTTTTATTGCAAATGATACCAACAAGGACATTGTTGAGGAGCAAAGGAGCAAGGAAAATGGAGAAGAGGAAGGAACAAACAAACCCTAAATTCAAAGATAGCGTGAAGAGGGAAAACATATTCACCACATTTCCCTTTATAGAGCCAAGCGATGAAGACACGACTCATGGGACAACGTGTGAGATATGATGGCGATGCAAAATCCCAAAATGTGCGAAAGAAATGAACGAACAAGCAAAGGATCGAGACACCAACTCGTGAAAAGCAAATTACAGCATTAAATACAAGGCAATGATGAAATGGAAAGTTGAACCGTCACCAAAGTTAGTGGCCACATCAGCATGCCCACTAATTAAGGAGGAGTAGTAGATGATACATCAAAATAGACCGATCATCACGACCGTACACATGGCACAAGGACCCATCACGAGAGCACAACAAACAACCCACTAGGCCAGCTTATAAAGCTCGATAGAAATAAAGCTAATTCCACAGGCCCAGACAAGGCCCGCCTCTAAGGAAACGTAAGCAAGATCCAAATCTAGGCCCAGACGAATCAAAGCCCAACATGTTCACTCATTAAGAAAAATAATGTTGCACCAAAAAAGAGTCGTGGAAGGACCTACACCTCCACGAAAGCATCTCCATTAAGGAGACTATTATAAAAACATCTCTTTCCATTGCGCCTCACATGCTTAAGTCACTCAGAGAGTTAACTACGACCATTATAAAAGATAAAGAGAACTTTCGACAAAGGTATGCAACTTTAACTGAGTTTTGTCCAGATTTACTTCCTTCTTCCAACAGAGTTACTGACTTAAGCATCGGAGTTCCTTCGGCCACTAAAAATGTGGTATTTGGTAGTCTAACAGTGGTTTTGCAAGTCAAACTCACAGGATGACGATTTTTGGATGCATCAATGTTATTATCGAATTGATGAACTCACAACATTATTCTTAAAACCATGGTTCAAAATATCTTTATCGGAAAGATATATCGGTCTTGGAAAAAAGATATATATCGAAGATATATCGACATCTGAATAGATAAATCAAAGAAACTTTGGGAAAATTATTGGTCTAAAATCAAAAATAATTTGGATATATCATATACTTGAGAGATATATCAAATATTAAGGATTGATCGTCAATTAGTTGGTGGCTATAATATATCTTTGCATATGTCTATATTCACATATATCGGGAAAATTGTTAATATATTTTCAAAAAAAAAACTTTTCAAAATGGAAGTATTACATAAATCCCAACATATTTCATAAACTTAAATCAAAATATCATAACTTACAACATGAGTTTTACTTACATCATTAAAAAAAGTTTTAGATTCATTAAAAAATAATATATATATATATATATATATTGTCCAAAATGTATAAGTGCAACAATCTTTAATAGATAATAAGTTTGACATATGAAAATTCATTCATAGGAAATTAAGAAGAATAATCATGTTTAAATATTACGTGTCATAATAATATCAAATTGCATAAAATATTAGACAGTATCACCATAAAAATTAAACAAACTACTATTCTAGTTCAGTCATCAGCTATGGATTCGAATCTAAGAGAAATGATGGATAATGTATGCTACCCCGATATTACAATATTTACATTAAATACTACCTGTCAAATCACAACCTTTAGTATTGAAACAACTCGTGACCGCTATCATACTGTGAGACGTTTTCAACACCCGCCCCTACACGTAATTTCTCACATGTACTTCGTACAATACAACAAACACATCTCGATCGCATAATCCTGAAAAGGAGATAATCATGGTAGTTGATTTGTTGAGCACATTTTACGTAGGTATGTGACATAAACGAAAAAGAATTTGCTATACTCAAAATATGCAAGTAAAATTATGAAAGTGAAGAAATTTTTTTTGAATAAAATTAAGGATAAGTTTGGATATATCGAATTTTTCTAGATATAATATCAATGAATCAAATTGTTGCCATGTGTAAGTCAGCAACTAATCAATTTGCTATAATCAAATTTTTTTAGATATAATATCGAATTTTTCTAGATATAATATCAATGAAAAAATACAGGAAAAAAGCAACCACTTACAAACAAATCTAAAAGAACGACAACGACCAGCAACTAAACAAGAAACAAGCACGGAAGCAGTTATAAAGGAGCTTGATACAAAAGCTACAATAGCTACAAAAAAAATTAATCTTTATTGATAAACACTACTTTGTTACATTCGGAGAAAAATCTGTCGAATAGGAGAAGAAACTAGAAACTTAGTTGCCTCGCTGACATCAATAGAAGGAGAGAGATAATGATCCCCAAGACTTCGACCACCAACATTGCCTTTAGACCGCTCCATCGCCAACTGGAGTATTTTCTCATTAATGGCTCGAGGATCGTCATTAGACAACTAGGCAGTGTCCGAAACACCATAAGCAGAAAGAAGTTTCCTCTCATCGTCGTCTAGTGAATGAATAGTCTCATTTTCATTCCTTTCCAATGCAAGTCTTAACTCATCGGCTTCCTCAAGAGATTCACGATCTCCTTTTACAACATCATAGTGAAAAGAACCCTGGCGAGAAACAATATCCCGAACAGAACCCTAACGAGTCACAAGCTGAGCAGAACTACGATTCAAAAGTCGTTTCTTCATTGGAACTCGAACAGAATCTATGGGCAATTGCCTGGAAAGACTAGTGGACCTCGCAAGCTTTCGTTTTCACGAAACTGGGACGGAAGCAGCGACGAGAACATTGAGATCCATAACATCTCAGAGGGAGCTCACTTTCCAATCAATGCTAACATCATTAACACAAGAACGAGCAATACGGGCATCATAAGCCTTAGCACGAGTTTCAATAAATAAATCATGTTCTGCTTCATTCATAGTGTATAGACAACTACGCTTCAGGATGCCATCGAAAAGAAACGCGTCAACAGGAAAATGCGCAAGCTTCAAGAATTTTTCACTTATCTTATGTTCTTCAGCTGATAAAAGAAAATTCTTCCACCTGTTGGGAACCTAAAATGATCGGAAGATCAACCAACCTCTCAACCAAAAGTAGCCAGACTTCACGGAAGCATAGAACCACGACCGCGACCAATCGTGGATGTCGTCACTAAGGTTCTCGAAACAGTCAGGAAAACAAATGAAACAGATCTCCATGTTCACTAACAGATCAACCACCGAATGAAGAATCTTAGCAGTTAAAGGAATACCTACAAGGGTAGCCCTCGTGTAAGAAGAGACAATCACCTTCCAACCATTGGGCCCATTTGGGCAAGAGGAATACCCAAGAGATTCAGATACTCCCAGAACAACTCCGGAACAGGAAATCGAAGGCCAGATGAAAATATACATGAATACAGTGCAATGTATCCAGCTTTTGGGTTAGAAGGGCTATCATCTAGTCCAGGCAGGATAAGCTCGAAGTCAGGCAGAAGATTATAATCGGAACGAAGGCTCTCCAAAGTCGATTGAGAAGCTCTATTAAGAGAATAATGAACCTTACAAAAAGTCAGCGACTTACCACTTAACTTATCACCAACAGACATTGTTGAGGAGCAAATGAGCAAGGAAAATGGATAAGAGGAAGGAACAAACAAACCCCAAATTCAAAGATAGCGTGAAGAGGGAAAACATATTCACCACATTTCCTTTTATAGACCCAGCGATGAAGATATGGCTCATTAGAGTGTGAGATATGATGGCGTGCGAAATCCCAAAAATGTGCGCAAGAAACGAACGGACAAGCAAATGATCGAAACACCAACTCGTGAAAAATAATTGACAGCATTAAATACAAGGCAATTATGAAATGGAAAGTTGAACCATCACCAAAGTTAGTGGCCACGTCAGCATGCCCACTAACTAAGGGGGAGTAGTTGATGATACAACAGAATAGACCGATCATCACGATCGTACACGTGGCACAAGAACCCATCACGAGGATACAACAAACAACCCACTAAGCCAGCTTATGAAGCCTGATAGAAATAAAGCTAATTCCATAGGCCTAGACAAGGCCCACCTCTAAAGAGACGTAAACAGGATCCAAATCCAGACTCAGACGAATCAAAGTCCAAATCCAAACCCGTCACACGTTCTCTTATTAAGAAAAATAACATTGCACCAAAAAAGAGTCGTGGAGGGACCTACGCCTCCATGAACATATCTCCATTAAAGAGAGTATTACAGAAACATCTCATTCTGTTGCGCCTCACGTGCTTAAGTCACACAAAGAGTTAATTACGACCATTATAAAAAGTAAATGGAACTTTCAACAAAGGTATGCAACTTTAACTAAGTTTTGTCCAGATTTACTTCGTTCTTCCAACCAAGGATTGTGATTTCATTTTTCGAGTTCATTTCGGTTTCCTGATTTTAAGAAATATTTCGGTTGTATTGAAAAAATGTAAAAATATTGAGGGTAAATGAAATATATAATGAATTTTTAGAGTATATTAAATATGTGAAAAAATAATATGAAAGTAAATAAATGTATAAAATACATTTAATGAAACTAAAATGCCTATAATTAGAAAATCGAGGGGTAGTTTAAATAATCAATATATAAGTAGAAAACGTGATAATTAGGAAATTAGGGAGTGGTTTCAAAAATCAATAAATAATTAGAAAAAAAACTCGAAATTTATGAAAAATTTCCAAAATTTTTCGAAAAAATCCTCAAAAAAATGTAAATTTTAGTAGCTAATTTTGTATTTTTACGAAAAACCTCGAAATTTACCCAAAAAAACCTCAAAATTTTTTGAAAAAAAACCCTCGAAAAATGTACATTTTTCTTTTGCCCTTTTTATTTTTCTTAATTTCAAAAAAAAAAAATTTCGGTGAAATTTCACATAATTTCGCAAAATCACAATCCTTGCTTCCAACAGAGTTACTGACTTAAGCATCGGAGTGCCTTTGGCTACCAAAAAGGTGGTCTTTGGCAGTCTAACTGTAGTTTTACAGGTCACACTCACAGGATGACGATTTTTTGATGCATCAATGTTATTATCGAATTGATGAACTCACAACATTATTCTTAAAACCATTGTTCAAAATATCTTTATCGGAGAGATATATCAGTCTTGGAAAAAAGATATATATCGAAGATATATCGACATCTGAGTAGATAAATCAAAGAAACTTTGGGAAAATTATTGGTCATAATTTGGATATATCATATATTTGAGAGATATATCAAATATTAAGGATTGATCGTCAATTAGTCGGTGGCTATACTATATCTTACATATGTCTATATTCACATATATCGGAAAAATTGTTAATATATTTTCAAAAAAAACTTTTCGAAAGGAAAGTATTACATAAATCCCAACATATTTCATAAACTTAAATCAAAATATCATAACTTACAACATGAGTTTTACTTACATCATTAAAACAAATGTTTAAGATTCATTAAAAATATATATATTGTCCAAAATGTATAAGTGCAACAATCTTTAATAGATAATAAGTTTTCCATATGAATTCTCAAATAAGCAATTACGAAGAATAATCATGTTTAAATATTATATGTCATAATAATATCAAATTGCATTAAATATTAGACATTATACCATAAAAATCAAACAAACTACTATTCTAGTTCAGTCATCAGCTATGGGTTCGAACCTAAGAGAAATTATAGATAATGTATGTTACCCCGAAATTACAATATTTACATTGAATACTACTTGTCAAACCACAACTTTTAGTATTGAAACGACTCGTGACCGCTATCATACTGTGAGACGTTTTCAACACCCGCCCCTGCACGTAATGTCTCACATGTACTTCGTACAATACAACAAACACATCTCGATCACATAATCCCGAAAAGGAGATAATCATGGTAGTTGATTTGTTGAGCACATTTTACTTAGGTGTATGACATAAACAAAAAATAATTTACGATACTCAAAATGTGCAAGTAAAATGATGAAAGCAAAAAAAAAATTTGTTTGAATAAAATTAAAGATAAGTTTGGATATATCGAATTTTTCTAGATATATCTAATATCAATGAATCAAATTGTTGCCATGTGTAAGTCAACAACTATTGATTGATAAATTGTAGCTCAGTTGGTCGGACATTCACTCTTCTTGTGAGAGGTCGCAAGTTTGAGACTCACTAGTTAGGATTTTGTGAGTTTTCACCTGAATATTAGGAGTACATTTGTTCCGCCGTTGATAAACCTTCGGGTATTGAATATAGCTGCTTAGATGGACTAGACCAGAGCGACGTAAAAACAAGTCTTCATGCAATGTGGAGGCGATGGATCAGAGCAAAAAAAATTATCCATGCGAGATGGAGGCGACGAGGATATTAAGTGGCAACAATATTGTAGCTTTCGGCTTGATTTGGTGAACCCTATAGGGTCAGTTATGTAGCCTTAGGGCATGGATTACTAAATTAATAAAAAGGTCAATGACCCAATTTAAAAAAAAAAAAAAAATGAGTGTTGTCCCATAATATTGAGTTATATCTTGATAAATCCAAAAAACCCATCCATTTTTACCTTAAAACATCCACAGTAAGCTCAATTAATCACTTAACCCGCATTGCACATGTAAGTGTACACACAATCCTTTATATTGCATAGATGGCATAACTATTTTGTGTGTATAGCCATGCAACTCATATTATTTATGGCAATGAAATGCCAAACATGTTGACTCTAAACTATTCATTGTACCAAGAAAATTGCACCCTAAAAGCTCAATCAAAATTCATGGGTGGACTTATACAATTTAAATGTTGTAAAATGTATAAGGGAAAATTTTCCACCTCCTAATGCCCAATTTGATGTAATTCTCATATTCCACTTATTTAGAAAAGTCACTAAAATAGTGACAGGGATAGATATTTTTAATTCGGTTGTTGTTAAGGTTATGTATGGACTAAGTTTTTCTTTCATTCTTTCTATCTACACTAATGATTTTTATAAAATATCTCATTAATCAATCAAACACACCATCATTATTTAATTAGACTATATAACCTAATCTGCCATAACTAATAAGAAGAACATTAAACGCGTTTTTTTTTTCTTCTTCCATCACTAAAACGAGTTATAGATGATTTGAAACCAGGCGTAAGAAATATCTTGCTTGTTCTAGATGCACAAACCAAGTTGGCAAGCTTATCCATATTTTTTGGTCAATGGCCCAAAAAAACTCATTTTCTTTAGGGACTCATGTCGAAATACTAATAAATAAAAGAAGAAAACGGACGTTTCTTATCGTACGTATTTTTGTACCATTTTATTCTCAAAACACTGTTACAATACCTCACAACTCACATCAAATCCGTCCATTCACAATACTTTAACCCAAAACGTGTATCTCGAAGCAAATGAAGAAGAAATCCTGCGTAACCACCGTATCCGAATACATTCCTGATCTTCAGTTATTTTCCACCATCACTTTAATATTGGCAGTTGAAATAAAAAACAACTTCTCCCCCACGCAGAATCTCTCTCTCTCTCTCTTGGTGGGGATTTTTTTGTGTTGTCGCACTTGCGTCATTTCGTCTTTATTTATTTAGCAAAGCGAAGAACAAGAAGAAGAAAAAAACGAAACAATCGGGAGTCGCCCTCCAGGGGATGGAGGAGATAAAATTCCCCAAATCGAGTTTGTAACATTTTTGCCGTGTATCTTGTCCAGCCAACGCGACCAAGATAGAAAAAGAAGCCTCGCTTCGCTTCGCTACCCAACCTTCAAGCGAGGCAGCAGGTTTCTTCTTCTTCTTCTTCTTCTTCTTCTTTTAATCTCTCTATGTCTTCGTCCCTCGAATCCAAGAAAACGAAGAAGAGAGATTCATTTAATTTGAATTTAAAGTCATCTTTCAAAACGATCAGGTGAATTCGACGGACAGAAAATGACGGGACAAATTCTCCTGCGGGAAAAATCATCCAACCACCTTCGTCGACAGCCACTGCTGGCAAACCAATCGCCGTCAGGAAGCACGCGGTTCGCGGAGGTAGCAGGAGGAACAGCAGCGGAGTGCGCGGCGGTGTGCTGCTGCTGTCCATGTGGTTTAGTGAACCTGTTGGTTCTTGCAGTTTACAAGTTGCCTGCAGGACTCTGCAGGAAGGCATTGAAAAAGAAGAAGAAGAGACTGAAGAGCGCAGCGGGTTTATTCTCTCAGCAGCAGCAGCAGCAGCAGCAGCGGTGCGCATGTGGATGTCAAGAGTTACATTCGTCTTTGCAAGCGTCAGACGTGTTGGAGAAGCACAGGGCATTGTCGGAGAAAGAGATGAATGAATTGGAAAAGGAAATGTTGGATCATTTTTACAACAATGGCTTCGGCAGAAGCTCTTCGCAGAAAGATTGATTATTATGATTCCTACACAACTCATTCGAATGGTAATGCGCCGGCAACAAAACAGAAAAATGGTAAATAACTTCATTTCTTCTTCATGTTGTTCTTGTTGAGCAAGTCTAGGGAGCGAGGGCCCATCTCGAAGAGGGTGGGCGGTGGAATGCTCTCCCTCGCTCTCTAGAATCAGTTTCCTTATTATATTCTTCTTGAGTCCTTCTAGGGACCGCGGGGGAAGGCGCGAGGGAGGCTCACCACCGCCCATCCTTTTCGAAAGGCAGCATCTCGAAGATGATGGATGGTGGTGGGCCTCCCTCACCCCCTAGAATCAACGATTCTTCTTTCTTTTCCGTGTGTCATTTGGGAGCAAATGTGTCATTTGAGAATTTGTGTAACTCTTCTTCTTGTGTGTTGTAGTTTAGATGAGATTGGTAGATGATGATGAGGGTGGAGTTTGATTTCTGTATGTATTGGTGATTATGATTGATGTTGTGTACTGATCAACAAAATTTAAAATTTATTGTCGGTGAAACACTACAAAGAAAAAAATCCAAGCTAGTTTTTATTATTAATTTTTTGTGTCTACGGAGCATGGTCCAAGAGCATTGATTTGTGCTTGGGAGGGTGGCTTGCACATGTTCAGACCACTCTACCATTCTCTCTGGGTTTGGAGAAGTTAGAGAGGGATAGAGTTGGTCCAATCACGTGCAAACCACCATCCTAAACACAAATCAGTGCTTTCAAACCAGACTCTCTAAAATTTTTCATTAATTTTTATTGTTTAGGATTTGATTTCGATATAACATTTCATCCAAAGTCCTCACACTGATGGTTAAATCTCCTGATGAGTGTCTAAATTTGAAGAGCGTGAAGTAGAGTTGTTTGAAAAATGCTACTTATAATTATATTCACAACAATCTTGTTGCATCATTACGCATGACAAAATCTTCTCTATGTTTTTTTTTTTTTTTCTGTTGAGTTTTGGGGATGGTTGCAATATCCTCGTTTGAGGACCTACCTCAATTTCAACTTTTAATGATCCATTGTGACGTATGTTTCTCGTTGATCGAGTTCATGTATTGTCTATGCACCATCAAAGTTTGTAATTTAGGGTGTGTTTGGTTGCATGAAATTATATGCCATGAAAATTCATGAGGGGATCCGTACATTTTAGGCTAAATTGATATATCACTCCACATCCATCATTTGATTACTATTTGATTTTGTGATCAATGGTGAGAATGAAAGTCTCATGAACATGAGAATCTCACTCATTGGTCTCCTAAGGTATGTGATTCTCATGTTCATGAGACTTTCATTCCTACCATTGATAACAAAATCAAATAGTGTGTGTGAAGTTATACCTCAAATTAGCCTAATATATAGGGGTCATTTCATGAATTCACATGAAATAAGATTCCATGCAACCAAACACACCCAGGGTCATCTCTATAAGCTAAGGAACCGATTGGTCATATTGATATGACTCCTTTATATTCAGTCCTTTTAGTCCAGCCATCTTTGACTGAGAGCTATATGTTAATATCACGAGAAAAATGCAAAAAGATCAATTCCTTCTAACTCGCCTCTTAATAGGTTCTTCTAATCTAGACGCGTTATTAATTCGAGAAAAAAAAATTGGAGAGTTTGCAATTCTTAAACGTGACAATGAAAATGGTTGGTCAGTCTTTTTCTTTGATTCAACTTTAGCTTCTAGATCAGTGGTAGAGGCCAAGTGCATCATGTATAGTTTTCCTATATTTTAATATAATATTGTGCAAAGGATTGCAATAAGTTGGTGAAACCCTCCATCCATTTGTATTGGCTTGACTTCTTATTCAGGTTTTTGCAATAAGGCTATGCAATCAGGATAATCTGGTATGATCATGGTATGATTTTGAAAGAATGAAAAAAATATTTAAAGTATTTATGTGTATTTCGAGGCTTAAATAAACTTTCTCTAATCATGCCACATCATTCTGGTTGCAGTACATGATTACAAAACCTAGCTCCCTAGCATGACTCCTTTGTATTATTCTATAAATAAACAACAACAAATTGCTAAAACTAATATCTACCACGATATTTGTCGATTAATCCTCCATCTTAATAAAAAAAAAAAAAACTAAAAAGGTCATTTACAAATCCAATATCTAATCCATGATTCATGAACCACATTACTAAGAAACAAAACAAATTTTGATTAAGTTGCATGAAATTATGTTGTGTTATCAGACAAATAATTTGACTCCTTACTCGAGCATCGCATGTCTGTCTTATTCGTCCGATGGAATTTACGAGTCGGGTGATTATAAAAGGGAACTTAAAACCTGCACAATGCTTAATAATTTTGATTTTTTTTTTTAATTCCTATATAATATATATGTTCTTGTTTCCATTATTATTGACACCAACCTCCTGATGGATACATTATGCGTAGTATATTAGGGTGATTCACCAGTTATGGACCACCATCTAAACAAAAGGGTTCATAGTTTCCCTTTCTTATAGAAAGCAATGGGATTAGGGTTTCTTTTTAGCTATTTTGATACTGTCCTTTTTCTTCTCAGCCACCCCAAGAATTAGGTGATTTCACTTAAATGAGGGATTGTGTTTTGACTCTGGTCCTCTATATGATTATTATATAATCATCATTAGCTCTTTCTTAATATCTTTGGTATCTATTTAATTTATCCAATCTCTTTATAATAAATGGGATATTTTAATATTGTTTCTCATTTATCGTTGCGTTTGTGAGACTCAAGAAAGGATTGGGGTGCTCTTAGAGAAATGCAACTGTTTCGCGGTTTGGCCATTGCAGGGATCATGGTAGCACCTCAAAAAGCCTACAATGATCATGAAACTTTCTTATATGGTGCTCATTTTGGAATTAGGAATGGCTTAATTATTGTACTTGGCCAAGTTTTTGCCTACATATCTAGGTCTATATGTCGCGTAGTGTACCAAAATGATAATATAAATCATTGTGTACCAAACAAAATGTCTTGCCAATAATGCA